>OZ020555.1:39974253-40494792 GCA_963971465.1 Lepidochitona cinerea | reverse complement strand
AAGAAAGAGTGAAAACATGAAAGTACACTATCGCCTTCCCAAATCACGTTACCATTCGACGTCGTTGGTGATCGAAAACAAGTCGCATCACTACACAAGTCAAAAAAGGGGACATCCGGGATCGAACCGGAGACCTCTCGATCTGCAGTCGAATGCTCTACCACTGAGCTATATCCCCTTGCCCTATAGCCACGGGAAAAGGCAATCTGTGTAGTGTAGTAAACCACGTCTTCTGAAAGACAAACACCTGATGTTTAAAAAAGAATTTTGCAGACGAGAAAAGTTCTCGGTGAAAATGCTGCAAAATGGATTGATTCAAGACGTAAAAGGAATTTGATCAGCATTAAAAAAAAAAAAAGATGTACACTACGACCCCGACGAGATTCGAACTCGCAATCTTCTGATCCGAAGTCAGACGCCTTATCCATTAGGCCACAGGGCCAACCGCTCTAATATATCCATAAGAATCAGTTAATTAATAAGTATTAGACAGCCCTCGGGATGTACGATTATAGTTCCTAGATTTCAGTCCATACATTTGGTCAGTTTTAGTGGGAATTTTCATAAGCCGTTTTTTTTAAAGGGTTGTATATCTGACTCATTGAAATAATAGTTTATCTAAAACAAGATACAAAAGATGATGATCGAATAAAAGTTGTGGATTGACGTGTCTGACATGGCGATGATTTGGCTGTTGAAAAAACATGGTTTGTGCCGTATGTACCCCTATCGACTTTGAATGGGCCAATCTTGTGTTTCTCCCTTATTGATCTGTCAAGATTTGAACTGCATACTTGACTAAAGAGGTTCCGAGTTTCCACCAGACCTTTTTGCTGGGCAAATGTTTCTAACCGAGTGACGGCAAACGGACATTTTTTTGTCTACTGAATTTATAGGCTAAGTAGTTAACTTTAAAGAAAGAGTGAAAACATGAAAGTACACTATCGCCTTCCCAAATCACGTTACCATTCGACGTCGTTGGTGATCGAAAACAAGTCGCATCACTACACAAGTCAAAAAAGGGGACATCCGGGATCGAACCGGAGACCTCTCGATCTGCAGTCGAATGCTCTACCACTGAGCTATATCCCCTTGCCCTATAGCCACGGGAAAAGGCAATCTGTGTAGTGTAGTAAACCACGTCTTCTGAAAGACAAACACCTGATGTTTAAAAAAGAATTTTGCAGACGAGAAAAGTTCTCGGTGAAAATGCTGCAAAATGGATTGATTCAAGACGTAAAAGGAATTTGATCAGCATTAAAAAAAAAAAAAGATGTACACTACGACCCCGACGAGATTCGAACTCGCAATCTTCTGATCCGAAGTCAGACGCCTTATCCATTAGGCCACAGGGCCAACCGCTCTAATATATCCATAAGAATCAGTTAATTAATAAGTATTAGACAGCCCTCGGGATGTACGATTATAGTTCCTAGATTTCAGTCCATACATTTGGTCAGTTTTAGTGGGAATTTTCATAAGCCGTTTTTTTTAAAGGGTTGTATATCTGACTCATTGAAATAATAGTTTATCTAAAACAAGATACAAAAGATGATGATCGAATAAAAGTTGTGGATTGACGTGTCTGACATGGCGATGATTTGGCTGTTGAAAAAAACATGGTTTGTGCCGTATGTACCCCTATCGACTTTGAATGGGCCAATCTTGTGTTTCTCCCTTATTGATCTGTCAAGATTTGAACTGCATACTTGACTAAAGAGGTTCCGAGTTTCCACCAGACCTTTTTGCTGGGCAAATGTTTCTAACCGAGTGACGGCAAACGGACATTTTTTTGTCTACTGAATTTATAGGCTAAGTAGTTAACTTTAAAGAAAGAGTGAAAACATGAAAGTACACTATCGCCTTCCAAAATCACGTTACCATTCGACGTCGTTGGTGATCGAAAACAAGTCGCATCACTACACAAGTCAAAAAAGGGGACATCCGGGATCGAACCGGAGACCTCTCGATCTGCAGTCGAATGCTCTACCACTGAGCTATATCCCCTTGCCCTATAGCCACGGGAAAAGGCAATCTGTGTAGTGTAGTAAACCACGTCTTCTGAAAGACAAACACCTGATGTTTAAAAAAGAATTTTGCAGACGAGAAAAGTTCTCGGTGAAAATGCTGCAAAATGGATTGATTCAAGACGTAAAAGGAATTTGATCAGCATTAAAAAAAAAAAAGATGTACACTACGACCCCGACGAGATTCGAACTCGCAATCTTCTGATCCGAAGTCAGACGCCTTATCCATTAGGCCACAGGGCCAACCGCTCTAATATATCCATAAGAATCAGTTAATTAATAAGTATTAGACAGCCCTCGGGATGTACGATTATAGTTCCTAGATTTCAGTCCATACATTTGGTCAGTTTTAGTGGGAATTTTCATAAGCCGTTTTTTTTAAAGGGTTGTATATCTGACTCATTGAAATAATAGTTTATCTAAAACAAGATACAAAAGATGATGATCGAATAAAAGTTGTGGATTGACGTGTCTGACATGGCGATGATTTGGCTGTTGAAAAAAACATGGTTTGTGCCGTATGTACCCCTATCGACTTTGAATGGGCCAATCTTGTGTTTCTCCCTTATTGATCTGTCAAGATTTGAACTGCATACTTGACTAAAGAGGTTCCGAGTTTCCACCAGACCTTTTTGCTGGGCAAATGTTTCTAACCGAGTGACGGCAAACGGACATTTTTTTGTCTACTGAATTTATAGGCTAAGTAGTTAACTTTAAAGAAAGAGTGAAAACATGAAAGTACACTATCGCCTTCCCAAATCACGTTACCATTCGACGTCGTTGGTGATCGAAAACAAGTCGCATCACTACACAAGTCAAAAAAGGGGACATCCGGGATCGAACCGGAGACCTCTCGATCTGCAGTCGAATGCTCTACCACTGAGCTATATCCCCTTGCCCTATAGCCACGGGAAAAGGCAATCTGTGTAGTGTAGTAAACCACGTCTTCTGAAAGACAAACACCTGATGTTTAAAAAGAATTTTGCAGACGAGAAAAGTTCTCGGTGAAAATGCTGCAAAATGGATTGATTCAAGACGTAAAAGGAATTTGATCAGCATTAAAAAAAAAAAAAGATGTACACTACGACCCCGACGAGATTCGAACTCGCAATCTTCTGATCCGAAGTCAGACGCCTTATCCATTAGGCCACAGGGCCAACCGCTCTAATATATCCATAAGAATCAGTTAATTAATAAGTATTAGACAGCCCTCGGGATGTACGATTATAGTTCCTAGATTTCAGTCCATACATTTGGTCAGTTTTAGTGGGAATTTTCATAAGCCGTTTTTTTTAAAGGGTTGTATATCTGACTCATTGAAATAATAGTTTATCTAAAACAAGATACAAAAGATGATGATCGAATAAAAGTTGTGGATTGACGTGTCTGACATGGCGATGATTTGGCTGTTGAAAAAACATGGTTTGTGCCGTATGTACCCCTATCGACTTTGAATGGGCCAATCTTGTGTTTCTCCCTTATTGATCTGTCAAGATTTGAACTGCATACTTGACTAAAGAGGTTCCGAGTTTCCACCAGACCTTTTTGCTGGGCAAATGTTTCTAACCGAGTGACGGCAAACGGACATTTTTTTGTCTACTGAATTTATAGGCTAAGTAGTTAACTTTAAAGAAAGAGTGAAAACATGAAAGTACACTATCGCCTTCCCAAATCACGTTACCATTCGACGTCGTTGGTGATCGAAAACAAGTCGCATCACTACACAAGTCAAAAAAGGGGACATCCGGGATCGAACCGGAGACCTCTCGATCTGCAGTCGAATGCTCTACCACTGAGCTATATCCCCTTGCCCTATAGCCACGGGAAAAGGCAATCTGTGTAGTGTAGTAAACCACGTCTTCTGAAAGACAAACACCTGATGTTTAAAAAAGAATTTTGCAGACGAGAAAAGTTCTCGGTGAAAATGCTGCAAAATGGATTGATTCAAGACGTAAAAGGAATTTGATCAGCATTAAAAAAAAAAAAGATGTACACTACGACCCCGACGAGATTCGAACTCGCAATCTTCTGATCCGAAGTCAGACGCCTTATCCATTAGGCCACAGGGCCAACCGCTCTAATATATCCATAAGAATCAGTTAATTAATAAGTATTAGACAGCCCTCGGGATGTACGATTATAGTTCCTAGATTTCAGTCCATACATTTGGTCAGTTTTAGTGGGAATTTTCATAAGCCGTTTTTTTTAAAGGGTTGTATATCTGACTCATTGAAATAATAGTTTATCTAAAACAAGATACAAAAGATGATGATCGAATAAAAGTTGTGGATTGACGTGTCTGACATGGCGATGATTTGGCTGTTGAAAAAAACATGGTTTGTGCCGTATGTACCCCTATCGACTTTGAATGGGCCAATCTTGTGTTTCTCCCTTATTGATCTGTCAAGATTTGAACTGCATACTTGACTAAAGAGGTTCCGAGTTTCCACCAGACCTTTTTGCTGGGCAAATGTTTCTAACCGAGTGACGGCAAACGGACATTTTTTTGTCTACTGAATTTATAGGCTAAGTAGTTAACTTTAAAGAAAGAGTGAAAACATGAAAGTACACTATCGCCTTCCCAAATCACGTTACCATTCGACGTCGTTGGTGATCGAAAACAAGTCGCATCACTACACAAGTCAAAAAAGGGGACATCCGGGATCGAACCGGAGACCTCTCGATCTGCAGTCGAATGCTCTACCACTGAGCTATATCCCCTTGCCCTATAGCCACGGGAAAAGGCAATCTGTGTAGTGTAGTAAACCACGTCTTCTGAAAGACAAACACCTGATGTTTAAAAAAGAATTTTGCAGACGAGAAAAGTTCTCGGTGAAAATGCTGCAAAATGGATTGATTCAAGACGTAAAAGGAATTTGATCAGCATTAAAAAAAAAAAAAGATGTACACTACGACCCCGACGAGATTCGAACTCGCAATCTTCTGATCCGAAGTCAGACGCCTTATCCATTAGGCCACAGGGCCAACCGCTCTAATATATCCATAAGAATCAGTTAATTAATAAGTATTAGACAGCCCTCGGGATGTACGATTATAGTTCCTAGATTTCAGTCCATACATTTGGTCAGTTTTAGTGGGAATTTTCATAAGCCGTTTTTTTTAAAGGGTTGTATATCTGACTCATTGAAATAATAGTTTATCTAAAACAAGATACAAAAGATGATGATCGAATAAAAGTTGTGGATTGACGTGTCTGACATGGCGATGATTTGGCTGTTGAAAAAACATGGTTTGTGCCGTATGTACCCCTATCGACTTTGAATGGGCCAATCTTGTGTTTCTCCCTTATTGATCTGTCAAGATTTGAACTGCATACTTGACTAAAGAGGTTCCGAGTTTCCACCAGACCTTTTTGCTGGGCAAATGTTTCTAACCGAGTGACGGCAAACGGACATTTTTTTGTCTACTGAATTTATAGGCTAAGTAGTTAACTTTAAAGAAAGAGTGAAAACATGAAAGTACACTATCGCCTTCCCAAATCACGTTACCATTCGACGTCGTTGGTGATCGAAAACAAGTCGCATCACTACACAAGTCAAAAAAGGGGACATCCGGGATCGAACCGGAGACCTCTCGATCTGCAGTCGAATGCTCTACCACTGAGCTATATCCCCTTGCCCTATAGCCACGGGAAAAGGCAATCTGTGTAGTGTAGTAAACCACGTCTTCTGAAAGACAAACACCTGATGTTTAAAAAAGAATTTTGCAGACGAGAAAAGTTCTCGGTGAAAATGCTGCAAAATGGATTGATTCAAGACGTAAAAGGAATTTGATCAGCATTAAAAAAAAAAAAAGATGTACACTACGACCCCGACGAGATTCGAACTCGCAATCTTCTGATCCGAAGTCAGACGCCTTATCCATTAGGCCACAGGGCCAACCGCTCTAATATATCCATAAGAATCAGTTAATTAATAAGTATTAGACAGCCCTCGGGATGTACGATTATAGTTCCTAGATTTCAGTCCATACATTTGGTCAGTTTTAGTGGGAATTTTCATAAGCCGTTTTTTTTAAAGGGTTGTATATCTGACTCATTGAAATAATAGTTTATCTAAAACAAGATACAAAAGATGATGATCGAATAAAAGTTGTGGATTGACGTGTCTGACATGGCGATGATTTGGCTGTTGAAAAAAACATGGTTTGTGCCGTATGTACCCCTATCGACTTTGAATGGGCCAATCTTGTGTTTCTCCCTTATTGATCTGTCAAGATTTGAACTGCATACTTGACTAAAGAGGTTCCGAGTTTCCACCAGACCTTTTTGCTGGGCAAATGTTTCTAACCGAGTGACGGCAAACGGACATTTTTTTGTCTACTGAATTTATAGGCTAAGTAGTTAACTTTAAAGAAAGAGTGAAAACATGAAAGTACACTATCGCCTTCCCAAATCACGTTACCATTCGACGTCGTTGGTGATCGAAAACAAGTCGCATCACTACACAAGTCAAAAAAGGGGACATCCGGGATCGAACCGGAGACCTCTCGATCTGCAGTCGAATGCTCTACCACTGAGCTATATCCCCTTGCCCTATAGCCACGGGAAAAGGCAATCTGTGTAGTGTAGTAAACCACGTCTTCTGAAAGACAAACACCTGATGTTTAAAAAAGAATTTTGCAGACGAGAAAAGTTCTCGGTGAAAATGCTGCAAAATGGATTGATTCAAGACGTAAAAGGAATTTGATCAGCATTAAAAAAAAAAAAAGATGTACACTACGACCCCGACGAGATTCGAACTCGCAATCTTCTGATCCGAAGTCAGACGCCTTATCCATTAGGCCACAGGGCCAACCGCTCTAATATATCCATAAGAATCAGTTAATTAATAAGTATTAGACAGCCCTCGGGATGTACGATTATAGTTCCTAGATTTCAGTCCATACATTTGGTCAGTTTTAGTGGGAATTTTCATAAGCCGTTTTTTTTAAAGGGTTGTATATCTGACTCATTGAAATAATAGTTTATCTAAAACAAGATACAAAAGATGATGATCGAATAAAAGTTGTGGATTGACGTGTCTGACATGGCGATGATTTGGCTGTTGAAAAAAACATGGTTTGTGCCGTATGTACCCCTATCGACTTTGAATGGGCCAATCTTGTGTTTCTCCCTTATTGATCTGTCAAGATTTGAACTGCATACTTGACTAAAGAGGTTCCGAGTTTCCACCAGACCTTTTTGCTGGGCAAATGTTTCTGACCGAGTGACGGCAAACGGACATTTTTTTGTCTACTGAATTTATAGGCTAAGTAGTTAACTTTAAAGAAAGAGTGAAAACATGAAAGTACACTATCGCCTTCCCAAATCACGTTACCATTCGACGTCGTTGGTGATCGAAAACAAGTCGCATCACTACACAAGTCAAAAAAGGGGACATCCGGGATCGAACCGGAGACCTCTCGATCTGCAGTCGAATGCTCTACCACTGAGCTATATCCCCTTGCCCTATAGCCACGGGAAAAGGCAATCTGTGTAGTGTAGTAAACCACGTCTTCTGAAAGACAAACACCTGATGTTTAAAAAAGAATTTTGCAGACGAGAAAAGTTCTCGGTGAAAATGCTGCAAAATGGATTGATTCAAGACGTAAAAGGAATTTGATCAGCATTAAAAAAAAAAAGATGTACACTACGACCCCGACGAGATTCGAACTCGCAATCTTCTGATCCGAAGTCAGACGCCTTATCCATTAGGCCACAGGGCCAACCGCTCTAATATATCCATAAGAAGCAGTTAATTAATAAGTATTAGACAGCCCTCGGGATGTACGATTATAGTTCCTAGATTTCAGTCCATACATTTGGTCAGTTTTAGTGGGAATTTTCATAAGCCGTTTTTTTTAAAGGGTTGTATATCTGACTCATTGAAATAATAGTTTATCTAAAACAAGATACAAAAGATGATGATCGAATAAAAGTTGTGGATTGACGTGTCTGACATGGCGATGATTTGGCTGTTGAAAAAACATGGTTTGTGCCGTATGTACCCCTATCGACTTTGAATGGGCCAATCTTGTGTTTCTCCCTTATTGATCTGTCAAGATTTGAACTGCATACTTGACTAAAGAGGTTCCGAGTTTCCACCAGACCTTTTTGCTGGGCAAATGTTTCTGACCGAGTGACGGCAAACGGACATTTTTTTGTCTACTGAATTTATAGGCTAAGTAGTTAACTTTAAAGAAAGAGTGAAAACATGAAAGTACACTATCGCCTTCCCAAATCACGTTACCATTCGACGTCGTTGGTGATCGAAAACAAGTCGCATCACTACACAAGTCAAAAAAGGGGACATCCGGGATCGAACCGGAGACCTCTCGATCTGCAGTCGAATGCTCTACCACTGAGCTATATCCCCTTGCCCTATAGCCACGGGAAAAGGCAATCTGTGTAGTGTAGTAAACCACGTCTTCTGAAAGACAAACACCTGATGTTTAAAAAAGAATTTTGCAGACGAGAAAAGTTCTCGGTGAAAATGCTGCAAAATGGATTGATTCAAGACGTAAAAGGAATTTGATCAGCATTAAAAAAAAAGATGTACACTACGACCCCGACGAGATTCGAACTCGCAATCTTCTGATCCGAAGTCAGACGCCTTATCCATTAGGCCACAGGGCCAACCGCTCTAATATATCCATAAGAAGCAGTTAATTAATAAGTATTAGACAGCCCTCGGGATGTACGATTATAGTTCCTAGATTTCAGTCCATACATTTGGTCAGTTTTAGTGGGAATTTTCATAAGCCGTTTTTTTTAAAGGGTTGTATATCTGACTCATTGAAATAATAGTTTATCTAAAACAAGATACAAAAGATGATGATCGAATAAAAGTTGTGGATTGACGTGTCTGACATGGCGATGATTTGGCTGTTGAAAAAACATGGTTTGTGCCGTATGTACCCCTATCGACTTTGAATGGGCCAATCTTGTGTTTCTCCCTTATTGATCTGTCAAGATTTGAACTGCATACTTGACTAAAGAGGTTCCGAGTTTCCACCAGACCTTTTTGCTGGGCAAATGTTTCTGACCGAGTGACGGCAAACGGACATTTTTTTGTCTACTGAATTTATAGGCTAAGTAGTTAACTTTAAAGAAAGAGTGAAAACATGAAAGTACACTATCGCCTTCCCAAATCACGTTACCATTCGACGTCGTTGGTGATCGAAAACAAGTCGCATCACTACACAAGTCAAAAAAGGGGACATCCGGGATCGAACCGGAGACCTCTCGATCTGCAGTCGAATGCTCTACCACTGAGCTATATCCCCTTGCCCTATAGCCACGGGAAAAGGCAATCTGTGTAGTGTAGTAAACCACGTCTTCTGAAAGACAAACACCTGATGTTTAAAAAAGAATTTTGCAGACGAGAAAAGTTCTCGGTGAAAATGCTGCAAAATGGATTGATTCAAGACGTAAAAGGAATTTGATCAGCATTAAAAAAAAAAGATGTACACTACGACCCCGACGAGATTCGAACTCGCAATCTTCTGATCCGAAGTCAGACGCCTTATCCATTAGGCCACAGGGCCAACCGCTCTAATATATCCATAAGAAGCAGTTAATTAATAAGTATTAGACAGCCCTCGGGATGTACGATTATAGTTCCTAGATTTCAGTCCATACATTTGGTCAGTTTTAGTGGGAATTTTCATAAGCCGTTTTTTTTAAAGGGTTGTATATCTGACTCATTGAAATAATAGTTTATCTAAAACAAGATACAAAAGATGATATGATCGAATAAAAGTTGTGGATTGACGTGTCTGACATGGCGATGATTTGGCTGTTGAAAAAACATGGTTTGTGCCGTATGTACCCCTATCGACTTTGAATGGGCCAATCTTGTGTTTCTCCCTTATTGATCTGTCAAGATTTGAACTGCATACTTGACTAAAGAGGTTCCGAGTTTCCACCAGACCTTTTTGCTGGGCAAATGTTTCTGACCGAGTGACGGCAAACGGACATTTTTTTGTCTACTGAATTTATAGGCTAAGTAGTTAACTTTAAAGAAAGAGTGAAAACATGAAAGTACACTATCGCCTTCCCAAATCACGTTACCATTCGACGTCGTTGGTGATCGAAAACAAGTCGCATCACTACACAAGTCAAAAAAGGGGACATCCGGGATCGAACCGGAGACCTCTCGATCTGCAGTCGAATGCTCTACCACTGAGCTATATCCCCTTGCCCTATAGCCACGGGAAAAGGCAATCTGTGTAGTGTAGTAAACCACGTCTTCTGAAAGACAAACACCTGATGTTTAAAAAAGAATTTTGCAGACGAGAAAAGTTCTCGGTGAAAATGCTGCAAAATTGATTGATTCAAGACGTAAAAGGAATTTGATCAGCATTAAAAAAAAAAAGATGTACACTACGACCCCGACGAGATTCGAACTCGCAATCTTCTGATCCGAAGTCAGACGCCTTATCCATTAGGCCACAGGGCCAACCGCTCTAATATATCCATAAGAAGCAGTTAATTAATAAGTATTAGACAGCCCTCGGGATGTACGATTATAGTTCCTAGATTTCAGTCCATACATTTGGTCAGTTTTAGTGGGAATTTTCATAAGCCGTTTTTTTTAAAGGGTTGTATATCTGACTCATTGAAATAATAGTTTATCTAAAACAAGATACAAAAGATGATGATCGAATAAAAGTTGTGGATTGACGTGTCTGACATGGCGATGATTTGGCTGTTGAAAAAACATGGTTTGTGCCGTATGTACCCCTATCGACTTTGAATGGGCCAATCTTGTGTTTCTCCCTTATTGATCTGTCAAGATTTGAACTGCATACTTGACTAAAGAGGTTCCGAGTTTCCACCAGACCTTTTTGCTGGGCAAATGTTTCTGACCGAGTGACGGCAAACGGACATTTTTTTGTCTACTGAATTTATAGGCTAAGTAGTTAACTTTAAAGAAAGAGTGAAAACATGAAAGTACACTATCGCCTTCCCAAATCACGTTACCATTCGACGTCGTTGGTGATCGAAAACAAGTCGCATCACTACACAAGTCAAAAAAGGGGACATCCGGGATCGAACCGGAGACCTCTCGATCTGCAGTCGAATGCTCTACCACTGAGCTATATCCCCTTGCCCTATAGCCACGGGAAAAGGCAATCTGTGTAGTGTAGTAAACCACGTCTTCTGAAAGACAAACACCTGATGTTTAAAAAAGAATTTTGCAGACGAGAAAAGTTCTCGGTGAAAATGCTGCAAAATGGATTGATTCAAGACGTAAAAGGAATTTGATCAGCATTAAAAAAAAAAGATGTACACTACGACCCCGACGAGATTCGAACTCGCAATCTTCTGATCCGAAGTCAGACGCCTTATCCATTAGGCCACAGGGCCAACCGCTCTAATATATCCATAAGAAGCAGTTAATTAATAAGTATTAGACAGCCCTCGGGATGTACGATTATAGTTCCTAGATTTCAGTCCATACATTTGGTCAGTTTTAGTGGGAATTTTCATAAGCCGTTTTTTTTAAAGGGTTGTATATCTGACTCATTGAAATAATAGTTTATCTAAAACAAGATACAAAAGATGATGATCGAATAAAAGTTGTGGATTGACGTGTCTGACATGGCGATGATTTGGCTGTTGAAAAAACATGGTTTGTGCCGTATGTACCCCTATCGACTTTGAATGGGCCAATCTTGTGTTTCTCCCTTATTGATCTGTCAAGATTTGAACTGCATACTTGACTAAAGAGGTTCCGAGTTTCCACCAGACCTTTTTGCTGGGCAAATGTTTCTGACCGAGTGACGGCAAACGGACATTTTTTTTGTCTACTGAATTTATAGGCTAAGTAGTTAACTTTAAAGAAAGAGTGAAAACATGAAAGTACACTATCGCCTTCCCAAATCACGTTACCATTCGACGTCGTTGGTGATCGAAAACAAGTCGCATCACTACACAAGTCAAAAAAAGGGGACATCCGGGATCGAACCGGAGACCTCTCGATCTGCAGTCGAATGCTCTACCACTGAGCTATATCCCCTTGCCCTATAGCCACGGGAAAAGGCAATCTGTGTAGTGTAGTAAACCACGTCTTCTGAAAGACAAACACCTGATGTTTAAAAAAGAATTTTGCAGACGAGAAAAGTTCTCGGTGAAAATGCTGCAAAATTGATTGATTCAAGACGTAAAAGGAATTTGATCAGCATTAAAAAAAAAAGATGTACACTACGACCCCGACGAGATTCGAACTCGCAATCTTCTGATCCGAAGTCAGACGCCTTATCCATTAGGCCACAGGGCCAACCGCTCTAATATATCCATAAGAAGCAGTTAATTAATAAGTATTAGACAGCCCTCGGGATGTACGATTATAGTTCCTAGATTTCAGTCCATACATTTGGTCAGTTTTAGTGGGAATTTTCATAAGCCGTTTTTTTTAAAGGGTTGTATATCTGACTCATTGAAATAATAGTTTATCTAAAACAAGATACAAAAGATGATGATCGAATAAAAGTTGTGGATTGACGTGTCTGACATGGCGATGATTTGGCTGTTGAAAAAACATGGTTTGTGCCGTATGTACCCCTATCGACTTTGAATGGGCCAATCTTGTGTTTCTCCCTTATTGATCTGTCAAGATTTGAACTGCATACTTGACTAAAGAGGTTCCGAGTTTCCACCAGACCTTTTTGCTGGGCAAATGTTTCTGACCGAGTGACGGCAAACGGACATTTTTTTGTCTACTGAATTTATAGGCTAAGTAGTTAACTTTAAAGAAAGAGTGAAAACATGAAAGTACACTATCGCCTTCCCAAATCACGTTACCATTCGACGTCGTTGGTGATCGAAAACAAGTCGCATCACTACACAAGTCAAAAAAAGGGGACATCCGGGATCGAACCGGAGACCTCTCGATCTGCAGTCGAATGCTCTACCACTGAGCTATATCCCCTTGCCCTATAGCCACGGGAAAAGGCAATCTGTGTAGTGTAGTAAACCACGTCTTCTGAAAGACAAACACCTGATGTTTAAAAAAGAATTTTGCAGACGAGAAAAGTTCTCGGTGAAAATGCTGCAAAATTGATTGATTCAAGACGTAAAAGGAATTTGATCAGCATTAAAAAAAAAAGATGTACACTACGACCCCGACGAGATTCGAACTCGCAATCTTCTGATCCGAAGTCAGACGCCTTATCCATTAGGCCACAGGGCCAACCGCTCTAATATATCCATAAGAAGCAGTTAATTAATAAGTATTAGACAGCCCTCGGGATGTACGATTATAGTTCCTAGATTTCAGTCCATACATTTGGTCAGTTTTAGTGGGAATTTTCATAAGCCGTTTTTTTTAAAGGGTTGTATATCTGACTCATTGAAATAATAGTTTATCTAAAACAAGATACAAAAGATGATGATCGAATAAAAGTTGTGGATTGACGTGTCTGACATGGCGATGATTTGGCTGTTGAAAAAACATGGTTTGTGCCGTATGTACCCCTATCGACTTTGAATGGGCCAATCTTGTGTTTCTCCCTTATTGATCTGTCAAGATTTGAACTGCATACTTGACTAAAGAGGTTCCGAGTTTCCACCAGACCTTTTTGCTGGGCAAATGTTTCTGACCGAGTGACGGCAAACGGACATTTTTTTGTCTACTGAATTTATAGGCTAAGTAGTTAACTTTAAAGAAAGAGTGAAAACATGAAAGTACACTATCGCCTTCCCAAATCACGTTACCATTCGACGTCGTTGGTGATCGAAAACAAGTCGCATCACTACACAAGTCAAAAAAGGGGACATCCGGGATCGAACCGGAGACCTCTCGATCTGCAGTCGAATGCTCTACCACTGAGCTATATCCCCTTGCCCTATAGCCACGGGAAAAGGCAATCTGTGTAGTGTAGTAAACCACGTCTTCTGAAAGACAAACACCTGATGTTTAAAAAAGAATTTTGCAGACGAGAAAAGTTCTCGGTGAAAATGCTGCAAAATTGATTGATTCAAGACGTAAAAGGAATTTGATCAGCATTAAAAAAAAAAGATGTACACTACGACCCCGACGAGATTCGAACTCGCAATCTTCTGATCCGAAGTCAGACGCCTTATCCATTAGGCCACAGGGCCAACCGCTCTAATATATCCATAAGAAGCAGTTAATTAATAAGTATTAGACAGCCCTCGGGATGTACGATTATAGTTCCTAGATTTCAGTCCATACATTTGGTCAGTTTTAGTGGGAATTTTCATAAGCCGTTTTTTTTAAAGGGTTGTATATCTGACTCATTGAAATAATAGTTTATCTAAAACAAGATACAAAAGATGATGATCGAATAAAAGTTGTGGATTGACGTGTCTGACATGGCGATGATTTGGCTGTTGAAAAAACATGGTTTGTGCCGTATGTACCCCTATCGACTTTGAATGGGCCAATCTTGTGTTTCTCCCTTATTGATCTGTCAGGATTTGAACTGCATACTTGACTAAAGAGGTTCCGAGTTTCCACCAGACCTTTTTGCTGGGCAAATGTTTCTGACCGAGTGACGGCAAACGGACATTTTTTTGTCTACTGAATTTATAGGCTAAGTAGTTAACTTTAAAGAAAGAGTGAAAACATGAAAGTACACTATCGCCTTCCCAAATCACGTTACCATTCGACGTCGTTGGTGATCGAAAACAAGTCGCATCACTACACAAGTCAAAAAAGGGGACATCCGGGATCGAACCGGAGACCTCTCGATCTGCAGTCGAATGCTCTACCACTGAGCTATATCCCCTTGCCCTATAGCCACGGGAAAAGGCAATCTGTGTAGTGTAGTAAACCACGTCTTCTGAAAGACAAACACCTGATGTTTAAAAAAGAATTTTGCAGACGAGAAAAGTTCTCGGTGAAAATGCTGCAAAATTGATTGATTCAAGACGTAAAAGGAATTTGATCAGCATTAAAAAAAAAAGATGTACACTACGACCCCGACGAGATTCGAACTCGCAATCTTCTGATCCGAAGTCAGACGCCTTATCCATTAGGCCACAGGGCCAACCGCTCTAATATATCCATAAGAAGCAGTTAATTAATAAGTATTAGACAGCCCTCGGGATGTACGATTATAGTTCCTAGATTTCAGTCCATACATTTGGTCAGTTTTAGTGGGAATTTTCATAAGCCGTTTTTTTTAAAGGGTTGTATATCTGACTCATTGAAATAATAGTTTATCTAAAACAAGATACAAAAGATGATGATCGAATAAAAGTTGTGGATTGACGTGTCTGACATGGCGATGATTTGGCTGTTGAAAAAACATGGTTTGTGCCGTATGTACCCCTATCGACTTTGAATGGGCCAATCTTGTGTTTCTCCCTTATTGATCTGTCAAGATTTGAACTGCATACTTGACTAAAGAGGTTCCGAGTTTCCACCAGACCTTTTTGCTGGGCAAATGTTTCTGACCGAGTGACGGCAAACGGACATTTTTTTGTCTACTGAATTTATAGGCTAAGTAGTTAACTTTAAAGAAAGAGTGAAAACATGAAAGTACACTATCGCCTTCCCAAATCACGTTACCATTCGACGTCGTTGGTGATCGAAAACAAGTCGCATCACTACACAAGTCAAAAAAAGGGGACATCCGGGATCGAACCGGAGACCTCTCGATCTGCAGTCGAATGCTCTACCACTGAGCTATATCCCCTTGCCCTATAGCCACGGGAAAAGGCAATCTGTGTAGTGTAGTAAACCACGTCTTCTGAAAGACAAACACCTGATGTTTAAAAAAGAATTTTGCAGACGAGAAAAGTTCTCGGTGAAAATGCTGCAAAATTGATTGATTCAAGACGTAAAAGGAATTTGATCAGCATTAAAAAAAAAAGATGTACACTACGACCCCGACGAGATTCGAACTCGCAATCTTCTGATCCGAAGTCAGACGCCTTATCCATTAGGCCACAGGGCCAACCGCTCTAATATATCCATAAGAAGCAGTTAATTAATAAGTATTAGACAGCCCTCGGGATGTACGATTATAGTTCCTAGATTTCAGTCCATACATTTGGTCAGTTTTAGTGGGAATTTTCATAAGCCGTTTTTTTTAAAGGGTTGTATATCTGACTCATTGAAATAATAGTTTATCTAAAACAAGATACAAAAGATGATGATCGAATAAAAGTTGTGGATTGACGTGTCTGACATGGCGATGATTTGGCTGTTGAAAAAACATGGTTTGTGCCGTATGTACCCCTATCGACTTTGAATGGGCCAATCTTGTGTTTCTCCCTTATTGATCTGTCAAGATTTGAACTGCATACTTGACTAAAGAGGTTCCGAGTTTCCACCAGACCTTTTTGCTGGGCAAATGTTTCTGACCGAGTGACGGCAAACGGACATTTTTTTGTCTACTGAATTTATAGGCTAAGTAGTTAACTTTAAAGAAAGAGTGAAAACATGAAAGTACACTATCGCCTTCCCAAATCACGTTACCATTCGACGTCGTTGGTGATCGAAAACAAGTCGCATCACTACACAAGTCAAAAAAGGGGACATCCGGGATCGAACCGGAGACCTCTCGATCTGCAGTCGAATGCTCTACCACTGAGCTATATCCCCTTGCCCTATAGCCACGGGAAAAGGCAATCTGTGTAGTGTAGTAAACCACGTCTTCTGAAAGACAAACACCTGATGTTTAAAAAAGAATTTTGCAGACGAGAAAAGTTCTCGGTGAAAATGCTGCAAAATTGATTGATTCAAGACGTAAAAGGAATTTGATCAGCATTAAAAAAAAAAGATGTACACTACGACCCCGACGAGATTCGAACTCGCAATCTTCTGATCCGAAGTCAGACGCCTTATCCATTAGGCCACAGGGCCAACCGCTCTAATATATCCATAAGAAGCAGTTAATTAATAAGTATTAGACAGCCCTCGGGATGTACGATTATAGTTCCTAGATTTCAGTCCATACATTTGGTCAGTTTTAGTGGGAATTTTCATAAGCCGTTTTTTTTAAAGGGTTGTATATCTGACTCATTGAAATAATAGTTTATCTAAAACAAGATACAAAAGATGATGATCGAATAAAAGTTGTGGATTGACGTGTCTGACATGGCGATGATTTGGCTGTTGAAAAAACATGGTTTGTGCCGTATGTACCCCTATCGACTTTGAATGGGCCAATCTTGTGTTTCTCCCTTATTGATCTGTCAAGATTTGAACTGCATACTTGACTAAAGAGGTTCCGAGTTTCCACCAGACCTTTTTGCTGGGCAAATGTTTCTGACCGAGTGACGGCAAACGGACATTTTTTTGTCTACTGAATTTATAGGCTAAGTAGTTAACTTTAAAGAAAGAGTGAAAACATGAAAGTACACTATCGCCTTCCCAAATCACGTTACCATTCGACGTCGTTGGTGATCGAAAACAAGTCGCATCACTACACAAGTCAAAAAAGGGGACATCCGGGATCGAACCGGAGACCTCTCGATCTGCAGTCGAATGCTCTACCACTGAGCTATATCCCCTTGCCCTATAGCCACGGGAAAAGGCAATCTGTGTAGTGTAGTAAACCACGTCTTCTGAAAGACAAACACCTGATGTTTAAAAAAGAATTTTGCAGACGAGAAAAGTTCTCGGTGAAAATGCTGCAAAATTGATTGATTCAAGACGTAAAAGGAATTTGATCAGCATTAAAAAAAAAAGATGTACACTACGACCCCGACGAGATTCGAACTCGCAATCTTCTGATCCGAAGTCAGACGCCTTATCCATTAGGCCACAGGGCCAACCGCTCTAATATATCCATAAGAAGCAGTTAATTAATAAGTATTAGACAGCCCTCGGGATGTACGATTATAGTTCCTAGATTTCAGTCCATACATTTGGTCAGTTTTAGTGGGAATTTTCATAAGCCGTTTTTTTTAAAGGGTTGTATATCTGACTCATTGAAATAATAGTTTATCTAAAACAAGATACAAAAGATGATGATCGAATAAAAGTTGTGGATTGACGTGTCTGACATGGCGATGATTTGGCTGTTGAAAAAACATGGTTTGTGCCGTATGTACCCCTATCGACTTTGAATGGGCCAATCTTGTGTTTCTCCCTTATTGATCTGTCAAGATTTGAACTGCATACTTGACTAAAGAGGTTCCGAGTTTCCACCAGACCTTTTTGCTGGGCAAATGTTTCTGACCGAGTGACGGCAAACGGACATTTTTTTGTCTACTGAATTTATAGGCTAAGTAGTTAACTTTAAAGAAAGAGTGAAAACATGAAAGTACACTATCGCCTTCCCAAATCACGTTACCATTCGACGTCGTTGGTGATCGAAAACAAGTCGCATCACTACACAAGTCAAAAAAGGGGACATCCGGGATCGAACCGGAGACCTCTCGATCTGCAGTCGAATGCTCTACCACTGAGCTATATCCCCTTGCCCTATAGCCACGGGAAAAGGCAATCTGTGTAGTGTAGTAAACCACGTCTTCTGAAAGACAAACACCTGATGTTTAAAAAAGAATTTTGCAGACGAGAAAAGTTCTCGGTGAAAATGCTGCAAAATTGATTGATTCAAGACGTAAAAGGAATTTGATCAGCATTAAAAAAAAAAGATGTACACTACGACCCCGACGAGATTCGAACTCGCAATCTTCTGATCCGAAGTCAGACGCCTTATCCATTAGGCCACAGGGCCAACCGCTCTAATATATCCATAAGAAGCAGTTAATTAATAAGTATTAGACAGCCCTCGGGATGTACGATTATAGTTCCTAGATTTCAGTCCATACATTTGGTCAGTTTTAGTGGGAATTTTCATAAGCCGTTTTTTTTAAAGGGTTGTATATCTGACTCATTGAAATAATAGTTTATCTAAAACAAGATACAAAAGATGATGATCGAATAAAAGTTGTGGATTGACGTGTCTGACATGGCGATGATTTGGCTGTTGAAAAAACATGGTTTGTGCCGTATGTACCCCTATCGACTTTGAATGGGCCAATCTTGTGTTTCTCCCTTATTGATCTGTCAAGATTTGAACTGCATACTTGACTAAAGAGGTTCCGAGTTTCCACCAGACCTTTTTGCTGGGCAAATGTTTCTGACCGAGTGACGGCAAACGGACATTTTTTTGTCTACTGAATTTATAGGCTAAGTAGTTAACTTTAAAGAAAGAGTGAAAACATGAAAGTACACTATCGCCTTCCCAAATCACGTTACCATTCGACGTCGTTGGTGATCGAAAACAAGTCGCATCACTACACAAGTCAAAAAAGGGGACATCCGGGATCGAACCGGAGACCTCTCGATCTGCAGTCGAATGCTCTACCACTGAGCTATATCCCCTTGCCCTATAGCCACGGGAAAAGGCAATCTGTGTAGTGTAGTAAACCACGTCTTCTGAAAGACAAACACCTGATGTTTAAAAAAGAATTTTGCAGACGAGAAAAGTTCTCGGTGAAAATGCTGCAAAATTGATTGATTCAAGACGTAAAAGGAATTTGATCAGCATTAAAAAAAAAAGATGTACACTACGACCCCGACGAGATTCGAACTCGCAATCTTCTGATCCGAAGTCAGACGCCTTATCCATTAGGCCACAGGGCCAACCGCTCTAATATATCCATAAGAAGCAGTTAATTAATAAGTATTAGACAGCCCTCGGGATGTACGATTATAGTTCCTAGATTTCAGTCCATACATTTGGTCAGTTTTAGTGGGAATTTTCATAAGCCGTTTTTTTTAAAGGGTTGTATATCTGACTCATTGAAATAATAGTTTATCTAAAACAAGATACAAAAGATGATGATCGAATAAAAGTTGTGGATTGACGTGTCTGACATGGCGATGATTTGGCTGTTGAAAAAACATGGTTTGTGCCGTATGTACCCCTATCGACTTTGAATGGGCCAATCTTGTGTTTCTCCCTTATTGATCTGTCAAGATTTGAACTGCATACTTGACTAAAGAGGTTCCGAGTTTCCACCAGACCTTTTTGCTGGGCAAATGTTTCTGACCGAGTGACGGCAAACGGACATTTTTTTGTCTACTGAATTTATAGGCTAAGTAGTTAACTTTAAAGAAAGAGTGAAAACATGAAAGTACACTATCGCCTTCCCAAATCACGTTACCATTCGACGTCGTTGGTGATCGAAAACAAGTCGCATCACTACACAAGTCAAAAAAAGGGGACATCCGGGATCGAACCGGAGACCTCTCGATCTGCAGTCGAATGCTCTACCACTGAGCTATATCCCCTTGCCCTATAGCCACGGGAAAAGGCAATCTGTGTAGTGTAGTAAACCACGTCTTCTGAAAGACAAACACCTGATGTTTAAAAAAGAATTTTGCAGACGAGAAAAGTTCTCGGTGAAAATGCTGCAAAATTGATTGATTCAAGACGTAAAAGGAATTTGATCAGCATTAAAAAAAAAAGATGTACACTACGACCCCGACGAGATTCGAACTCGCAATCTTCTGATCCGAAGTCAGACGCCTTATCCATTAGGCCACAGGGCCAACCGCTCTAATATATCCATAAGAAGCAGTTAATTAATAAGTATTAGACAGCCCTCGGGATGTACGATTATAGTTCCTAGATTTCAGTCCATACATTTGGTCAGTTTTAGTGGGAATTTTCATAAGCCGTTTTTTTTAAAGGGTTGTATATCTGACTCATTGAAATAATAGTTTATCTAAAACAAGATACAAAAGATGATGATCGAATAAAAGTTGTGGATTGACGTGTCTGACATGGCGATGATTTGGCTGTTGAAAAAACATGGTTTGTGCCGTATGTACCCCTATCGACTTTGAATGGGCCAATCTTGTGTTTCTCCCTTATTGATCTGTCAAGATTTGAACTGCATACTTGACTAAAGAGGTTCCGAGTTTCCACCAGACCTTTTTGCTGGGCAAATGTTTCTGACCGAGTGACGGCAAACGGACATTTTTTTGTCTACTGAATTTATAGGCTAAGTAGTTAACTTTAAAGAAAGAGTGAAAACATGAAAGTACACTATCGCCTTCCCAAATCACGTTACCATTCGACGTCGTTGGTGATCGAAAACAAGTCGCATCACTACACAAGTCAAAAAAAGGGGACATCCGGGATCGAACCGGAGACCTCTCGATCTGCAGTCGAATGCTCTACCACTGAGCTATATCCCCTTGCCCTATAGCCACGGGAAAAGGCAATCTGTGTAGTGTAGTAAACCACGTCTTCTGAAAGACAAACACCTGATGTTTAAAAAAGAATTTTGCAGACGAGAAAAGTTCTCGGTGAAAATGCTGCAAAATTGATTGATTCAAGACGTAAAAGGAATTTGATCAGCATTAAAAAAAAAAGATGTACACTACGACCCCGACGAGATTCGAACTCGCAATCTTCTGATCCGAAGTCAGACGCCTTATCCATTAGGCCACAGGGCCAACCGCTCTAATATATCCATAAGAAGCAGTTAATTAATAAGTATTAGACAGCCCTCGGGATGTACGATTATAGTTCCTAGATTTCAGTCCATACATTTGGTCAGTTTTAGTGGGAATTTTCATAAGCCGTTTTTTTTAAAGGGTTGTATATCTGACTCATTGAAATAATAGTTTATCTAAAACAAGATACAAAAGATGATGATCGAATAAAAGTTGTGGATTGACGTGTCTGACATGGCGATGATTTGGCTGTTGAAAAAACATGGTTTGTGCCGTATGTACCCCTATCGACTTTGAATGGGCCAATCTTGTGTTTCTCCCTTATTGATCTGTCAAGATTTGAACTGCATACTTGACTAAAGAGGTTCCGAGTTTCCACCAGACCTTTTTGCTGGGCAAATGTTTCTGACCGAGTGACGGCAAACGGACATTTTTTTGTCTACTGAATTTATAGGCTAAGTAGTTAACTTTAAAGAAAGAGTGAAAACATGAAAGTACACTATCGCCTTCCCAAATCACGTTACCATTCGACGTCGTTGGTGATCGAAAACAAGTCGCATCACTACACAAGTCAAAAAAAGGGGACATCCGGGATCGAACCGGAGACCTCTCGATCTGCAGTCGAATGCTCTACCACTGAGCTATATCCCCTTGTCCTATAGCCACGGGAAAAGGCAATCTGTGTAGTGTAGTAAACCACGTCTTCTGAAAGACAAACACCTGATGTTTAAAAAAGAATTTTGCAGACGAGAAAAGTTCTCGGTGAAAATGCTGCAAAATTGATTGATTCAAGACGTAAAAGGAATTTGATCAGCATTAAAAAAAAAAGATGTACACTACGACCCCGACGAGATTCGAACTCGCAATCTTCTGATCCGAAGTCAGACGCCTTATCCATTAGGCCACAGGGCCAACCGCTCTAATATATCCATAAGAAGCAGTTAATTAATAAGTATTAGACAGCCCTCGGGATGTACGATTATAGTTCCTAGATTTCAGTCCATACATTTGGTCAGTTTTAGTGGGAATTTTCATAAGCCGTTTTTTTTAAAGGGTTGTATATCTGACTCATTGAAATAATAGTTTATCTAAAACAAGATACAAAAGATGATGATCGAATAAAAGTTGTGGATTGACGTGTCTGACATGGCGATGATTTGGCTGTTGAAAAAACATGGTTTGTGCCGTATGTACCCCTATCGACTTTGAATGGGCCAATCTTGTGTTTCTCCCTTATTGATCTGTCAAGATTTGAACTGCATACTTGACTAAAGAGGTTCCGAGTTTCCACCAGACCTTTTTGCTGGGCAAATGTTTCTGACCGAGTGACGGCAAACGGACATTTTTTTGTCTACTGAATTTATAGGCTAAGTAGTTAACTTTAAAGAAAGAGTGAAAACATGAAAGTACACTATCGCCTTCCCAAATCACGTTACCATTCGACGTCGTTGGTGATCGAAAACAAGTCGCATCACTACACAAGTCAAAAAAAGGGGACATCCGGGATCGAACCGGAGACCTCTCGATCTGCAGTCGAATGCTCTACCACTGAGCTATATCCCCTTGCCCTATAGCCACGGGAAAAGGCAATCTGTGTAGTGTAGTAAACCACGTCTTCTGAAAGACAAACACCTGATGTTTAAAAAAGAATTTTGCAGACGAGAAAAGTTCTCGGTGAAAATGCTGCAAAATTGATTGATTCAAGACGTAAAAGGAATTTGATCAGCATTAAAAAAAAAAGATGTACACTACGACCCCGACGAGATTCGAACTCGCAATCTTCTGATCCGAAGTCAGACGCCTTATCCATTAGGCCACAGGGCCAACCGCTCTAATATATCCATAAGAAGCAGTTAATTAATAAGTATTAGACAGCCCTCGGGATGTACGATTATAGTTCCTAGATTTCAGTCCATACATTTGGTCAGTTTTAGTGGGAATTTTCATAAGCCGTTTTTTTTAAAGGGTTGTATATCTGACTCATTGAAATAATAGTTTATCTAAAACAAGATACAAAAGATGATGATCGAATAAAAGTTGTGGATTGACGTGTCTGACATGGCGATGATTTGGCTGTTGAAAAAACATGGTTTGTGCCGTATGTACCCCTATCGACTTTGAATGGGCCAATCTTGTGTTTCTCCCTTATTGATCTGTCAAGATTTGAACTGCATACTTGACTAAAGAGGTTCCGAGTTTCCACCAGACCTTTTTGCTGGGCAAATGTTTCTGACCGAGTGACGGCAAACGGACATTTTTTTGTCTACTGAATTTATAGGCTAAGTAGTTAACTTTAAAGAAAGAGTGAAAACATGAAAGTACACTATCGCCTTCCCAAATCACGTTACCATTCGACGTCGTTGGTGATCGAAAACAAGTCGCATCACTACACAAGTCAAAAAAGGGGACATCCGGGATCGAACCGGAGACCTCTCGATCTGCAGTCGAATGCTCTACCACTGAGCTATATCCCCTTGCCCTATAGCCACGGGAAAAGGCAATCTGTGTAGTGTAGTAAACCACGTCTTCTGAAAGACAAACACCTGATGTTTAAAAAAGAATTTTGCAGACGAGAAAAGTTCTCGGTGAAAATGCTGCAAAATTGATTGATTCAAGACGTAAAAGGAATTTGATCAGCATTAAAAAAAAAAGATGTACACTACGACCCCGACGAGATTCGAACTCGCAATCTTCTGATCCGAAGTCAGACGCCTTATCCATTAGGCCACAGGGCCAACCGCTCTAATATATCCATAAGAAGCAGTTAATTAATAAGTATTAGACAGCCCTCGGGATGCACGATTATAGTTCCTAGATTTCAGTCCATACATTTGGTCAGTTTTAGTGGGAATTTTCATAAGCCGTTTTTTTTTAAAGGGTTGTATATCTGACTCATTGAAATAATAGTTTATCTAAAACAAGATACAAAAGATGATGATCGAATAAAAGTTGTGGATTGACGTGTCTGACATGGCGATGATTTGGCTGTTGAAAAAACATGGTTTGTGCCGTATGTACCCCTATCGACTTTGAATGGGCCAATCTTGTGTTTCTCCCTTATTGATCTGTCAAGATTTGAACTGCATACTTGACTAAAGAGGTTCCGAGTTTCCACCAGACCTTTTTGCTGGGCAAATGTTTCTGACCGAGTGACGGCAAACGGACATTTTTTTGTCTACTGAATTTATAGGCTAAGTAGTTAACTTTAAAGAAAGAGTGAAAACATGAAAGTACACTATCGCCTTCCCAAATCACGTTACCATTCGACGTCGTTGGTGATCGAAAACAAGTCGCATCACTACACAAGTCAAAAAAGGGGACATCCGGGATCGAACCGGAGACCTCTCGATCTGCAGTCGAATGCTCTACCACTGAGCTATATCCCCTTGCCCTATAGCCACGGGAAAAGGCAATCTGTGTAGTGTAGTAAACCACGTCTTCTGAAAGACAAACACCTGATGTTTAAAAAAGAATTTTGCAGACGAGAAAAGTTCTCGGTGAAAATGCTGCAAAATTGATTGATTCAAGACGTAAAAGGAATTTGATCAGCATTAAAAAAAAAAGATGTACACTACGACCCCGACGAGATTCGAACTCGCAATCTTCTGATCCGAAGTCAGACGCCTTATCCATTAGGCCACAGGGCCAACCGCTCTAATATATCCATAAGAAGCAGTTAATTAATAAGTATTAGACAGCCCTCGGGATGCACGATTATAGTTCCTAGATTTCAGTCCATACATTTGGTCAGTTTTAGTGGGAATTTTCATAAGCCGTTTTTTTTAAAGGGTTGTATATCTGACTCATTGAAATAATAGTTTATCTAAAACAAGATACAAAAGATGATGATCGAATAAAAGTTGTGGATTGACGTGTCTGACATGGCGATGATTTGGCTGTTGAAAAAACATGGTTTGTGCCGTATGTACCCCTATCGACTTTGAATGGGCCAATCTTGTGTTTCTCCCTTATTGATCTGTCAAGATTTGAACTGCATACTTGACTAAAGAGGTTCCGAGTTTCCACCAGACCTTTTTGCTGGGCAAATGTTTCTGACCGAGTGACGGCAAACGGACATTTTTTTGTCTACTGAATTTATAGGCTAAGTAGTTAACTTTAAAGAAAGAGTGAAAACATGAAAGTACACTATCGCCTTCCCAAATCACGTTACCATTCGACGTCGTTGGTGATCGAAAACAAGTCGCATCACTACACAAGTCAAAAAAAGGGGACATCCGGGATCGAACCGGAGACCTCTCGATCTGCAGTCGAATGCTCTACCACTGAGCTATATCCCCTTGCCCTATAGCCACGGGAAAAGGCAATCTGTGTAGTGTAGTAAACCACGTCTTCTGAAAGACAAACACCTGATGTTTAAAAAAGAATTTTGCAGACGAGAAAAGTTCTCGGTGAAAATGCTGCAAAATTGATTGATTCAAGACGTAAAAGGAATTTGATCAGCATTAAAAAAAAAAGATGTACACTACGACCCCGACGAGATTCGAACTCGCAATCTTCTGATCCGAAGTCAGACGCCTTATCCATTAGGCCACAGGGCCAACCGCTCTAATATATCCATAAGAAGCAGTTAATTAATAAGTATTAGACAGCCCTCGGGATGTACGATTATAGTTCCTAGATTTCAGTCCATACATTTGGTCAGTTTTAGTGGGAATTTTCATAAGCCGTTTTTTTTAAAGGGTTGTATATCTGACTCATTGAAATAATAGTTTATCTAAAACAAGATACAAAAGATGATGATCGAATAAAAGTTGTGGATTGACGTGTCTGACATGGCGATGATTTGGCTGTTGAAAAAACATGGTTTGTGCCGTATGTACCCCTATCGACTTTGAATGGGCCAATCTTGTGTTTCTCCCTTATTGATCTGTCAAGATTTGAACTGCATACTTGACTAAAGAGGTTCCGAGTTTCCACCAGACCTTTTTGCTGGGCAAATGTTTCTGACCGAGTGACGGCAAACGGACATTTTTTTGTCTACTGAATTTATAGGCTAAGTAGTTAACTTTAAAGAAAGAGTGAAAACATGAAAGTACACTATCGCCTTCCCAAATCACGTTACCATTCGACGTCGTTGGTGATCGAAAACAAGTCGCATCACTACACAAGTCAAAAAAGGGGACATCCGGGATCGAACCGGAGACCTCTCGATCTGCAGTCGAATGCTCTACCACTGAGCTATATCCCCTTGCCCTATAGCCACGGGAAAAGGCAATCTGTGTAGTGTAGTAAACCACGTCTTCTGAAAGACAAACACCTGATGTTTAAAAAAGAATTTTGCAGACGAGAAAAGTTCTCGGTGAAAATGCTGCAAAATTGATTGATTCAAGACGTAAAAGGAATTTGATCAGCATTAAAAAAAAAAGATGTACACTACGACCCCGACGAGATTCGAACTCGCAATCTTCTGATCCGAAGTCAGACGCCTTATCCATTAGGCCACAGGGCCAACCGCTCTAATATATCCATAAGAAGCAGTTAATTAATAAGTATTAGACAGCCCTCGGGATGTACGATTATAGTTCCTAGATTTCAGTCCATACATTTGGTCAGTTTTAGTGGGAATTTTCATAAGCCGTTTTTTTTAAAGGGTTGTATATCTGACTCATTGAAATAATAGTTTATCTAAAACAAGATACAAAAGATGATGATCGAATAAAAGTTGTGGATTGACGTGTCTGACATGGCGATGATTTGGCTGTTGAAAAAACATGGTTTGTGCCGTATGTACCCCTATCGACTTTGAATGGGCCAATCTTGTGTTTCTCCCTTATTGATCTGTCAAGATTTGAACTGCATACTTGACTAAAGAGGTTCCGAGTTTCCACCAGACCTTTTTGCTGGGCAAATGTTTCTGACCGAGTGACGGCAAACGGACATTTTTTTGTCTACTGAATTTATAGGCTAAGTAGTTAACTTTAAAGAAAGAGTGAAAACATGAAAGTACACTATCGCCTTCCCAAATCACGTTACCATTCGACGTCGTTGGTGATCGAAAACAAGTCGCATCACTACACAAGTCAAAAAAAGGGGACATCCGGGATCGAACCGGAGACCTCTCGATCTGCAGTCGAATGCTCTACCACTGAGCTATATCCCCTTGCCCTATAGCCACGGGAAAAGGCAATCTGTGTAGTGTAGTAAACCACGTCTTCTGAAAGACAAACACCTGATGTTTAAAAAAGAATTTTGCAGACGAGAAAAGTTCTCGGTGAAAATGCTGCAAAATTGATTGATTCAAGACGTAAAAGGAATTTGATCAGCATTAAAAAAAAAAGATGTACACTACGACCCCGACGAGATTCGAACTCGCAATCTTCTGATCCGAAGTCAGACGCCTTATCCATTAGGCCACAGGGCCAACCGCTCTAATATATCCATAAGAAGCAGTTAATTAATAAGTATTAGACAGCCCTCGGGATGTACGATTATAGTTCCTAGATTTCAGTCCATACATTTGGTCAGTTTTAGTGGGAATTTTCATAAGCCGTTTTTTTTAAAGGGTTGTATATCTGACTCATTGAAATAATAGTTTATCTAAAACAAGATACAAAAGATGATGATCGAATAAAAGTTGTGGATTGACGTGTCTGACATGGCGATGATTTGGCTGTTGAAAAAACATGGTTTGTGCCGTATGTACCCCTATCGACTTTGAATGGGCCAATCTTGTGTTTCTCCCTTATTGATCTGTCAAGATTTGAACTGCATACTTGACTAAAGAGGTTCCGAGTTTCCACCAGACCTTTTTGCTGGGCAAATGTTTCTGACCGAGTGACGGCAAACGGACATTTTTTTGTCTACTGAATTTATAGGCTAAGTAGTTAACTTTAAAGAAAGAGTGAAAACATGAAAGTACACTATCGCCTTCCCAAATCACGTTACCATTCGACGTCGTTGGTGATCGAAAACAAGTCGCATCACTACACAAGTCAAAAAAGGGGACATCCGGGATCGAACCGGAGACCTCTCGATCTGCAGTCGAATGCTCTACCACTGAGCTATATCCCCTTGCCCTATAGCCACGGGAAAAGGCAATCTGTGTAGTGTAGTAAACCACGTCTTCTGAAAGACAAACACCTGATGTTTAAAAAAGAATTTTGCAGACGAGAAAAGTTCTCGGTGAAAATGCTGCAAAATTGATTGATTCAAGACGTAAAAGGAATTTGATCAGCATTAAAAAAAAAAGATGTACACTACGACCCCGACGAGATTCGAACTCGCAATCTTCTGATCCGAAGTCAGACGCCTTATCCATTAGGCCACAGGGCCAACCGCTCTAATATATCCATAAGAAGCAGTTAATTAATAAGTATTAGACAGCCCTCGGGATGTACGATTATAGTTCCTAGATTTCAGTCCATACATTTGGTCAGTTTTAGTGGGAATTTTCATAAGCCGTTTTTTTTAAAGGGTTGTATATCTGACTCATTGAAATAATAGTTTATCTAAAACAAGATACAAAAGATGATGATCGAATAAAAGTTGTGGATTGACGTGTCTGACATGGCGATGATTTGGCTGTTGAAAAAACATGGTTTGTGCCGTATGTACCCCTATCGACTTTGAATGGGCCAATCTTGTGTTTCTCCCTTATTGATCTGTCAAGATTTGAACTGCATACTTGACTAAAGAGGTTCCGAGTTTCCACCAGACCTTTTTGCTGGGCAAATGTTTCTGACCGAGTGACGGCAAACGGACATTTTTTTGTCTACTGAATTTATAGGCTAAGTAGTTAACTTTAAAGAAAGAGTGAAAACATGAAAGTACACTATCGCCTTCCCAAATCACGTTACCATTCGACGTCGTTGGTGATCGAAAACAAGTCGCATCACTACACAAGTCAAAAAAAGGGGACATCCGGGATCGAACCGGAGACCTCTCGATCTGCAGTCGAATGCTCTACCACTGAGCTATATCCCCTTGCCCTATAGCCACGGGAAAAGGCAATCTGTGTAGTGTAGTAAACCACGTCTTCTGAAAGACAAACACCTGATGTTTAAAAAAGAATTTTGCAGACGAGAAAAGTTCTCGGTGAAAATGCTGCAAAATTGATTGATTCAAGACGTAAAAGGAATTTGATCAGCATTAAAAAAAAAAGATGTACACTACGACCCCGACGAGATTCGAACTCGCAATCTTCTGATCCGAAGTCAGACGCCTTATCCATTAGGCCACAGGGCCAACCGCTCTAATATATCCATAAGAAGCAGTTAATTAATAAGTATTAGACAGCCCTCGGGATGTACGATTATAGTTCCTAGATTTCAGTCCATACATTTGGTCAGTTTTAGTGGGAATTTTCATAAGCCGTTTTTTTTAAAGGGTTGTATATCTGACTCATTGAAATAATAGTTTATCTAAAACAAGATACAAAAGATGATGATCGAATAAAAGTTGTGGATTGACGTGTCTGACATGGCGATGATTTGGCTGTTGAAAAAACATGGTTTGTGCCGTATGTACCCCTATCGACTTTGAATGGGCCAATCTTGTGTTTCTCCCTTATTGATCTGTCAAGATTTGAACTGCATACTTGACTAAAGAGGTTCCGAGTTTCCACCAGACCTTTTTGCTGGGCAAATGTTTCTGACCGAGTGACGGCAAACGGACATTTTTTTGTCTACTGAATTTATAGGCTAAGTAGTTAACTTTAAAGAAAGAGTGAAAACATGAAAGTACACTATCGCCTTCCCAAATCACGTTACCATTCGACGTCGTTGGTGATCGAAAACAAGTCGCATCACTACACAAGTCAAAAAAAGGGGACATCCGGGATCGAACCGGAGACCTCTCGATCTGCAGTCGAATGCTCTACCACTGAGCTATATCCCCTTGCCCTATAGCCACGGGAAAAGGCAATCTGTGTAGTGTAGTAAACCACGTCTTCTGAAAGACAAACACCTGATGTTTAAAAAAGAATTTTGCAGACGAGAAAAGTTCTCGGTGAAAATGCTGCAAAATTGATTGATTCAAGACGTAAAAGGAATTTGATCAGCATTAAAAAAAAAAGATGTACACTACGACCCCGACGAGATTCGAACTCGCAATCTTCTGATCCGAAGTCAGACGCCTTATCCATTAGGCCACAGGGCCAACCGCTCTAATATATCCATAAGAAGCAGTTAATTAATAAGTATTAGACAGCCCTCGGGATGTACGATTATAGTTCCTAGATTTCAGTCCATACATTTGGTCAGTTTTAGTGGGAATTTTCATAAGCCGTTTTTTTTAAAGGGTTGTATATCTGACTCATTGAAATAATAGTTTATCTAAAACAAGATACAAAAGATGATGATCGAATAAAAGTTGTGGATTGACGTGTCTGACATGGCGATGATTTGGCTGTTGAAAAAACATGGTTTGTGCCGTATGTACCCCTATCGACTTTGAATGGGCCAATCTTGTGTTTCTCCCTTATTGATCTGTCAAGATTTGAACTGCATACTTGACTAAAGAGGTTCCGAGTTTCCACCAGACCTTTTTGCTGGGCAAATGTTTCTGACCGAGTGACGGCAAACGGACATTTTTTTGTCTACTGAATTTATAGGCTAAGTAGTTAACTTTAAAGAAAGAGTGAAAACATGAAAGTACACTATCGCCTTCCCAAATCACGTTACCATTCGACGTCGTTGGTGATCGAAAACAAGTCGCATCACTACACAAGTCAAAAAAAGGGGACATCCGGGATCGAACCGGAGACCTCTCGATCTGCAGTCGAATGCTCTACCACTGAGCTATATCCCCTTGCCCTATAGCCACGGGAAAAGGCAATCTGTGTAGTGTAGTAAACCACGTCTTCTGAAAGACAAACACCTGATGTTTAAAAAAGAATTTTGCAGACGAGAAAAGTTCTCGGTGAAAATGCTGCAAAATTGATTGATTCAAGACGTAAAAGGAATTTGATCAGCATTAAAAAAAAAAGATGTACACTACGACCCCGACGAGATTCGAACTCGCAATCTTCTGATCCGAAGTCAGACGCCTTATCCATTAGGCCACAGGGCCAACCGCTCTAATATATCCATAAGAAGCAGTTAATTAATAAGTATTAGACAGCCCTCGGGATGTACGATTATAGTTCCTAGATTTCAGTCCATACATTTGGTCAGTTTTAGTGGGAATTTTCATAAGCCGTTTTTTTTAAAGGGTTGTATATCTGACTCATTGAAATAATAGTTTATCTAAAACAAGATACAAAAGATGATGATCGAATAAAAGTTGTGGATTGACGTGTCTGACATGGCGATGATTTGGCTGTTGAAAAAACATGGTTTGTGCCGTATGTACCCCTATCGACTTTGAATGGGCCAATCTTGTGTTTCTCCCTTATTGATCTGTCAAGATTTGAACTGCATACTTGACTAAAGAGGTTCCGAGTTTCCACCAGACCTTTTTGCTGGGCAAATGTTTCTGACCGAGTGACGGCAAACGGACATTTTTTTGTCTACTGAATTTATAGGCTAAGTAGTTAACTTTAAAGAAAGAGTGAAAACATGAAAGTACACTATCGCCTTCCCAAATCACGTTACCATTCGACGTCGTTGGTGATCGAAAACAAGTCGCATCACTACACAAGTCAAAAAAAGGGGACATCCGGGATCGAACCGGAGACCTCTCGATCTGCAGTCGAATGCTCTACCACTGAGCTATATCCCCTTGCCCTATAGCCACGGGAAAAGGCAATCTGTGTAGTGTAGTAAACCACGTCTTCTGAAAGACAAACACCTGATGTTTAAAAAAGAATTTTGCAGACGAGAAAAGTTCTCGGTGAAAATGCTGCAAAATTGATTGATTCAAGACGTAAAAGGAATTTGATCAGCATTAAAAAAAAAAGATGTACACTACGACCCCGACGAGATTCGAACTCGCAATCTTCTGATCCGAAGTCAGACGCCTTATCCATTAGGCCACAGGGCCAACCGCTCTAATATATCCATAAGAAGCAGTTAATTAATAAGTATTAGACAGCCCTCGGGATGTACGATTATAGTTCCTAGATTTCAGTCCATACATTTGGTCAGTTTTAGTGGGAATTTTCATAAGCCGTTTTTTTTAAAGGGTTGTATATCTGACTCATTGAAATAATAGTTTATCTAAAACAAGATACAAAAGATGATGATCGAATAAAAGTTGTGGATTGACGTGTCTGACATGGCGATGATTTGGCTGTTGAAAAAACATGGTTTGTGCCGTATGTACCCCTATCGACTTTGAATGGGCCAATCTTGTGTTTCTCCCTTATTGATCTGTCAAGATTTGAACTGCATACTTGACTAAAGAGGTTCCGAGTTTCCACCAGACCTTTTTGCTGGGCAAATGTTTCTGACCGAGTGACGGCAAACGGACATTTTTTTGTCTACTGAATTTATAGGCTAAGTAGTTAACTTTAAAGAAAGAGTGAAAACATGAAAGTACACTATCGCCTTCCCAAATCACGTTACCATTCGACGTCGTTGGTGATCGAAAACAAGTCGCATCACTACACAAGTCAAAAAAGGGGACATTCGGGATCGAACCGGAGACCTCTCGATCTGCAGTCGAATGCTCTACCACTGAGCTATATCCCCTTGCCCTATAGCCACGGGAAAAGGCAATCTGTGTAGTGTAGTAAACCACGTCTTCTGAAAGACAAACACCTGATGTTTAAAAAAGAATTTTGCAGACGAGAAAAGTTCTCGGTGAAAATGCTGCAAAATTGATTGATTCAAGACGTAAAAGGAATTTGATCAGCATTAAAAAAAATAGATGTACACTACGACCCCGACGAGATTCGAACTCGCAATCTTCTGATCCGAAGTCAGACGCCTTATCCATTAGGCCACAGGGCCAACCGCTCTAATATATCCATAAGAAGCAGTTAATTAATAAGTATTAGACAGCCCTCGGGATGTACGATTATAGTTCCTAGATTTCAGTCCATACATTTGGTCAGTTTTAGTGGGAATTTTCATAAGCCGTTTTTTTTAAAGGGTTGTATATCTGACTCATTGAAATAATAGTTTATCTAAAACAAGATACAAAAGATGATGATCGAATAAAAGTTGTGGATTGACGTGTCTGACATGGCGATGATTTGGCTGTTGAAAAAACATGGTTTGTGCCGTATGTACCCCTATCGACTTTGAATGGGCCAATCTTGTGTTTCTCCCTTATTGATCTGTCAAGATTTGAACTGCATACTTGACTAAAGAGGTTCCGAGTTTCCACCAGACCTTTTTGCTGGGCAAATGTTTCTGACCGAGTGACGGCAAACGGACATTTTTTTGTCTACTGAATTTATAGGCTAAGTAGTTAACTTTAAAGAAAGAGTGAAAACATGAAAGTACACTATCGCCTTCCCAAATCACGTTACCATTCGACGTCGTTGGTGATCGAAAACAAGTCGCATCACTACACAAGTCAAAAAAGGGGACATCCGGGATCGAACCGGAGACCTCTCGATCTGCAGTCGAATGCTCTACCACTGAGCTATATCCCCTTGCCCTATAGCCACGGGAAAAGGCAATCTGTGTAGTGTAGTAAACCACGTCTTCTGAAAGACAAACACCTGATGTTTAAAAAAGAATTTTGCAGACGAGAAAAGTTCTCGGTGAAAATGCTGCAAAATTGATTGATTCAAGACGTAAAAGGAATTTGATCAGCATTAAAAAAAAAAGATGTACACTACGACCCCGACGAGATTCGAACTCGCAATCTTCTGATCCGAAGTCAGACGCCTTATCCATTAGGCCACAGGGCCAACCGCTCTAATATATCCATAAGAAGCAGTTAATTAATAAGTATTAGACAGCCCTCGGGATGTACGATTATAGTTCCTAGATTTCAGTCCATACATTTGGTCAGTTTTAGTGGGAATTTTCATAAGCCGTTTTTTTTAAAGGGTTGTATATCTGACTCATTGAAATAATAGTTTATCTAAAACAAGATACAAAAGATGATGATCGAATAAAAGTTGTGGATTGACGTGTCTGACATGGCGATGATTTGGCTGTTGAAAAAACATGGTTTGTGCCGTATGTACCCCTATCGACTTTGAATGGGCCAATCTTGTGTTTCTCCCTTATTGATCTGTCAAGATTTGAACTGCATACTTGACTAAAGAGGTTCCGAGTTTCCACCAGACCTTTTTGCTGGGCAAATGTTTCTGACCGAGTGACGGCAAACGGACATTTTTTTGTCTACTGAATTTATAGGCTAAGTAGTTAACTTTAAAGAAAGAGTGAAAACATGAAAGTACACTATCGCCTTCCCAAATCACGTTACCATTCGACGTCGTTGGTGATCGAAAACAAGTCGCATCACTACACAAGTCAAAAAAAGGGGACATCCGGGATCGAACCGGAGACCTCTCGATCTGCAGTCGAATGCTCTACCACTGAGCTATATCCCCTTGCCCTATAGCCACGGGAAAAGGCAATCTGTGTAGTGTAGTAAACCACGTCTTCTGAAAGACAAACACCTGATGTTTAAAAAAGAATTTTGCAGACGAGAAAAGTTCTCGGTGAAAATGCTGCAAAATTGATTGATTCAAGACGTAAAAGGAATTTGATCAGCATTAAAAAAAAAAGATGTACACTACGACCCCGACGAGATTCGAACTCGCAATCTTCTGATCCGAAGTCAGACGCCTTATCCATTAGGCCACAGGGCCAACCGCTCTAATATATCCATAAGAAGCAGTTAATTAATAAGTATTAGACAGCCCTCGGGATGTACGATTATAGTTCCTAGATTTCAGTCCATACATTTGGTCAGTTTTAGTGGGAATTTTCATAAGCCGTTTTTTTTAAAGGGTTGTATATCTGACTCATTGAAATAATAGTTTATCTAAAACAAGATACAAAAGATGATGATCGAATAAAAGTTGTGGATTGACGTGTCTGACATGGCGATGATTTGGCTGTTGAAAAAACATGGTTTGTGCCGTATGTACCCCTATCGACTTTGAATGGGCCAATCTTGTGTTTCTCCCTTATTGATCTGTCAAGATTTGAACTGCATACTTGACTAAAGAGGTTCCGAGTTTCCACCAGACCTTTTTGCTGGGCAAATGTTTCTGACCGAGTGACGGCAAACGGACATTTTTTTGTCTACTGAATTTATAGGCTAAGTAGTTAACTTTAAAGAAAGAGTGAAAACATGAAAGTACACTATCGCCTTCCCAAATCACGTTACCATTCGACGTCGTTGGTGATCGAAAACAAGTCGCATCACTACACAAGTCAAAAAAGGGGACATTCGGGATCGAACCGGAGACCTCTCGATCTGCAGTCGAATGCTCTACCACTGAGCTATATCCCCTTGCCCTATAGCCACGGGAAAAGGCAATCTGTGTAGTGTAGTAAACCACGTCTTCTGAAAGACAAACACCTGATGTTTAAAAAAGAATTTTGCAGACGAGAAAAGTTCTCGGTGAAAATGCTGCAAAATTGATTGATTCAAGACGTAAAAGGAATTTGATCAGCATTAAAAAAAATAGATGTACACTACGACCCCGACGAGATTCGAACTCGCAATCTTCTGATCCGAAGTCAGACGCCTTATCCATTAGGCCACAGGGCCAACCGCTCTAATATATCCATAAGAAGCAGTTAATTAATAAGTATTAGACAGCCCTCGGGATGTACGATTATAGTTCCTAGATTTCAGTCCATACATTTGGTCAGTTTTAGTGGGAATTTTCATAAGCCGTTTTTTTTAAAGGGTTGTATATCTGACTCATTGAAATAATAGTTTATCTAAAACAAGATACAAAAGATGATGATCGAATAAAAGTTGTGGATTGACGTGTCTGACATGGCGATGATTTGGCTGTTGAAAAAACATGGTTTGTGCCGTATGTACCCCTATCGACTTTGAATGGGCCAATCTTGTGTTTCTCCCTTATTGATCTGTCAAGATTTGAACTGCATACTTGACTAAAGAGGTTCCGAGTTTCCACCAGACCTTTTTGCTGGGCAAATGTTTCTGACCGAGTGACGGCAAACGGACATTTTTTTGTCTACTGAATTTATAGGCTAAGTAGTTAACTTTAAAGAAAGAGTGAAAACATGAAAGTACACTATCGCCTTCCCAAATCACGTTACCATTCGACGTCGTTGGTGATCGAAAACAAGTCGCATCACTACACAAGTCAAAAAAGGGGACATCCGGGATCGAACCGGAGACCTCTCGATCTGCAGTCGAATGCTCTACCACTGAGCTATATCCCCTTGCCCTATAGCCACGGGAAAAGGCAATCTGTGTAGTGTAGTAAACCACGTCTTCTGAAAGACAAACACCTGATGTTTAAAAAAGAATTTTGCAGACGAGAAAAGTTCTCGGTGAAAATGCTGCAAAATTGATTGATTCAAGACGTAAAAGGAATTTGATCAGCATTAAAAAAAAAAGATGTACACTACGACCCCGACGAGATTCGAACTCGCAATCTTCTGATCCGAAGTCAGACGCCTTATCCATTAGGCCACAGGGCCAACCGCTCTAATATATCCATAAGAAGCAGTTAATTAATAAGTATTAGACAGCCCTCGGGATGTACGATTATAGTTCCTAGATTTCAGTCCATACATTTGGTCAGTTTTAGTGGGAATTTTCATAAGCCGTTTTTTTTAAAGGGTTGTATATCTGACTCATTGAAATAATAGTTTATCTAAAACAAGATACAAAAGATGATGATCGAATAAAAGTTGTGGATTGACGTGTCTGACATGGCGATGATTTGGCTGTTGAAAAAACATGGTTTGTGCCGTATGTACCCCTATCGACTTTGAATGGGCCAATCTTGTGTTTCTCCCTTATTGATCTGTCAAGATTTGAACTGCATACTTGACTAAAGAGGTTCCGAGTTTCCACCAGACCTTTTTGCTGGGCAAATGTTTCTGACCGAGTGACGGCAAACGGACATTTTTTTGTCTACTGAATTTATAGGCTAAGTAGTTAACTTTAAAGAAAGAGTGAAAACATGAAAGTACACTATCGCCTTCCCAAATCACGTTACCATTCGACGTCGTTGGTGATCGAAAACAAGTCGCATCACTACACAAGTCAAAAAAAGGGGACATCCGGGATCGAACCGGAGACCTCTCGATCTGCAGTCGAATGCTCTACCACTGAGCTATATCCCCTTGCCCTATAGCCACGGGAAAAGGCAATCTGTGTAGTGTAGTAAACCACGTCTTCTGAAAGACAAACACCTGATGTTTAAAAAAGAATTTTGCAGACGAGAAAAGTTCTCGGTGAAAATGCTGCAAAATTGATTGATTCAAGACGTAAAAGGAATTTGATCAGCATTAAAAAAAAAAGATGTACACTACGACCCCGACGAGATTCGAACTCGCAATCTTCTGATCCGAAGTCAGACGCCTTATCCATTAGGCCACAGGGCCAACCGCTCTAATATATCCATAAGAAGCAGTTAATTAATAAGTATTAGACAGCCCTCGGGATGTACGATTATAGTTCCTAGATTTCAGTCCATACATTTGGTCAGTTTTAGTGGGAATTTTCATAAGCCGTTTTTTTTAAAGGGTTGTATATCTGACTCATTGAAATAATAGTTTATCTAAAACAAGATACAAAAGATGATGATCGAATAAAAGTTGTGGATTGACGTGTCTGACATGGCGATGATTTGGCTGTTGAAAAAACATGGTTTGTGCCGTATGTACCCCTATCGACTTTGAATGGGCCAATCTTGTGTTTCTCCCTTATTGATCTGTCAAGATTTGAACTGCATACTTGACTAAAGAGGTTCCGAGTTTCCACCAGACCTTTTTGCTGGGCAAATGTTTCTGACCGAGTGACGGCAAACGGACATTTTTTTGTCTACTGAATTTATAGGCTAAGTAGTTAACTTTAAAGAAAGAGTGAAAACATGAAAGTACACTATCGCCTTCCCAAATCACGTTACCATTCGACGTCGTTGGTGATCGAAAACAAGTCGCATCACTACACAAGTCAAAAAAAGGGGACATCCGGGATCGAACCGGAGACCTCTCGATCTGCAGTCGAATGCTCTACCACTGAGCTATATCCCCTTGCCCTATAGCCACGGGAAAAGGCAATCTGTGTAGTGTAGTAAACCACGTCTTCTGAAAGACAAACACCTGATGTTTAAAAAAGAATTTTGCAGACGAGAAAAGTTCTCGGTGAAAATGCTGCAAAATTGATTGATTCAAGACGTAAAAGGAATTTGATCAGCATTAAAAAAAAAAGATGTACACTACGACCCCGACGAGATTCGAACTCGCAATCTTCTGATCCGAAGTCAGACGCCTTATCCATTAGGCCACAGGGCCAACCGCTCTAATATATCCATAAGAAGCAGTTAATTAATAAGTATTAGACAGCCCTCGGGATGTACGATTATAGTTCCTAGATTTCAGTCCATACATTTGGTCAGTTTTAGTGGGAATTTTCATAAGCCGTTTTTTTTAAAGGGTTGTATATCTGACTCATTGAAATAATAGTTTATCTAAAACAAGATACAAAAGATGATGATCGAATAAAAGTTGTGGATTGACGTGTCTGACATGGCGATGATTTGGCTGTTGAAAAAACATGGTTTGTGCCGTATGTACCCCTATCGACTTTGAATGGGCCAATCTTGTGTTTCTCCCTTATTGATCTGTCAAGATTTGAACTGCATACTTGACTAAAGAGGTTCCGAGTTTCCACCAGACCTTTTTGCTGGGCAAATGTTTCTGACCGAGTGACGGCAAACGGACATTTTTTTGTCTACTGAATTTATAGGCTAAGTAGTTAACTTTAAAGAAAGAGTGAAAACATGAAAGTACACTATCGCCTTCCCAAATCACGTTACCATTCGACGTCGTTGGTGATCGAAAACAAGTCGCATCACTACACAAGTCAAAAAAGGGGACATCCGGGATCGAACCGGAGACCTCTCGATCTGCAGTCGAATGCTCTACCACTGAGCTATATCCCCTTGCCCTATAGCCACGGGAAAAGGCAATCTGTGTAGTGTAGTAAACCACGTCTTCTGAAAGACAAACACCTGATGTTTAAAAAAGAATTTTGCAGACGAGAAAAGTTCTCGGTGAAAATGCTGCAAAATTGATTGATTCAAGACGTAAAAGGAATTTGATCAGCATTAAAAAAAAAAGATGTACACTACGACCCCGACGAGATTCGAACTCGCAATCTTCTGATCCGAAGTCAGACGCCTTATCCATTAGGCCACAGGGCCAACCGCTCTAATATATCCATAAGAAGCAGTTAATTAATAAGTATTAGACAGCCCTCGGGATGCACGATTATAGTTCCTAGATTTCAGTCCATACATTTGGTCAGTTTTAGTGGGAATTTTCATAAGCCGTTTTTTTTAAAGGGTTGTATATCTGACTCATTGAAATAATAGTTTATCTAAAACAAGATACAAAAGATGATGATCGAATAAAAGTTGTGGATTGACGTGTCTGACATGGCGATGATTTGGCTGTTGAAAAAACATGGTTTGTGCCGTATGTACCCCTATCGACTTTGAATGGGCCAATCTTGTGTTTCTCCCTTATTGATCTGTCAAGATTTGAACTGCATACTTGACTAAAGAGGTTCCGAGTTTCCACCAGACCTTTTTGCTGGGCAAATGTTTCTGACCGAGTGACGGCAAACGGACATTTTTTTGTCTACTGAATTTATAGGCTAAGTAGTTAACTTTAAAGAAAGAGTGAAAACATGAAAGTACACTATCGCCTTCCCAAATCACGTTACCATTCGACGTCGTTGGTGATCGAAAACAAGTCGCATCACTACACAAGTCAAAAAAAGGGGACATCCGGGATCGAACCGGAGACCTCTCGATCTGCAGTCGAATGCTCTACCACTGAGCTATATCCCCTTGCCCTATAGCCACGGGAAAAGGCAATCTGTGTAGTGTAGTAAACCACGTCTTCTGAAAGACAAACACCTGATGTTTAAAAAAGAATTTTGCAGACGAGAAAAGTTCTCGGTGAAAATGCTGCAAAATTGATTGATTCAAGACGTAAAAGGAATTTGATCAGCATTAAAAAAAAAAGATGTACACTACGACCCCGACGAGATTCGAACTCGCAATCTTCTGATCCGAAGTCAGACGCCTTATCCATTAGGCCACAGGGCCAACCGCTCTAATATATCCATAAGAAGCAGTTAATTAATAAGTATTAGACAGCCCTCGGGATGTACGATTATAGTTCCTAGATTTCAGTCCATACATTTGGTCAGTTTTAGTGGGAATTTTCATAAGCCGTTTTTTTTAAAGGGTTGTATATCTGACTCATTGAAATAATAGTTTATCTAAAACAAGATACAAAAGATGATGATCGAATAAAAGTTGTGGATTGACGTGTCTGACATGGCGATGATTTGGCTGTTGAAAAAACATGGTTTGTGCCGTATGTACCCCTATCGACTTTGAATGGGCCAATCTTGTGTTTCTCCCTTATTGATCTGTCAAGATTTGAACTGCATACTTGACTAAAGAGGTTCCGAGTTTCCACCAGACCTTTTTGCTGGGCAAATGTTTCTGACCGAGTGACGGCAAACGGACATTTTTTTGTCTACTGAATTTATAGGCTAAGTAGTTAACTTTAAAGAAAGAGTGAAAACATGAAAGTACACTATCGCCTTCCCAAATCACGTTACCATTCGACGTCGTTGGTGATCGAAAACAAGTCGCATCACTACACAAGTCAAAAAAGGGGACATCCGGGATCGAACCGGAGACCTCTCGATCTGCAGTCGAATGCTCTACCACTGAGCTATATCCCCTTGCCCTATAGCCACGGGAAAAGGCAATCTGTGTAGTGTAGTAAACCACGTCTTCTGAAAGACAAACACCTGATGTTTAAAAAAGAATTTTGCAGACGAGAAAAGTTCTCGGTGAAAATGCTGCAAAATTGATTGATTCAAGACGTAAAAGGAATTTGATCAGCATTAAAAAAAAAAGATGTACACTACGACCCCGACGAGATTCGAACTCGCAATCTTCTGATCCGAAGTCAGACGCCTTATCCATTAGGCCACAGGGCCAACCGCTCTAATATATCCATAAGAAGCAGTTAATTAATAAGTATTAGACAGCCCTCGGGATGTACGATTATAGTTCCTAGATTTCAGTCCATACATTTGGTCAGTTTTAGTGGGAATTTTCATAAGCCGTTTTTTTTAAAGGGTTGTATATCTGACTCATTGAAATAATAGTTTATCTAAAACAAGATACAAAAGATGATGATCGAATAAAAGTTGTGGATTGACGTGTCTGACATGGCGATGATTTGGCTGTTGAAAAAACATGGTTTGTGCCGTATGTACCCCTATCGACTTTGAATGGGCCAATCTTGTGTTTCTCCCTTATTGATCTGTCAAGATTTGAACTGCATACTTGACTAAAGAGGTTCCGAGTTTCCACCAGACCTTTTTGCTGGGCAAATGTTTCTGACCGAGTGACGGCAAACGGACATTTTTTTGTCTACTGAATTTATAGGCTAAGTAGTTAACTTTAAAGAAAGAGTGAAAACATGAAAGTACACTATCGCCTTCCCAAATCACGTTACCATTCGACGTCGTTGGTGATCGAAAACAAGTCGCATCACTACACAAGTCAAAAAAAGGGGACATCCGGGATCGAACCGGAGACCTCTCGATCTGCAGTCGAATGCTCTACCACTGAGCTATATCCCCTTGCCCTATAGCCACGGGAAAAGGCAATCTGTGTAGTGTAGTAAACCACGTCTTCTGAAAGACAAACACCTGATGTTTAAAAAAGAATTTTGCAGACGAGAAAAGTTCTCGGTGAAAATGCTGCAAAATTGATTGATTCAAGACGTAAAAGGAATTTGATCAGCATTAAAAAAAAAAGATGTACACTACGACCCCGACGAGATTCGAACTCGCAATCTTCTGATCCGAAGTCAGACGCCTTATCCATTAGGCCACAGGGCCAACCGCTCTAATATATCCATAAGAAGCAGTTAATTAATAAGTATTAGACAGCCCTCGGGATGTACGATTATAGTTCCTAGATTTCAGTCCATACATTTGGTCAGTTTTAGTGGGAATTTTCATAAGCCGTTTTTTTTAAAGGGTTGTATATCTGACTCATTGAAATAATAGTTTATCTAAAACAAGATACAAAAGATGATGATCGAATAAAAGTTGTGGATTGACGTGTCTGACATGGCGATGATTTGGCTGTTGAAAAAACATGGTTTGTGCCGTATGTACCCCTATCGACTTTGAATGGGCCAATCTTGTGTTTCTCCCTTATTGATCTGTCAAGATTTGAACTGCATACTTGACTAAAGAGGTTCCGAGTTTCCACCAGACCTTTTTGCTGGGCAAATGTTTCTGACCGAGTGACGGCAAACGGACATTTTTTTGTCTACTGAATTTATAGGCTAAGTAGTTAACTTTAAAGAAAGAGTGAAAACATGAAAGTACACTATCGCCTTCCCAAATCACGTTACCATTCGACGTCGTTGGTGATCGAAAACAAGTCGCATCACTACACAAGTCAAAAAAAGGGGACATCCGGGATCGAACCGGAGACCTCTCGATCTGCAGTCGAATGCTCTACCACTGAGCTATATCCCCTTGCCCTATAGCCACGGGAAAAGGCAATCTGTGTAGTGTAGTAAACCACGTCTTCTGAAAGACAAACACCTGATGTTTAAAAAAGAATTTTGCAGACGAGAAAAGTTCTCGGTGAAAATGCTGCAAAATTGATTGATTCAAGACGTAAAAGGAATTTGATCAGCATTAAAAAAAAAAGATGTACACTACGACCCCGACGAGATTCGAACTCGCAATCTTCTGATCCGAAGTCAGACGCCTTATCCATTAGGCCACAGGGCCAACCGCTCTAATATATCCATAAGAAGCAGTTAATTAATAAGTATTAGACAGCCCTCGGGATGTACGATTATAGTTCCTAGATTTCAGTCCATACATTTGGTCAGTTTTAGTGGGAATTTTCATAAGCCGTTTTTTTTAAAGGGTTGTATATCTGACTCATTGAAATAATAGTTTATCTAAAACAAGATACAAAAGATGATGATCGAATAAAAGTTGTGGATTGACGTGTCTGACATGGCGATGATTTGGCTGTTGAAAAAACATGGTTTGTGCCGTATGTACCCCTATCGACTTTGAATGGGCCAATCTTGTGTTTCTCCCTTATTGATCTGTCAAGATTTGAACTGCATACTTGACTAAAGAGGTTCCGAGTTTCCACCAGACCTTTTTGCTGGGCAAATGTTTCTGACCGAGTGACGGCAAACGGACATTTTTTTGTCTACTGAATTTATAGGCTAAGTAGTTAACTTTAAAGAAAGAGTGAAAACATGAAAGTACACTATCGCCTTCCCAAATCACGTTACCATTCGACGTCGTTGGTGATCGAAAACAAGTCGCATCACTACACAAGTCAAAAAAGGGGACATCCGGGATCGAACCGGAGACCTCTCGATCTGCAGTCGAATGCTCTACCACTGAGCTATATCCCCTTGCCCTATAGCCACGGGAAAAGGCAATCTGTGTAGTGTAGTAAACCACGTCTTCTGAAAGACAAACACCTGATGTTTAAAAAAGAATTTTGCAGACGAGAAAAGTTCTCGGTGAAAATGCTGCAAAATTGATTGATTCAAGACGTAAAAGGAATTTGATCAGCATTAAAAAAAAAAGATGTACACTACGACCCCGACGAGATTCGAACTCGCAATCTTCTGATCCGAAGTCAGACGCCTTATCCATTAGGCCACAGGGCCAACCGCTCTAATATATCCATAAGAAGCAGTTAATTAATAAGTATTAGACAGCCCTCGGGATGCACGATTATAGTTCCTAGATTTCAGTCCATACATTTGGTCAGTTTTAGTGGGAATTTTCATAAGCCGTTTTTTTTAAAGGGTTGTATATCTGACTCATTGAAATAATAGTTTATCTAAAACAAGATACAAAAGATGATGATCGAATAAAAGTTGTGGATTGACGTGTCTGACATGGCGATGATTTGGCTGTTGAAAAAACATGGTTTGTGCCGTATGTACCCCTATCGACTTTGAATGGGCCAATCTTGTGTTTCTCCCTTATTGATCTGTCAAGATTTGAACTGCATACTTGACTAAAGAGGTTCCGAGTTTCCACCAGACCTTTTTGCTGGGCAAATGTTTCTGACCGAGTGACGGCAAACGGACATTTTTTTGTCTACTGAATTTATAGGCTAAGTAGTTAACTTTAAAGAAAGAGTGAAAACATGAAAGTACACTATCGCCTTCCCAAATCACGTTACCATTCGACGTCGTTGGTGATCGAAAACAAGTCGCATCACTACACAAGTCAAAAAAGGGGACATCCGGGATCGAACCGGAGACCTCTCGATCTGCAGTCGAATGCTCTACCACTGAGCTATATCCCCTTGCCCTATAGCCACGGGAAAAGGCAATCTGTGTAGTGTAGTAAACCACGTCTTCTGAAAGACAAACACCTGATGTTTAAAAAAGAATTTTGCAGACGAGAAAAGTTCTCGGTGAAAATGCTGCAAAATTGATTGATTCAAGACGTAAAAGGAATTTGATCAGCATTAAAAAAAAAAGATGTACACTACGACCCCGACGAGATTCGAACTCGCAATCTTCTGATCCGAAGTCAGACGCCTTATCCATTAGGCCACAGGGCCAACCGCTCTAATATATCCATAAGAAGCAGTTAATTAATAAGTATTAGACAGCCCTCGGGATGTACGATTATAGTTCCTAGATTTCAGTCCATACATTTGGTCAGTTTTAGTGGGAATTTTCATAAGCCGTTTTTTTTAAAGGGTTGTATATCTGACTCATTGAAATAATAGTTTATCTAAAACAAGATACAAAAGATGATGATCGAATAAAAGTTGTGGATTGACGTGTCTGACATGGCGATGATTTGGCTGTTGAAAAAACATGGTTTGTGCCGTATGTACCCCTATCGACTTTGAATGGGCCAATCTTGTGTTTCTCCCTTATTGATCTGTCAAGATTTGAACTGCATACTTGACTAAAGAGGTTCCGAGTTTCCACCAGACCTTTTTGCTGGGCAAATGTTTCTGACCGAGTGACGGCAAACGGACATTTTTTTGTCTACTGAATTTATAGGCTAAGTAGTTAACTTTAAAGAAAGAGTGAAAACATGAAAGTACACTATCGCCTTCCCAAATCACGTTACCATTCGACGTCGTTGGTGATCGAAAACAAGTCGCATCACTACACAAGTCAAAAAAGGGGACATCCGGGATCGAACCGGAGACCTCTCGATCTGCAGTCGAATGCTCTACCACTGAGCTATATCCCCTTGCCCTATAGCCACGGGAAAAGGCAATCTGTGTAGTGTAGTAAACCACGTCTTCTGAAAGACAAACACCTGATGTTTAAAAAAGAATTTTGCAGACGAGAAAAGTTCTCGGTGAAAATGCTGCAAAATTGATTGATTCAAGACGTAAAAGGAATTTGATCAGCATTAAAAAAAAAAGATGTACACTACGACCCCGACGAGATTCGAACTCGCAATCTTCTGATCCGAAGTCAGACGCCTTATCCATTAGGCCACAGGGCCAACCGCTCTAATATATCCATAAGAAGCAGTTAATTAATAAGTATTAGACAGCCCTCGGGATGTACGATTATAGTTCCTAGATTTCAGTCCATACATTTGGTCAGTTTTAGTGGGAATTTTCATAAGCCGTTTTTTTTAAAGGGTTGTATATCTGACTCATTGAAATAATAGTTTATCTAAAACAAGATACAAAAGATGATGATCGAATAAAAGTTGTGGATTGACGTGTCTGACATGGCGATGATTTGGCTGTTGAAAAAACATGGTTTGTGCCGTATGTACCCCTATCGACTTTGAATGGGCCAATCTTGTGTTTCTCCCTTATTGATCTGTCAAGATTTGAACTGCATACTTGACTAAAGAGGTTCCGAGTTTCCACCAGACCTTTTTGCTGGGCAAATGTTTCTGACCGAGTGACGGCAAACGGACATTTTTTTGTCTACTGAATTTATAGGCTAAGTAGTTAACTTTAAAGAAAGAGTGAAAACATGAAAGTACACTATCGCCTTCCCAAATCACGTTACCATTCGACGTCGTTGGTGATCGAAAACAAGTCGCATCACTACACAAGTCAAAAAAGGGGACATCCGGGATCGAACCGGAGACCTCTCGATCTGCAGTCGAATGCTCTACCACTGAGCTATATCCCCTTGCCCTATAGCCACGGGAAAAGGCAATCTGTGTAGTGTAGTAAACCACGTCTTCTGAAAGACAAACACCTGATGTTTAAAAAAGAATTTTGCAGACGAGAAAAGTTCTCGGTGAAAATGCTGCAAAATTGATTGATTCAAGACGTAAAAGGAATTTGATCAGCATTAAAAAAAAAAGATGTACACTACGACCCCGACGAGATTCGAACTCGCAATCTTCTGATCCGAAGTCAGACGCCTTATCCATTAGGCCACAGGGCCAACCGCTCTAATATATCCATAAGAAGCAGTTAATTAATAAGTATTAGACAGCCCTCGGGATGTACGATTATAGTTCCTAGATTTCAGTCCATACATTTGGTCAGTTTTAGTGGGAATTTTCATAAGCCGTTTTTTTTAAAGGGTTGTATATCTGACTCATTGAAATAATAGTTTATCTAAAACAAGATACAAAAGATGATGATCGAATAAAAGTTGTGGATTGACGTGTCTGACATGGCGATGATTTGGCTGTTGAAAAAACATGGTTTGTGCCGTATGTACCCCTATCGACTTTGAATGGGCCAATCTTGTGTTTCTCCCTTATTGATCTGTCAAGATTTGAACTGCATACTTGACTAAAGAGGTTCCGAGTTTCCACCAGACCTTTTTGCTGGGCAAATGTTTCTGACCGAGTGACGGCAAACGGACATTTTTTTGTCTACTGAATTTATAGGCTAAGTAGTTAACTTTAAAGAAAGAGTGAAAACATGAAAGTACACTATCGCCTTCCCAAATCACGTTACCATTCGACGTCGTTGGTGATCGAAAACAAGTCGCATCACTACACAAGTCAAAAAAGGGGACATCCGGGATCGAACCGGAGACCTCTCGATCTGCAGTCGAATGCTCTACCACTGAGCTATATCCCCTTGCCCTATAGCCACGGGAAAAGGCAATCTGTGTAGTGTAGTAAACCACGTCTTCTGAAAGACAAACACCTGATGTTTAAAAAAGAATTTTGCAGACGAGAAAAGTTCTCGGTGAAAATGCTGCAAAATTGATTGATTCAAGACGTAAAAGGAATTTGATCAGCATTAAAAAAAAAAGATGTACACTACGACCCCGACGAGATTCGAACTCGCAATCTTCTGATCCGAAGTCAGACGCCTTATCCATTAGGCCACAGGGCCAACCGCTCTAATATATCCATAAGAAGCAGTTAATTAATAAGTATTAGACAGCCCTCGGGATGTACGATTATAGTTCCTAGATTTCAGTCCATACATTTGGTCAGTTTTAGTGGGAATTTTCATAAGCCGTTTTTTTAAAGGGTTGTATATCTGACTCATTGAAATAATAGTTTATCTAAAACAAGATACAAAAGATGATGATCGAATAAAAGTTGTGGATTGACGTGTCTGACATGGCGATGATTTGGCTGTTGAAAAAACATGGTTTGTGCCGTATGTACCCCTATCGACTTTGAATGGGCCAATCTTGTGTTTCTCCCTTATTGATCTGTCAAGATTTGAACTGCATACTTGACTAAAGAGGTTCCGAGTTTCCACCAGACCTTTTTGCTGGGCAAATGTTTCTGACCGAGTGACGGCAAACGGACATTTTTTTGTCTACTGAATTTATAGGCTAAGTAGTTAACTTTAAAGAAAGAGTGAAAACATGAAAGTACACTATCGCCTTCCCAAATCACGTTACCATTCGACGTCGTTGGTGATCGAAAACAAGTCGCATCACTACACAAGTCAAAAAAGGGGACATCCGGGATCGAACCGGAGACCTCTCGATCTGCAGTCGAATGCTCTACCACTGAGCTATATCCCCTTGCCCTATAGCCACGGGAAAAGGCAATCTGTGTAGTGTAGTAAACCACGTCTTCTGAAAGACAAACACCTGATGTTTAAAAAAGAATTTTGCAGACGAGAAAAGTTCTCGGTGAAAATGCTGCAAAATTGATTGATTCAAGACGTAAAAGGAATTTGATCAGCATTAAAAAAAAAAGATGTACACTACGACCCCGACGAGATTCGAACTCGCAATCTTCTGATCCGAAGTCAGACGCCTTATCCATTAGGCCACAGGGCCAACCGCTCTAATATATCCATAAGAAGCAGTTAATTAATAAGTATTAGACAGCCCTCGGGATGTACGATTATAGTTCCTAGATTTCAGTCCATACATTTGGTCAGTTTTAGTGGGAATTTTCATAAGCCGTTTTTTTTAAAGGGTTGTATATCTGACTCATTGAAATAATAGTTTATCTAAAACAAGATACAAAAGATGATGATCGAATAAAAGTTGTGGATTGACGTGTCTGACATGGCGATGATTTGGCTGTTGAAAAAACATGGTTTGTGCCGTATGTACCCCTATCGACTTTGAATGGGCCAATCTTGTGTTTCTCCCTTATTGATCTGTCAAGATTTGAACTGCATACTTGACTAAAGAGGTTCCGAGTTTCCACCAGACCTTTTTGCTGGGCAAATGTTTCTGACCGAGTGACGGCAAACGGACATTTTTTTGTCTACTGAATTTATAGGCTAAGTAGTTAACTTTAAAGAAAGAGTGAAAACATGAAAGTACACTATCGCCTTCCCAAATCACGTTACCATTCGACGTCGTTGGTGATCGAAAACAAGTCGCATCACTACACAAGTCAAAAAAGGGGACATCCGGGATCGAACCGGAGACCTCTCGATCTGCAGTCGAATGCTCTACCACTGAGCTATATCCCCTTGCCCTATAGCCACGGGAAAAGGCAATCTGTGTAGTGTAGTAAACCACGTCTTCTGAAAGACAAACACCTGATGTTTAAAAAAGAATTTTGCAGACGAGAAAAGTTCTCGGTGAAAATGCTGCAAAATTGATTGATTCAAGACGTAAAAGGAATTTGATCAGCATTAAAAAAAAAAGATGTACACTACGACCCCGACGAGATTCGAACTCGCAATCTTCTGATCCGAAGTCAGACGCCTTATCCATTAGGCCACAGGGCCAACCGCTCTAATATATCCATAAGAAGCAGTTAATTAATAAGTATTAGACAGCCCTCGGGATGTACGATTATAGTTCCTAGATTTCAGTCCATACATTTGGTCAGTTTTAGTGGGAATTTTCATAAGCCGTTTTTTTTAAAGGGTTGTATATCTGACTCATTGAAATAATAGTTTATCTAAAACAAGATACAAAAGATGATGATCGAATAAAAGTTGTGGATTGACGTGTCTGACATGGCGATGATTTGGCTGTTGAAAAAACATGGTTTGTGCCGTATGTACCCCTATCGACTTTGAATGGGCCAATCTTGTGTTTCTCCCTTATTGATCTGTCAAGATTTGAACTGCATACTTGACTAAAGAGGTTCCGAGTTTCCACCAGACCTTTTTGCTGGGCAAATGTTTCTGACCGAGTGACGGCAAACGGACATTTTTTTGTCTACTGAATTTATAGGCTAAGTAGTTAACTTTAAAGAAAGAGTGAAAACATGAAAGTACACTATCGCCTTCCCAAATCACGTTACCATTCGACGTCGTTGGTGATCGAAAACAAGTCGCATCACTACACAAGTCAAAAAAGGGGACATCCGGGATCGAACCGGAGACCTCTCGATCTGCAGTCGAATGCTCTACCACTGAGCTATATCCCCTTGCCCTATAGCCACGGGAAAAGGCAATCTGTGTAGTGTAGTAAACCACGTCTTCTGAAAGACAAACACCTGATGTTTAAAAAAGAATTTTGCAGACGAGAAAAGTTCTCGGTGAAAATGCTGCAAAATTGATTGATTCAAGACGTAAAAGGAATTTGATCAGCATTAAAAAAAAAAGATGTACACTACGACCCCGACGAGATTCGAACTCGCAATCTTCTGATCCGAAGTCAGACGCCTTATCCATTAGGCCACAGGGCCAACCGCTCTAATATATCCATAAGAAGCAGTTAATTAATAAGTATTAGACAGCCCTCGGGATGTACGATTATAGTTCCTAGATTTCAGTCCATACATTTGGTCAGTTTTAGTGGGAATTTTCATAAGCCGTTTTTTTTAAAGGGTTGTATATCTGACTCATTGAAATAATAGTTTATCTAAAACAAGATACAAAAGATGATGATCGAATAAAAGTTGTGGATTGACGTGTCTGACATGGCGATGATTTGGCTGTTGAAAAAACATGGTTTGTGCCGTATGTACCCCTATCGACTTTGAATGGGCCAATCTTGTGTTTCTCCCTTATTGATCTGTCAAGATTTGAACTGCATACTTGACTAAAGAGGTTCCGAGTTTCCACCAGACCTTTTTGCTGGGCAAATGTTTCTGACCGAGTGACGGCAAACGGACATTTTTTTGTCTACTGAATTTATAGGCTAAGTAGTTAACTTTAAAGAAAGAGTGAAAACATGAAAGTACACTATCGCCTTCCCAAATCACGTTACCATTCGACGTCGTTGGTGATCGAAAACAAGTCGCATCACTACACAAGTCAAAAAAGGGGACATCCGGGATCGAACCGGAGACCTCTCGATCTGCAGTCGAATGCTCTACCACTGAGCTATATCCCCTTGCCCTATAGCCACGGGAAAAGGCAATCTGTGTAGTGTAGTAAACCACGTCTTCTGAAAGACAAACACCTGATGTTTAAAAAAGAATTTTGCAGACGAGAAAAGTTCTCGGTGAAAATGCTGCAAAATTGATTGATTCAAGACGTAAAAGGAATTTGATCAGCATTAAAAAAAAAAGATGTACACTACGACCCCGACGAGATTCGAACTCGCAATCTTCTGATCCGAAGTCAGACGCCTTATCCATTAGGCCACAGGGCCAACCGCTCTAATATATCCATAAGAAGCAGTTAATTAATAAGTATTAGACAGCCCTCGGGATGTACGATTATAGTTCCTAGATTTCAGTCCATACATTTGGTCAGTTTTAGTGGGAATTTTCATAAGCCGTTTTTTTTAAAGGGTTGTATATCTGACTCATTGAAATAATAGTTTATCTAAAACAAGATACAAAAGATGATGATCGAATAAAAGTTGTGGATTGACGTGTCTGACATGGCGATGATTTGGCTGTTGAAAAAACATGGTTTGTGCCGTATGTACCCCTATCGACTTTGAATGGGCCAATCTTGTGTTTCTCCCTTATTGATCTGTCAAGATTTGAACTGCATACTTGACTAAAGAGGTTCCGAGTTTCCACCAGACCTTTTTGCTGGGCAAATGTTTCTGACCGAGTGACGGCAAACGGACATTTTTTTGTCTACTGAATTTATAGGCTAAGTAGTTAACTTTAAAGAAAGAGTGAAAACATGAAAGTACACTATCGCCTTCCCAAATCACGTTACCATTCGACGTCGTTGGTGATCGAAAACAAGTCGCATCACTACACAAGTCAAAAAAGGGGACATCCGGGATCGAACCGGAGACCTCTCGATCTGCAGTCGAATGCTCTACCACTGAGCTATATCCCCTTGCCCTATAGCCACGGGAAAAGGCAATCTGTGTAGTGTAGTAAACCACGTCTTCTGAAAGACAAACACCTGATGTTTAAAAAAGAATTTTGCAGACGAGAAAAGTTCTCGGTGAAAATGCTGCAAAATTGATTGATTCAAGACGTAAAAGGAATTTGATCAGCATTAAAAAAAAAAGATGTACACTACGACCCCGACGAGATTCGAACTCGCAATCTTCTGATCCGAAGTCAGACGCCTTATCCATTAGGCCACAGGGCCAACCGCTCTAATATATCCATAAGAAGCAGTTAATTAATAAGTATTAGACAGCCCTCGGGATGTACGATTATAGTTCCTAGATTTCAGTCCATACATTTGGTCAGTTTTAGTGGGAATTTTCATAAGCCGTTTTTTTTAAAGGGTTGTATATCTGACTCATTGAAATAATAGTTTATCTAAAACAAGATACAAAAGATGATGATCGAATAAAAGTTGTGGATTGACGTGTCTGACATGGCGATGATTTGGCTGTTGAAAAAACATGGTTTGTGCCGTATGTACCCCTATCGACTTTGAATGGGCCAATCTTGTGTTTCTCCCTTATTGATCTGTCAAGATTTGAACTGCATACTTGACTAAAGAGGTTCCGAGTTTCCACCAGACCTTTTTGCTGGGCAAATGTTTCTGACCGAGTGACGGCAAACGGACATTTTTTTGTCTACTGAATTTATAGGCTAAGTAGTTAACTTTAAAGAAAGAGTGAAAACATGAAAGTACACTATCGCCTTCCCAAATCACGTTACCATTCGACGTCGTTGGTGATCGAAAACAAGTCGCATCACTACACAAGTCAAAAAAGGGGACATCCGGGATCGAACCGGAGACCTCTCGATCTGCAGTCGAATGCTCTACCACTGAGCTATATCCCCTTGCCCTATAGCCACGGGAAAAGGCAATCTGTGTAGTGTAGTAAACCACGTCTTCTGAAAGACAAACACCTGATGTTTAAAAAAGAATTTTGCAGACGAGAAAAGTTCTCGGTGAAAATGCTGCAAAATTGATTGATTCAAGACGTAAAAGGAATTTGATCAGCATTAAAAAAAAAAGATGTACACTACGACCCCGACGAGATTCGAACTCGCAATCTTCTGATCCGAAGTCAGACGCCTTATCCATTAGGCCACAGGGCCAACCGCTCTAATATATCCATAAGAAGCAGTTAATTAATAAGTATTAGACAGCCCTCGGGATGTACGATTATAGTTCCTAGATTTCAGTCCATACATTTGGTCAGTTTTAGTGGGAATTTTCATAAGCCGTTTTTTTTAAAGGGTTGTATATCTGACTCATTGAAATAATAGTTTATCTAAAACAAGATACAAAAGATGATGATCGAATAAAAGTTGTGGATTGACGTGTCTGACATGGCGATGATTTGGCTGTTGAAAAAACATGGTTTGTGCCGTATGTACCCCTATCGACTTTGAATGGGCCAATCTTGTGTTTCTCCCTTATTGATCTGTCAAGATTTGAACTGCATACTTGACTAAAGAGGTTCCGAGTTTCCACCAGACCTTTTTGCTGGGCAAATGTTTCTGACCGAGTGACGGCAAACGGACATTTTTTTGTCTACTGAATTTATAGGCTAAGTAGTTAACTTTAAAGAAAGAGTGAAAACATGAAAGTACACTATCGCCTTCCCAAATCACGTTACCATTCGACGTCGTTGGTGATCGAAAACAAGTCGCATCACTACACAAGTCAAAAAAGGGGACATCCGGGATCGAACCGGAGACCTCTCGATCTGCAGTCGAATGCTCTACCACTGAGCTATATCCCCTTGCCCTATAGCCACGGGAAAAGGCAATCTGTGTAGTGTAGTAAACCACGTCTTCTGAAAGACAAACACCTGATGTTTAAAAAAGAATTTTGCAGACGAGAAAAGTTCTCGGTGAAAATGCTGCAAAATTGATTGATTCAAGACGTAAAAGGAATTTGATCAGCATTAAAAAAAAAAGATGTACACTACGACCCCGACGAGATTCGAACTCGCAATCTTCTGATCCGAAGTCAGACGCCTTATCCATTAGGCCACAGGGCCAACCGCTCTAATATATCCATAAGAAGCAGTTAATTAATAAGTATTAGACAGCCCTCGGGATGTACGATTATAGTTCCTAGATTTCAGTCCATACATTTGGTCAGTTTTAGTGGGAATTTTCATAAGCCGTTTTTTTTAAAGGGTTGTATATCTGACTCATTGAAATAATAGTTTATCTAAAACAAGATACAAAAGATGATGATCGAATAAAAGTTGTGGATTGACGTGTCTGACATGGCGATGATTTGGCTGTTGAAAAAACATGGTTTGTGCCGTATGTACCCCTATCGACTTTGAATGGGCCAATCTTGTGTTTCTCCCTTATTGATCTGTCAAGATTTGAACTGCATACTTGACTAAAGAGGTTCCGAGTTTCCACCAGACCTTTTTGCTGGGCAAATGTTTCTGACCGAGTGACGGCAAACGGACATTTTTTTGTCTACTGAATTTATAGGCTAAGTAGTTAACTTTAAAGAAAGAGTGAAAACATGAAAGTACACTATCGCCTTCCCAAATCACGTTACCATTCGACGTCGTTGGTGATCGAAAACAAGTCGCATCACTACACAAGTCAAAAAAGGGGACATCCGGGATCGAACCGGAGACCTCTCGATCTGCAGTCGAATGCTCTACCACTGAGCTATATCCCCTTGCCCTATAGCCACGGGAAAAGGCAATCTGTGTAGTGTAGTAAACCACGTCTTCTGAAAGACAAACACCTGATGTTTAAAAAAGAATTTTGCAGACGAGAAAAGTTCTCGGTGAAAATGCTGCAAAATTGATTGATTCAAGACGTAAAAGGAATTTGATCAGCATTAAAAAAAAAAGATGTACACTACGACCCCGACGAGATTCGAACTCGCAATCTTCTGATCCGAAGTCAGACGCCTTATCCATTAGGCCACAGGGCCAACCGCTCTAATATATCCATAAGAAGCAGTTAATTAATAAGTATTAGACAGCCCTCGGGATGTACGATTATAGTTCCTAGATTTCAGTCCATACATTTGGTCAGTTTTAGTGGGAATTTTCATAAGCCGTTTTTTTTAAAGGGTTGTATATCTGACTCATTGAAATAATAGTTTATCTAAAACAAGATACAAAAGATGATGATCGAATAAAAGTTGTGGATTGACGTGTCTGACATGGCGATGATTTGGCTGTTGAAAAAACATGGTTTGTGCCGTATGTACCCCTATCGACTTTGAATGGGCCAATCTTGTGTTTCTCCCTTATTGATCTGTCAAGATTTGAACTGCATACTTGACTAAAGAGGTTCCGAGTTTCCACCAGACCTTTTTGCTGGGCAAATGTTTCTGACCGAGTGACGGCAAACGGACATTTTTTTGTCTACTGAATTTATAGGCTAAGTAGTTAACTTTAAAGAAAGAGTGAAAACATGAAAGTACACTATCGCCTTCCCAAATCACGTTACCATTCGACGTCGTTGGTGATCGAAAACAAGTCGCATCACTACACAAGTCAAAAAAGGGGACATCCGGGATCGAACCGGAGACCTCTCGATCTGCAGTCGAATGCTCTACCACTGAGCTATATCCCCTTGCCCTATAGCCACGGGAAAAGGCAATCTGTGTAGTGTAGTAAACCACGTCTTCTGAAAGACAAACACCTGATGTTTAAAAAAGAATTTTGCAGACGAGAAAAGTTCTCGGTGAAAATGCTGCAAAATTGATTGATTCAAGACGTAAAAGGAATTTGATCAGCATTAAAAAAAAAAGATGTACACTACGACCCCGACGAGATTCGAACTCGCAATCTTCTGATCCGAAGTCAGACGCCTTATCCATTAGGCCACAGGGCCAACCGCTCTAATATATCCATAAGAAGCAGTTAATTAATAAGTATTAGACAGCCCTCGGGATGTACGATTATAGTTCCTAGATTTCAGTCCATACATTTGGTCAGTTTTAGTGGGAATTTTCATAAGCCGTTTTTTTTAAAGGGTTGTATATCTGACTCATTGAAATAATAGTTTATCTAAAACAAGATACAAAAGATGATGATCGAATAAAAGTTGTGGATTGACGTGTCTGACATGGCGATGATTTGGCTGTTGAAAAAACATGGTTTGTGCCGTATGTACCCCTATCGACTTTGAATGGGCCAATCTTGTGTTTCTCCCTTATTGATCTGTCAAGATTTGAACTGCATACTTGACTAAAGAGGTTCCGAGTTTCCACCAGACCTTTTTGCTGGGCAAATGTTTCTGACCGAGTGACGGCAAACGGACATTTTTTTGTCTACTGAATTTATAGGCTAAGTAGTTAACTTTAAAGAAAGAGTGAAAACATGAAAGTACACTATCGCCTTCCCAAATCACGTTACCATTCGACGTCGTTGGTGATCGAAAACAAGTCGCATCACTACACAAGTCAAAAAAGGGGACATCCGGGATCGAACCGGAGACCTCTCGATCTGCAGTCGAATGCTCTACCACTGAGCTATATCCCCTTGCCCTATAGCCACGGGAAAAGGCAATCTGTGTAGTGTAGTAAACCACGTCTTCTGAAAGACAAACACCTGATGTTTAAAAAAGAATTTTGCAGACGAGAAAAGTTCTCGGTGAAAATGCTGCAAAATTGATTGATTCAAGACGTAAAAGGAATTTGATCAGCATTAAAAAAAAAAGATGTACACTACGACCCCGACGAGATTCGAACTCGCAATCTTCTGATCCGAAGTCAGACGCCTTATCCATTAGGCCACAGGGCCAACCGCTCTAATATATCCATAAGAAGCAGTTAATTAATAAGTATTAGACAGCCCTCGGGATGTACGATTATAGTTCCTAGATTTCAGTCCATACATTTGGTCAGTTTTAGTGGGAATTTTCATAAGCCGTTTTTTTTAAAGGGTTGTATATCTGACTCATTGAAATAATAGTTTATCTAAAACAAGATACAAAAGATGATGATCGAATAAAAGTTGTGGATTGACGTGTCTGACATGGCGATGATTTGGCTGTTGAAAAAACATGGTTTGTGCCGTATGTACCCCTATCGACTTTGAATGGGCCAATCTTGTGTTTCTCCCTTATTGATCTGTCAAGATTTGAACTGCATACTTGACTAAAGAGGTTCCGAGTTTCCACCAGACCTTTTTGCTGGGCAAATGTTTCTGACCGAGTGACGGCAAACGGACATTTTTTTGTCTACTGAATTTATAGGCTAAGTAGTTAACTTTAAAGAAAGAGTGAAAACATGAAAGTACACTATCGCCTTCCCAAATCACGTTACCATTCGACGTCGTTGGTGATCGAAAACAAGTCGCATCACTACACAAGTCAAAAAAGGGGACATCCGGGATCGAACCGGAGACCTCTCGATCTGCAGTCGAATGCTCTACCATTGAGCTATATCCCCTTGCCCTATAGCCACGGGAAAAGGCAATCTGTGTAGTGTAGTAAACCACGTCTTCTGAAAGACAAACACCTGATGTTTAAAAAAGAATTTTGCAGACGAGAAAAGTTCTCGGTGAAAATGCTGCAAAATTGATTGATTCAAGACGTAAAAGGAATTTGATCAGCATTAAAAAAAAAATATGTACACTACGACCCCGACGAGATTCGAACTCGCAATCTTCTGATCCGAAGTCAGACGCCTTATCCATTAGGCCACAGGGCCAACCGCTCTAATATATCCATAAGAAGCAGTTAATTAATAAGTATTAGACAGCCCTCGGGATGTACGATTATAGTTCCTAGATTTCAGTCCATACATTTGGTCAGTTTTAGTGGGAATTTTCATAAGCCGTTTTTTTAAAGGGTTGTATATCTGACTCATTGAAATAATAGTTTATCTAAAACAAGATACAAAAGATGATGATCGAATAAAAGTTGTGGATTGACGTGTCTGACATGGCGATGATTTGGCTGTTGAAAAAACATGGTTTGTGCCGTATGTACCCCTATCGACTTTGAATGGGCCAATCTTGTGTTTCTCCCTTATTGATCTGTCAAGATTTGAACTGCATACTTGACTAAAGAGGTTCCGAGTTTCCACCAGACCTTTTTGCTGGGCAAATGTTTCTGACCGAGTGACGGCAAACGGACATTTTTTTGTCTACTGAATTTATAGGCTAAGTAGTTAACTTTAAAGAAAGAGTGAAAACATGAAAGTACACTATCGCCTTCCCAAATCACGTTACCATTCGACGTCGTTGGTGATCGAAAACAAGTCGCATCACTACACAAGTCAAAAAAGGGGACATCCGGGATCGAACCGGAGACCTCTCGATCTGCAGTCGAATGCTCTACCACTGAGCTATATCCCCTTGCCCTATAGCCACGGGAAAAGGCAATCTGTGTAGTGTAGTAAACCACGTCTTCTGAAAGACAAACACCTGATGTTTAAAAAAGAATTTTGCAGACGAGAAAAGTTCTCGGTGAAAATGCTGCAAAATTGATTGATTCAAGACGTAAAAGGAATTTGATCAGCATTAAAAAAAAAAGATGTACACTACGACCCCGACGAGATTCGAACTCGCAATCTTCTCATCCGAAGTCAGACGCCTTATCCATTAGGCCACAGGGCCAACCGCTCTAATATATCCATAAGAAGCAGTTAATTAATAAGTATTAGACAGCCCTCGGGATGTACGATTATAGTTCCTAGATTTCAGTCCATACATTTGGTCAGTTTTAGTGGGAATTTTCATAAGCCGTTTTTTTTAAAGGGTTGTATATCTGACTCATTGAAATAATAGTTTATCTAAAACAAGATACAAAAGATGATGATCGAATAAAAGTTGTGGATTGACGTGTCTGACATGGCGATGATTTGGCTGTTGAAAAAACATGGTTTGTGCCGTATGTACCCCTATCGACTTTGAATGGGCCAATCTTGTGTTTCTCCCTTATTGATCTGTCAAGATTTGAACTGCATACTTGACTAAAGAGGTTCCGAGTTTCCACCAGACCTTTTTGCTGGGCAAATGTTTCTGACCGAGTGACGGCAAACGGACATTTTTTTGTCTACTGAATTTATAGGCTAAGTAGTTAACTTTAAAGAAAGAGTGAAAACATGAAAGTACACTATCGCCTTCCCAAATCACGTTACCATTCGACGTCGTTGGTGATCGAAAACAAGTCGCATCACTACACAAGTCAAAAAAGGGGACATCCGGGATCGAACCGGAGACCTCTCGATCTGCAGTCGAATGCTCTACCACTGAGCTATATCCCCTTGCCCTATAGCCACGGGAAAAGGCAATCTGTGTAGTGTAGTAAACCACGTCTTCTGAAAGACAAACACCTGATGTTTAAAAAAGAATTTTGCAGACGAGAAAAGTTCTCGGTGAAAATGCTGCAAAATTGATTGATTCAAGACGTAAAAGGAATTTGATCAGCATTAAAAAAAAAAGATGTACACTACGACCCCGACGAGATTCGAACTCGCAATCTTCTGATCCGAAGTCAGACGCCTTATCCATTAGGCCACAGGGCCAACCGCTCTAATATATCCATAAGAAGCAGTTAATTAATAAGTATTAGACAGCCCTCGGGATGTACGATTATAGTTCCTAGATTTCAGTCCATACATTTGGTCAGTTTTAGTGGGAATTTTCATAAGCCGTTTTTTTTAAAGGGTTGTATATCTGACTCATTGAAATAATAGTTTATCTAAAACAAGATACAAAAGATGATGATCGAATAAAAGTTGTGGATTGACGTGTCTGACATGGCGATGATTTGGCTGTTGAAAAAACATGGTTTGTGCCGTATGTACCCCTATCGACTTTGAATGGGCCAATCTTGTGTTTCTCCCTTATTGATCTGTCAAGATTTGAACTGCATACTTGACTAAAGAGGTTCCGAGTTTCCACCAGACCTTTTTGCTGGGCAAATGTTTCTGACCGAGTGACGGCAAACGGACATTTTTTTGTCTACTGAATTTATAGGCTAAGTAGTTAACTTTAAAGAAAGAGTGAAAACATGAAAGTACACTATCGCCTTCCCAAATCACGTTACCATTCGACGTCGTTGGTGATCGAAAACAAGTCGCATCACTACACAAGTCAAAAAAGGGGACATCCGGGATCGAACCGGAGACCTCTCGATCTGCAGTCGAATGCTCTACCACTGAGCTATATCCCCTTGCCCTATAGCCACGGGAAAAGGCAATCTGTGTAGTGTAGTAAACCACGTCTTCTGAAAGACAAACACCTGATGTTTAAAAAAGAATTTTGCAGACGAGAAAAGTTCTCGGTGAAAATGCTGCAAAATTGATTGATTCAAGACGTAAAAGGAATTTGATCAGCATTAAAAAAAAAAGATGTACACTACGACCCCGACGAGATTCGAACTCGCAATCTTCTGATCCGAAGTCAGACGCCTTATCCATTAGGCCACAGGGCCAACCGCTCTAATATATCCATAAGAAGCAGTTAATTAATAAGTATTAGACAGCCCTCGGGATGTACGATTATAGTTCCTAGATTTCAGTCCATACATTTGGTCAGTTTTAGTGGGAATTTTCATAAGCCGTTTTTTTTAAAGGGTTGTATATCTGACTCATTGAAATAATAGTTTATCTAAAACAAGATACAAAAGATGATGATCGAATAAAAGTTGTGGATTGACGTGTCTGACATGGCGATGATTTGGCTGTTGAAAAAACATGGTTTGTGCCGTATGTACCCCTATCGACTTTGAATGGGCCAATCTTGTGTTTCTCCCTTATTGATCTGTCAAGATTTGAACTGCATACTTGACTAAAGAGGTTCCGAGTTTCCACCAGACCTTTTTGCTGGGCAAATGTTTCTGACCGAGTGACGGCAAACGGACATTTTTTTGTCTACTGAATTTATAGGCTAAGTAGTTAACTTTAAAGAAAGAGTGAAAACATGAAAGTACACTATCGCCTTCCCAAATCACGTTACCATTCGACGTCGTTGGTGATCGAAAACAAGTCGCATCACTACACAAGTCAAAAAAGGGGACATCCGGGATCGAACCGGAGACCTCTCGATCTGCAGTCGAATGCTCTACCACTGAGCTATATCCCCTTGCCCTATAGCCACGGGAAAAGGCAATCTGTGTAGTGTAGTAAACCACGTCTTCTGAAAGACAAACACCTGATGTTTAAAAAAGAATTTTGCAGACGAGAAAAGTTCTCGGTGAAAATGCTGCAAAATTGATTGATTCAAGACGTAAAAGGAATTTGATCAGCATTAAAAAAAAAAGATGTACACTACGACCCCGACGAGATTCGAACTCGCAATCTTCTGATCCGAAGTCAGACGCCTTATCCATTAGGCCACAGGGCCAACCGCTCTAATATATCCATAAGAAGCAGTTAATTAATAAGTATTAGACAGCCCTCGGGATGTACGATTATAGTTCCTAGATTTCAGTCCATACATTTGGTCAGTTTTAGTGGGAATTTTCATAAGCCGTTTTTTTTAAAGGGTTGTATATCTGACTCATTGAAATAATAGTTTATCTAAAACAAGATACAAAAGATGATGATCGAATAAAAGTTGTGGATTGACGTGTCTGACATGGCGATGATTTGGCTGTTGAAAAAACATGGTTTGTGCCGTATGTACCCCTATCGACTTTGAATGGGCCAATCTTGTGTTTCTCCCTTATTGATCTGTCAAGATTTGAACTGCATACTTGACTAAAGAGGTTCCGAGTTTCCACCAGACCTTTTTGCTGGGCAAATGTTTCTGACCGAGTGACGGCAAACGGACATTTTTTTGTCTACTGAATTTATAGGCTAAGTAGTTAACTTTAAAGAAAGAGTGAAAACATGAAAGTACACTATCGCCTTCCCAAATCACGTTACCATTCGACGTCGTTGGTGATCGAAAACAAGTCGCATCACTACACAAGTCAAAAAAGGGGACATCCGGGATCGAACCGGAGACCTCTCGATCTGCAGTCGAATGCTCTACCACTGAGCTATATCCCCTTGCCCTATAGCCACGGGAAAAGGCAATCTGTGTAGTGTAGTAAACCACGTCTTCTGAAAGACAAACACCTGATGTTTAAAAAAGAATTTTGCAGACGAGAAAAGTTCTCGGTGAAAATGCTGCAAAATTGATTGATTCAAGACGTAAAAGGAATTTGATCAGCATTAAAAAAAAAAGATGTACACTACGACCCCGACGAGATTCGAACTCGCAATCTTCTGATCCGAAGTCAGACGCCTTATCCATTAGGCCACAGGGCCAACCGCTCTAATATATCCATAAGAAGCAGTTAATTAATAAGTATTAGACAGCCCTCGGGATGTACGATTATAGTTCCTAGATTTCAGTCCATACATTTGGTCAGTTTTAGTGGGAATTTTCATAAGCCGTTTTTTTTAAAGGGTTGTATATCTGACTCATTGAAATAATAGTTTATCTAAAACAAGATACAAAAGATGATGATCGAATAAAAGTTGTGGATTGACGTGTCTGACATGGCGATGATTTGGCTGTTGAAAAAACATGGTTTGTGCCGTATGTACCCCTATCGACTTTGAATGGGCCAATCTTGTGTTTCTCCCTTATTGATCTGTCAAGATTTGAACTGCATACTTGACTAAAGAGGTTCCGAGTTTCCACCAGACCTTTTTGCTGGGCAAATGTTTCTGACCGAGTGACGGCAAACGGACATTTTTTTGTCTACTGAATTTATAGGCTAAGTAGTTAACTTTAAAGAAAGAGTGAAAACATGAAAGTACACTATCGCCTTCCCAAATCACGTTACCATTCGACGTCGTTGGTGATCGAAAACAAGTCGCATCACTACACAAGTCAAAAAAGGGGACATCCGGGATCGAACCGGAGACCTCTCGATCTGCAGTCGAATGCTCTACCACTGAGCTATATCCCCTTGCCCTATAGCCACGGGAAAAGGCAATCTGTGTAGTGTAGTAAACCACGTCTTCTGAAAGACAAACACCTGATGTTTAAAAAAGAATTTTGCAGACGAGAAAAGTTCTCGGTGAAAATGCTGCAAAATTGATTGATTCAAGACGTAAAAGGAATTTGATCAGCATTAAAAAAAAAAGATGTACACTACGACCCCGACGAGATTCGAACTCGCAATCTTCTGATCCGAAGTCAGACGCCTTATCCATTAGGCCACAGGGCCAACCGCTCTAATATATCCATAAGAAGCAGTTAATTAATAAGTATTAGACAGCCCTCGGGATGTACGATTATAGTTCCTAGATTTCAGTCCATACATTTGGTCAGTTTTAGTGGGAATTTTCATAAGCCGTTTTTTTTAAAGGGTTGTATATCTGACTCATTGAAATAATAGTTTATCTAAAACAAGATACAAAAGATGATGATCGAATAAAAGTTGTGGATTGACGTGTCTGACATGGCGATGATTTGGCTGTTGAAAAAACATGGTTTGTGCCGTATGTACCCCTATCGACTTTGAATGGGCCAATCTTGTGTTTCTCCCTTATTGATCTGTCAAGATTTGAACTGCATACTTGACTAAAGAGGTTCCGAGTTTCCACCAGACCTTTTTGCTGGGCAAATGTTTCTGACCGAGTGACGGCAAACGGACATTTTTTTGTCTACTGAATTTATAGGCTAAGTAGTTAACTTTAAAGAAAGAGTGAAAACATGAAAGTACACTATCGCCTTCCCAAATCACGTTACCATTCGACGTCGTTGGTGATCGAAAACAAGTCGCATCACTACACAAGTCAAAAAAGGGGACATCCGGGATCGAACCGGAGACCTCTCGATCTGCAGTCGAATGCTCTACCACTGAGCTATATCCCCTTGCCCTATAGCCACGGGAAAAGGCAATCTGTGTAGTGTAGTAAACCACGTCTTCTGAAAGACAAACACCTGATGTTTAAAAAAGAATTTTGCAGACGAGAAAAGTTCTCGGTGAAAATGCTGCAAAATTGATTGATTCAAGACGTAAAAGGAATTTGATCAGCATTAAAAAAAAAAGATGTACACTACGACCCCGACGAGATTCGAACTCGCAATCTTCTGATCCGAAGTCAGACGCCTTATCCATTAGGCCACAGGGCCAACCGCTCTAATATATCCATAAGAAGCAGTTAATTAATAAGTATTAGACAGCCCTCGGGATGTACGATTATAGTTCCTAGATTTCAGTCCATACATTTGGTCAGTTTTAGTGGGAATTTTCATAAGCCGTTTTTTTTAAAGGGTTGTATATCTGACTCATTGAAATAATAGTTTATCTAAAACAAGATACAAAAGATGATGATCGAATAAAAGTTGTGGATTGACGTGTCTGACATGGCGATGATTTGGCTGTTGAAAAAACATGGTTTGTGCCGTATGTACCCCTATCGACTTTGAATGGGCCAATCTTGTGTTTCTCCCTTATTGATCTGTCAAGATTTGAACTGCATACTTGACTAAAGAGGTTCCGAGTTTCCACCAGACCTTTTTGCTGGGCAAATGTTTCTGACCGAGTGACGGCAAACGGACATTTTTTTGTCTACTGAATTTATAGGCTAAGTAGTTAACTTTAAAGAAAGAGTGAAAACATGAAAGTACACTATCGCCTTCCCAAATCACGTTTTTTTTTTTTTTTTGATAAAATAGTTTATTCCCATAGCACAGAAGTTACAATAGTCTTTTGTTTAGTATTTCAATTATCACAGCTTGTGTTAGTAATTAAGATCATTTAAAACATAAACATTATTCGATCATTTGCAATGGTACATATTGCGTTGTTTTTACACCAGGTTGTTTTGAACATATCATGATTCATACGATGATTATCTACATAAATTCTAGATCTCAAAGCAGACTTAACAGTTCTAATAACTGTATCTTGATTTACCTGTTTATTTTCAAAAACACTACTATTGCGGTTACACCATGTGCTAAACTGTATTAATGTTATTAAGTAGATGTACATATCAATATCGGCTTTAAGTATGTCATTGGATTGAAACTGTTTTAAAATTAAAGTCTGTTTTGTGAAAGTAGGGAAAAAACAACCATATAACATAAATATCGGGTAGAAATATTTAAAAACGTTTTTCAACGTATAACACTCTACAAAAAGATGAAGCTGTGTTTCGCTCTGACCACAAAATACACATGCATCATCTGTACAAATGTTTCGTCGCAAAAGTCTTTCCTTGACTGGTAAAACATCATGGGTTAGTTTAAAAGAAAAATTTACAAGATTGTTGTCTAAAAATCGGCAAAAAACTGTTGACCAAATGTAATTCCAAGGAGCTGTACTATCTGACAACATAACTCTGGGTAATTCTAAAATAGGGTTTAAAAATAATCTATACACATCTTTAGGCTTCATTGTGTTTTGTCTTGTTGTAGTTAAAGTACAAAATTCTCTCCAAGAGGATAAAACAAATTGATAAAATTTGGGACGATTGAGAGAGTGAGGGGCGCTGGTTCTACCAAATTCTGGTCTTAAATCTTTTAAAAACAAACCTATCCAGTAAATTGTAAAATATTTCCATTTAACATTTCTGCCATCAATCAAATTGAAAATGTGTTTAACAGCAAATGATTTTAATTTACAGATTATATTCTGCACATTTAGACCTCCCTCCAGGAAGGGTCTGTAAGCAACATTTCTTTTGATGCATTCTGGTTTTGAATTCCAAATAAATTGGAAAACTGTACATGTGCATTGCTTAACAAATCTAGGAGAAACAAATGAGCATTGAGTTATAAACCATAACATGGGTAAGACTGAACAATTTACTAGGGTGCTCTTCCCCCTTAGGGTTAATGACCGACTCGTCCATGACGTAAGAGATTTTTTCAGTTTGTTCATAACACGGGAACAGTTCAAATTTTCGTGGTTCTCGCCAAGATAGCTGCCACATATCTTAGCAGAACTAACTACTCGGAAGCCAGTATCAGACATGGCTTCTCGGTCAAAGGAACCTAAGGGGAGAGCAGTGGTCTTGTCTAAATTCAATTTGGAACCAGTAGCTTTGCAAAATTCCGAACTTACTTTAATTACACCGTCAACCGATTTTCTGTCGCTAACAATCACTGTTACATCATCGGCATATGCGCTAACGGTTACTTCTGCGGCAGCACCGGGTATTTTCAACCCGTTAATCTGGTTACATTTGCGTAGCGCCGACATAAAAGGTTCTAGTGTTAGAATATATAATATTGGCGAAATACCGCACCCTTGCCTCAATCCTCTTGATAAACTTATGCTCTCAGTTACATGCCCATTTACAAGTATGCTGCTTGAAATTTCATTAAAAAGTAGTTTGACCCAGTTACAAAAGGATGGGCCAAAATTATATCGAATTAAACATTTATGTAAAAATGACCATTCAACATGGTCGAAAGCCTTCTCTTGGTCAAGATTTATAAAACACACGTTCAGATCCTTTTGATCAACGTAGTCGTAAACATTTCTTAGCAAGTGTAAATTATCAAAAATTGACCGATCTGGTACACCACATGTTTGATCAACATTCACAATTTCACAAACAACTTGTTTTAGTCTATTACACAATGCTTTTGAAATAAGTTTGTAATCGACATTAAGTAGGCTGATCGGGCGCCAGTTATTAATTGAATGAGAATCAGGAGAATTTTTACATAAAAGTGTAATTAAACCATGTCTTTGACTATCAGATAAAGAGCCATTATTATAGCATGTATTAACAACACGTACATATGTATCTCCAATAACGGACCAATAACATTTATAAAACTCAGCTGGAAGGCCATCACTGCCAGGCGACTTGTAATTTGGCATATTAGACAAGGCATAATATAATTCTTCCTTTGTTAATTTACCTTCACATGTAGAACTTAATGAATCATTTAAACATGGTAAGTCTGACAAAAAAATATCCTGAAGCTCTGAGTCACAGCTCTGTGATGAATATAAACTTTCAAAATGATTCTTAACACACGAAGAAATTTCGCTTTGTTTTGAATGGACGACATCTTCATTATGTTGACAATTTAGCTTACATATGAGCTTTTTCTTTGCTCGGTTGCTTTCTCTTTTGAGGAAGTATTGGGTAGCTTTAGCTCTAATGACCGATCCAAATGTTTTGTCACGTTCATAAGTGCAAATACAATCTTTAACAATTTTGATCTGATCTGAGTTTTTAATTGGATCGACATATAACTGATTCAGTTCGTTTTGGAGAGCCCTAAGCTTACTTCTAGCTTCTTTGGCCTTAAGCTTAGAGTACAGTTTGATTTCATTTTTCACTTGCTTTTTAAATATTTCCCAACTTTCAATTATGCATCTGTTACTTTCAGAAAAAATGTCTGTGTGTAGTTTTACAATTTTATCAGATAAAATATCATCAGACAAAAGTGACACATTACACTTCCAGTAACTTGGGCCCCAAGATATTACATTATCTAAATTTAACTCCAATTTAACAGCACAGTGGTCTGAAAATGCGATTGGAACTATAGCTATATCATTAACACAATCTAAAAAACGTTTTGAGGTATAAAAGCGATCTAGGCGACATGCGATATTGCAGCGGCTCCATGTATATTGCTTAGAATCGGGGTAAATATGTCGAAATGCATCAGTAATGTTAAAATCAGTTTTTAAGGTGTCAATTTCTCGTTTCCCCTCTGTGCCCTTATTGGCGTTCCCGCCCAATTTATCTAATGATACGTTTTCCACAAAATTGAAATCGCCGCCTACTACCATTAACTCACTTCCAACTAACAACTTATCTAAATTAGCTAAAAACACTTTCCTTTCAGCTATATTATTGGGGGCATAAACGCAGACCAATTTTACTGTGATGTTGTCAATGACAGCTGTGACAGCAACAAATCTACCAAAAGGACAGCGAGACACGTTTAATATTTTACATTCGTGTGAATACCTAACAAGAATACCCACGCCACAGCTTTTTGAAGTGCCATGTGCCCAGAAACAATCTGCTGGGATATTAAGATACCTGGTGTCTAAATTACTTTCAAAATGCGTTTCCTGTAAGTACAGAACATCAATAGCATTATCTAAAACAAAATCTTTAAGTTGAGCCAATTTATCGGGGTTTCTTAAACCATTGCAGTTTAAAGAAGCGATCTTCAAAGAACACATTAGAAAAAATATTAAAGTACTTATACCTGCGAAAGTCATTGTTTTGAGTGGCAAGCCTGCTTTTTCCATGCTTTCTTTGTTTTCCTGACATCTGAAGCTTTCTGGCGGTAAACAGAAAGCGGGCTATCCAATTTGTCAGATGGAATTGGAGTCATTTGTTGACTATTCCATACACTTTCAATTTCATCGATATCAGGGTTTTCTATACAGACATTACTTAAATCAACTGTCGTTACTTTGGCTTTCTTGGAAATATCTGTCTTTGGTGACAGGGAATTTTCATCTGGGTGAATTTCAACCTGGACTCGTTTCAAATTGATTGAGGAATCCATTTCCGCGTCCGGAGCTTCCTTTGGTTCGAGAGGCTTAGGACATGTGACTTCATGATTTGGCACACAACTGCGAACATTCGAGATTGTAGGTGTTTCAACCATTTCTTCTTCACTCTCTGGATTGTTGGTTTCTTCTTGACATTCACTCTCTATTTCTACCTCACAATTCTCATCAGTGTCGCTGTCATAAACAACAGGTTTTTCAGTAATGAGATGATCCTCGTTCACTAATTGTTTATTTGGCTTTGGCATTTGCTTTACTCTGGCAGCATAAGAAGATATGCGGGCACAGCATCCACTTACAGTATGCTCTTTAGACATACATATCCTACAGGGTTCCATACATTCCTCTGAATAGTGAGGATCTGAGTGAGGAGAGAAACCATCACAGTTCTCGCAAAATATCGCTCTGCAAAATGGGGATTTGTGCCCGATTTGCCCGCACCTTTTACATTCTGGCGACTGACCGGGGTAGGTAAACATAAGTAGTTCGCCTCCAAACTTGATAAAGTTCGGCACATATCTAGCTTGAGCACATTTAAATCTGTATATACGGATTCCCGTTCTTACATTGCCAAATGCTGGATTTGATAAGTGTGGTTTCTGAATTGATAAGCACTCACCATACGGCTTCAATCCCTCCAAGATCTCATCGTCACTCATTTCATCAGGTGCCCAGTGCACCGTAACATTCATTACTGCCGAGCTAGCTGGTGTAATACTCCAAGTTCCATAGTCAGCCGTCTGTAATGCACCCTTAGTTAGAAGCTCATTATGGGCTCGTTCACTGTTCAGTCTGATATAGAAACACTTCTTGTAATAGTTCTTTTGAAAGCACGACATATCCTTGTTTGGGTCGATTATCTCTGTTATTGCATTCTCGAAATTCTTCTGAATAGCAGATGAGAAAAAATCTGGATTTTTCGTAGTCAAACATACTGATAACGTCCTGTTCAGTTTCTTGCCTGGTGCATGGACGGGTCGAGACATGGCTGAAAGACACGGGCTTCGCCCGGCCAGCTCGCCCAAACTCCCCTCACTAGACTATAACTAGTTACCGTACTCAAGGACGGGACACTTTCTATACACTATCTATGCACACAACAACTACAACACTGTTTGAAACTCAAGCTAACACAGACACGTCTGTTCACTCTGAAGGTTCAAACCAAACTCTGCCCCAAATCACGTTACCATTCGACGTCGTTGGTGATCGAAAACAAGTCGCATCACTACACAAGTCAAAAAAGGGGACATCCGGGATCGAACCGGAGACCTCTCGATCTGCAGTCGAATGCTCTACCACTGAGCTATATCCCCTTGCCCTATAGCCACGGGAAAAGGCAATCTGTGTAGTGTAGTAAACCACGTCTTCTGAAAGACAAACACCTGATGTTTAAAAAAGAATTTTGCAGACGAGAAAAGTTCTCGGTGAAAATGCTGCAAAATTGATTGATTCAAGACGTAAAAGGAATTTGATCAGCATTAAAAAAAAAAGATGTACACTACGACCCCGACGAGATTCGAACTCGCAATCTTCTGATCCGAAGTCAGACGCCTTATCCATTAGGCCACAGGGCCAACCGCTCTAATATATCCATAAGAAGCAGTTAATTAATAAGTATTAGACAGCCCTCGGGATGTACGATTATAGTTCCTAGATTTCAGTCCATACATTTGGTCAGTTTTAGTGGGAATTTTCATAAGCCGTTTTTTTTAAAGGGTTGTATATCTGACTCATTGAAATAATAGTTTATCTAAAACAAGATACAAAAGATGATGATCGAATAAAAGTTGTGGATTGACGTGTCTGACATGGCGATGATTTGGCTGTTGAAAAAACATGGTTTGTGCCGTATGTACCCCTATCGACTTTGAATGGGCCAATCTTGTGTTTCTCCCTTATTGATCTGTCAAGATTTGAACTGCATACTTGACTAAAGAGGTTCCGAGTTTCCACCAGACCTTTTTGCTGGGCAAATGTTTCTGACCGAGTGACGGCAAACGGACATTTTTTTGTCTACTGAATTTATAGGCTAAGTAGTTAACTTTAAAGAAAGAGTGAAAACATGAAAGTACACTATCGCCTTCCCAAATCACGTTACCATTCGACGTCGTTGGTGATCGAAAACAAGTCGCATCACTACACAAGTCAAAAAAGGGGACATCCGGGATCGAACCGGAGACCTCTCGATCTGCAGTCGAATGCTCTACCACTGAGCTATATCCCCTTGCCCTATAGCCACGGGAAAAGGCAATCTGTGTAGTGTAGTAAACCACGTCTTCTGAAAGACAAACACCTGATGTTTAAAAAAGAATTTTGCAGACGAGAAAAGTTCTCGGTGAAAATGCTGCAAAATTGATTGATTCAAGACGTAAAAGGAATTTGATCAGCATTAAAAAAAAAAGATGTACACTACGACCCCGACGAGATTCGAACTCGCAATCTTCTGATCCGAAGTCAGACGCATTATCCATTAGGCCACAGGGCCAACCGCTCTAATATATCCATAAGAAGCAGTTAATTAATAAGTATTAGACAGCCCTCGGGATGTACGATTATAGTTCCTAGATTTCAGTCCATACATTTGGTCAGTTTTAGTGGGAATTTTCATAAGCCGTTTTTTTTAAAGGGTTGTATATCTGACTCATTGAAATAATAGTTTATCTAAAACAAGATACAAAAGATGATGATCGAATAAAAGTTGTGGATTGACGTGTCTGACATGGCGATGATTTGGCTGTTGAAAAAACATGGTTTGTGCCGTATGTACCCCTATCGACTTTGAATGGGCCAATCTTGTGTTTCTCCCTTATTGATCTGTCAAGATTTGAACTGCATACTTGACTAAAGAGGTTCCGAGTTTCCACCAGACCTTTTTGCTGGGCAAATGTTTCTGACCGAGTGACGGCAAACGGACATTTTTTTGTCTACTGAATTTATAGGCTAAGTAGTTAACTTTAAAGAAAGAGTGAAAACATGAAAGTACACTATCGCCTTCCCAAATCACGTTACCATTCGACGTCGTTGGTGATCGAAAACAAGTCGCATCACTACACAAGTCAAAAAAGGGGACATCCGGGATCGAACCGGAGACCTCTCGATCTGCAGTCGAATGCTCTACCACTGAGCTATATCCCCTTGCCCTATAGCCACGGGAAAAGGCAATCTGTGTAGTGTAGTAAACCACGTCTTCTGAAAGACAAACACCTGATGTTTAAAAAAGAATTTTGCAGACGAGAAAAGTTCTCGGTGAAAATGCTGCAAAATTGATTGATTCAAGACGTAAAAGGAATTTGATCAGCATTAAAAAAAAAAGATGTACACTACGACCCCGACGAGATTCGAACTCACAATGTTCTGATCCGAAGTCAGACGCCTTATCCATTAGGCCACAGGGCCAACCGCTCTAATATATCCATAAGAAGCAGTTAATTAATAAGTATTAGACAGCCCTCGGGAGACCTCTCGATCTGCAGTCGAATGCTCTTTTTTTTCCTTTGAAATATATTTATTCATCCAAAATATATGTTACAATTGAGGTTGTTAATTAAAAAGTAGATATCACAGAAAGACAACCTTGGATCTTATATATTAGATTGCAAAATACATTAGTTTGTTGGAATATCACAATATCTAGTTTTTATCATTACCGTTTTTTAGGATAAATCTTCAAAAGATTTTACAAACTTCTTTTACTGATGATAAATTGTAAACTATTCAAGTTCACATACAGGAAGGCTTCAGAGATAAGTGCATTGGAATTTAATGAAATGAATATAATCTACTAAATTCTCAAATGGAAATTACCTTGGTTGTCACATTTAAGGACACTATTGTTTTCCAGATACCTGTGTTTAAATAGATTTTCAGATAAATTGCTTTCATAGTAACATTTAGTTATTTTTAATCTTTCAATTATTTGAAACTTGAATATTCTATGAGCATCAGTTGTAACATTTTCATATAGAGCAATATTTCTTCTTTTCCATACAGCCATTCTAGCACAGCTTAACATAAGATTTAAAAATTTAACATTAACATTCTGAACATGTTTGTGACATCCAAACAACATTAGATATTTAAAAGGCCATTTCTATAAGGAACTGGGATGTACTTTTGAAAACAATGATTCAATAATCATACCAATATAGTTTACAAAAAAGCTTAAAGCAGTACAATTCAAAAATAAATGTGGCAAATCTTCAACATCTGATTTGCATACAGAGCATAGGTCAGTTGTTCTATATCCAATTCTTTTTAATTTAACCATTGTGAAAATAATGTTATGGCATATTTTAAAGTCCAACTGAATGTGATCAGGTGGTCTATCAGCCTCACATAACACAGACCATATATCATGGAAATCAAAATTTGGATAAATGGCAGACCAATAGTTAATACCAGCAGGCTGACAAATCAACTTTTGTAACAGCAACCAATAAAATGACCCTGTTGTCAAAATAGAAATAGGAACAATTTTGTTATTATGTACAATATTTGGGATAACTTCAGAATCAGCAGTTACTATTTCACTATTTACTATATCAACCCAAGGTTGGGGTAAGGCAGACTTAATTAGACTATATAAAGCTGTAATTTTCTGTATATCAGTATCAGGAAACTTGTTTAAAATGATTTCTACAATTGCGGCTTCAGGTAAAAGACCAGGTATGACTTCATACATGAAGTCTTTCACACAAAACAAGTTTGACATTATAAATATTTCACAAGATAAGGTTTTGCCATTAATAAGAACATGAGGACTACAAAATACAGGCTGATATAGAACTTCTTGTCTTTTTGAAATGGGTGTATCTACAATTTTTCTCAAATCTGCCCAAGCAATAAGCATTTCTTTATAGAAATCTGGCAACAAGCAAATTAGAGATTTTTCACATGACATATAAAATAGAGGAACAGTGTTAGAAACAAATTTCCATTTCAATAAAAAATAATTAAAAATGCTTTTCCACACAGCTTTGTGGGAGGTATCAAAATATTTGACTAAAAATTTCAATCTGAATGCTTTCACTTTAGTCACAATATCAGGAATATTCAGACCACCAAACTTACATTTATTTACAACCACTCCATAAGAAACAAGGCATGTTCCTCTAATCCATACAAATTTTATACAAATATCTTTAATATCCTTGATATATTTTTCAGGTACAGGTAAAAACCCTTACAATATACCAAAGCTTAGACAATAATAAGGACAGTACAATAGTAGATCTACCATGCAAAGTTAATTTTCTCTGCTTCCACATATTTACAATAACTTTTATTTTTTGGATTTTAGTTTCCCAATTTTTTTCATTACACATGGTTTTATTTACACCCAAGTATACTCCCAAAATACAAATACAATCTCTGACTACATTGATGCCTCCAATTCTTGTCTTATTTGTGTTGAGATTAAAAGGCATTACTTCACATTTTTCAATATTTATTTTAGCATTTGATGCCCTCCCATACATCTCAACACAAGCTAATACTGTGTATATACTGGATGTATCACTAACAGTCACAGTGGTGTCATCAGCATGCTGATAAAGCAAACTAGTTTCCTCAGTACCTGTTATCTTGATACCATGTATATTCAAATTAGCCCTAAGAAGACCCCCTAAAGGCTCTGCACTAAGTACATATAGTAAAGCTGAAATAGGACAACCTTGCCTTATTGATTTACCAACATTAAAGTATTTAGTTAAATGTCCATTACATTTCACTGCACTCCTTAAATCACCATAAAACAATCTTATCCACCTTATAAAATTTCCCCCAAATCCAAACTTACCCAAGACATTGAACAAATATTGATGGGAAACCCTATCAAATGCCTTCTCTTGGTCTAGTTTCACTAAAAAACCCTGTACCTTCTCACTTTCCATATAATCAATGACATCTCTAATACTACAGATACTATCTGCAATATCTCTACCAGGAATACAGCATGTCTGACTTGTGTCTACAATTGAACCAATGACATTCCTTAACCGAAGGGCCATACAACGAGCTATGATTTTATAATCCACGTTTAACAGTGAGATAGGCCTCCAATTCTTTAAACATGATTTGTCACCTTTGTCTTTGTAAACAAGGGAGATAACTCCGCTTCTCATAACTCTGGTCATTTCCCCTTTCTGAAAAATTGTATTATATACATCAAAAAGCAGAGGACCAAGTTCAAACCAGAAAAACTTATAAAACTCTACAGGTAAACCATCGTTCCCTGGACTTTTATTGTGTGACATACCATCTAATGCATCTTTAATTTCATCTAGAGTAATTGTCTCTTCACAACTTTCTGACTGACTGCTACTTAATGTAGTGTGAACGTTACCCAAAACTGCCTGCTCAGCAACATTATCAGTAGTCTCAAACTTATACAGGTCAGAATAGAAATCAAAAACACCCTGAAGCATATCCTTGGAGTCAGTTAAAGTAACACCCTCTTCAGTTGTTATCTTACTTAGCAATTTATTTTTTTGTCTATTTTTTTTTTCTAAATTCAGAAAGTATTTTGTGTTCCTGTCACTTTCATGAGTTCAAATGGCTTTGGATCTTATAATAGCACCATTACATTTATCGTTTTCATACTCAGCCAACTCATTCTCCAATTCTAAAATTCGTTCTTTACCATAATCAGCTATTTCAGAAGCTCTCCTATATTCATTCTCTAATAACCTTTGAATTCTATTGATTTCTTTATACTTTTCATTTTTTCTTTTCATACCCCAACTTTGTGCCAACCGTTTGAGCTTAAATTTGAGGTTATCCCACCACGTAAGTTTATCAATAACAAAAAGGTTGCATTTCAACTGTTCATTGATAGTCACCCTGACTCTATCGCAGAATTCTACATCTGATAATAAAAGATTGTTAAAGCAATATAAACCTTTCTACTGAAGAAAACTCACATTTCAAATTTAAAATATCGTGATCACTTAGTGTTGTCTGAGTAACAAAAACACTTTTGCATTGAGATAAAATATTAGCCGACACAATAAAATAATCAATTCTACTTTGACGAATGGTGTCATTGACATGCCGGTGCCAAGTAAATGCTCGTCTATCGGGATTACGCTTTCTCCATATATCAACAAGGTTAAATTTATCGATAACATCAAACAGTAATTGTGGGGAGCTATCATTTTCTAATCTCCCAGTTGACCGATCAAACGAGGAAAAAACAGTGTTGAAGTCACCCACAAGTATTGTAGGCTGGTCAGATACAAAACTCGTTAATTCTTCCAAAAAATATCGTCTTTCAACAGAGGAATTTGGTGCATATACATTTATAATATCAACAATAAAATCATCAATTTTTAAATGCAACTTAATCAATCTACCATCATTATTGGTTTCTACAGACTGCACATCACAATTAAACTTATTGTTAACAATGATAGCTACGCCTTGATAATTAGTATCATTATGATTACTGTACACTTTACCGTCTATTTGATTTTCAAAAGACTTTAACGTACAATCACAAAAATGAGTTTCTTGTAGACATAAGAAATCAAAATGATTATTTATAAAAAGGCTACTCACACTTTTGGCTTTCTCTGAACTACGTAGTCCATTGCAATTTAACGATCCAAAAAGAACCATAAAAATTATATATGAAATGAAAGTGAATGTTACGAATGTTAATAATGTCAGTCAACATCTTCCCTGCCACTATGCTTCTTGTACGGTGTCATACGTTTAGCTTTACTCAAATTAGGTTGTGGTGTTATCCGTTTTCTGCGTCGGTTTCTCACAACTGAGAATTCAGATGATTGTGACATCATTTCACTGTCGTCATCAGCCGTGGTCATGTCGGTAGGTACTGGAGAATTGACATCGGCACATTCTATATTTACATCAGGCGTCATGTTAGGTTCTAAACTGGTGCACTCTCTTACACAAGCACTGGCGTGCGACTGGACTGCCTGAGGACAGTCAGCTTTAGGTTGATCTACAGCGTTGAGGAAAAGGGCCTGTGGCTCGTTCTACTAAGCTGGCGTAAGTTGCGCCAGTCGCAAATGCGTGTTAAGTTATAGGAACGTCCGCTTGGTCGCAAGTCTGGAGGCGCAAGTCTGTGTTGTAAACCTATGCGTAACTTTGCGCCAGCTTAGTAGAACGAGCCCCTGGTGTTCTATTGTTTCGGTAGTGTTGATAGGCTTGTCACTCGGCGTTGTTATGTCTGAGTCAATACCGTCTCCAGCTGGGCACGTACAATTAAAAAGCCCACAGTTCACACATAGTGTTTCCATTGAATCATCACACGGGTTAGGTAGTTGGGGATCACATATACAATGGTCATCTAATTCACCGCAACCATCACACATTACGGTCTTACACGTTCGGGCAAAATGTCCGTTTTTTTTACAACGAAAACATTTAAAATTGTTGCAGTCTTTGAAGATATGGTCGTCAGCTAAACATGATGAGCACACCTTTAGCTGGTTATCATGGATAACCTTGAAATGCTCTACTCCACAGGCAGTAGAAAAACGCATAGCGTAGGGTAGGGACTTCAGATTTGGTGGAAATTTAACTCTCACATATCGAGTACCGTCAACTACATTTGTGTTCTTGTGAAATCGACGTTTTATCCCCGATAAAATTTCGATATCTAAGGCTTCTAGTTTGTCGGTGATATCTTCATTTCGAATGTAGGAGGGCAGGTTCAAAAATGACACAACCAGGGTTTTAGAAAACACTGGTCTAGTTGGGTATACAACCCCTTCCTCGTTGGTGATCTACTGAATGTATAGGCTAAGTAGTTAACTTTAAAGAAAGAGTGAAAACATGAAAGTACACTATCGCCTTCCCAAATCACGTTACCATTCGACGTCGTTGGTGATCGAAAACAAGTCGCATCACTACACAAGTCAAAAAAGGGGACATCCCGGATCGAACCGGAGACCTCTCGATCTGCAGTCGAATGCTCTACCACTGAGCTATATCCCCTTGCCCTATAGGCACGGGAAAAGGCAATCTGTGTAGTGTAGTAAGCCACGTCTTCTGAAAGACAAACACCTGATGTTTAAAAAAGAATTTTGCAGACGAGAAAAATTCTTGGTGAATTTTTTTTTTTTTTTTTGTAAAAAAAATGGCTTTATTCCCATGAAATACAATGTACATTCAATTTACCATTCAGCAGGCAGCATATTAAAATAAATTATCACAGAAAGGCACGCTACCTATTAATTAATCTGATTTACCAAATACTTTGTGTATTATTTAATTAGCATTTTAAGTTTTTTGTTTTTAACTATACAAATTACATTAGTTTTACACCAAATGCTTTGAAATTCGTTCTCATTAAGTCGATAGTAATCGACTGTTACTCTTGTTTTAATAATAGATTTGGCAACTCTGACAATGTCAGTTGCCGAAGGAGTCTTTCCATCGAAAATTGATTCATTCCTTCCACACCATATACAAAACTGCAAAACATTTATCAAATATATACAGATATTTCTTTCGGATTCAAAGAATGTCGTGTTGAATCTCCTGAAAAGCATCGTCTCTACATTGAGAGGAGGCAAACAACCCGTACATAGAACAAAAATTCTGTGAAATGCATAAAAAACATCTTTAGGCATTTTACATTCAACAAATAAATGTAAGGTATTTTCTGACTGAGAACAAAATACACAATGATCGTCAGTTATAACATTTCTACGGAGTAACCTTTCCTTAACTGGCAAAATATCATGAATTAACTTAAAACTGAAGTTAACCAAATTAGATCTAAAAATGAGTTAAAAACCGTTTTCCAAACAGATGTCCAATCTAAATTCGGGTATTTTAACATGATTCGGGGTACTGCTATAGTTTTCTTGATAATTCTATCAAATATAAATTTGTTTGTATACATAGTGGCGGGTAAAGGCTGGTCAGAATAAAACTCCTTCCAGGAATCTAGAATAAATCTATAAAACAATGGAATGTCCTCGCTGTGGGGTATATTCCGCCTTGCGAAATTTGGACAAATATTCCGTAAAGATATACCTATCCAATACACTGCAAAATGGGTCCAGTCGGCTTTAGAACCGTAAATCAATTTTAACAAGTGCCTAATAGTAAATATGAATCTCTAAAATATAGAATATAAAAAAACTATTTGAATTATCAAAATTATCACAGAGAAAATCACGAAAATACGGATAGAGAATCTGGGAAAAGCTGAATAAGACCTACTGTTGAGTAGGCGATATCTTTTGGCAGGACACAGACAGTCTGATTTAGACCTTTTTTTTCAAGTGTAGGACAATTTAGGCCTACTCTGAAATATACTCTCCCAAAAAAGAAACGCAACATCCAATTTTTGTTCTTCAAAATATGAATTTTCAACATCATTTTTAATACAGAAATAAGCATCACATTACACTGAAATTTGGCAGACTAGTTGTTCAGACTTTAAAGTTCGTTCACATGTAAAAATGTATCACATTAAAGTTCTGTACTCTGAAATATCTGTACACATAGACTAGTAAACTCACCACCAGAAAAGACAATTTGCAGATTGCTATTTGAGAGACATCACACGATGATATCAAAATGTTTGATTGATGTTTTACGCCGTACTCAAAATTATTTCACTTATATGGCGGCGTTTAGTAGGGAAGGAAATCAGGCCCATTGCCCGTAGGAAACCCCCGATTTTCGGCGAGTACCTGGTAACTTTTCCGCATACGGCGACCGAGTGAAAAATCCACTCAGAAATTTTTTCAAATTTTAGTTGGTCTGATTGTGATTCGAGACCGCGCCGCATCGATGGAAGGTCTGTGTGGGACGGACGGACGATCACTATAAGCCAATGCACCACCGATGCACTCCTAGCGAAAATACGGATAGAGAATCTGGGAAAAACTGAATAAGACCTACTGTTGATGCACTCCTAACGAAAATACGGATAGACAATCTGGGAAAAACTGAATATGACCTACTGTTGAGTAACAGCTTACTAAAAAGAAAAATAGACGATAGGCCTATCATTTGGAATGAAACACACAGTTTGATCTAGACCTTCAAGTGCAGGACAATTTAGGCCTACTCTGAAATATACTCTCCCAAAAAAAAAAACGCAACATCCAATTTTTGTTCTTCAAAATATGAATTTTCAACATCATTTTTAATACAGAAATAAGCATCACATTACACTGAAATTTGGCAGACTGGTTGTTCAGACTTTAAAGTTCGTTCACATGTAAAAATTTATCACATTAAAGTTCATTGCGCTCAGATGACGTGACTGCAACGTCAATATCTGTTGTGCCCACCATTAACCTGTAACACAGCACGGGCCCGTCTCGGCATAGACACAATCAATCGACGAATACGGTTTTGCGGAATTCTCCTCCATTCTTGCTCAAGAGCCTGCTGCAGTTCTTGCAGAGTTTGCGGCGCTGGATGACGACTGCGCACGCGTCTATCCAAATCATCCCACAATGTTCTATTGGGTTCAAATCTGGTGATTTGGACGGCCAGGGGTGCACTGTTACGTTCTGGTTGGCTAGAAATTCAACAGTAGCACGAGCTGTGTGCGGTCGAGCGTTGTCGGGCTGAAAGAAATCCCTATGTAGGTGCATTACGGGCAGCATATGTGGTGTCAACACCTCATCTGTGTATCGAGCGGCGTTAAGGTTGCCAGGAATGTGCACCAGTTGAGTTTTTCGGGCACAGGATATGGCACCACACACCATCACACTTCCTCCGCCGAAACTGTCGACCTCAAGGACGCAGTTCCTTCCGAACCTCTCATTCCGGCGTCTATAAACTCGTGTACGATCATCTCTTCTCTGCAGCTGGAATCTTGATTCATCGCTGAACCAGACTTGCCTCCAGTTTCGCAGATTCCAGTCCCTTAATCTGTTGCACCATCGGACCCTTGCAAGTTGATGCTGGCGTCTCAGTACTACACCAAAGTAAGGACGTCTGGTGCGTAAGCCGTTTTGACGGAGACAGTTTCTGACTGTCTGTGCCGATATTCGACGGAGACCTGGGATATTTGGTGCTGATTCTGTTGCTGTTTTGGTCCGCTTTCGCAGGTGAAGTAACCGGATGTAGCGATCTTGGGCTGCTGATGTGATCCTAGGTCGGCCAGAACGTTGACGATCAGCTGTTGAACCGGGTTGCTGGTGCTGTTGCAACAGTCTGGAAATCGTGCTCCGATGTAAAATTATAAAGTCTAGCGACTGCATTCTGTGATTCGCCGGCCAGGAGATGACCAATGACGACGTTCCGGGTAGCTGCGTCTAGTGTTGGCATATTGTAGCTACTTCGTGAAACAATTTACCTACTAAATTCAATTGAACGGTTGTGTGTCTTTTATACTCATTAAACCCGCATAAAGATAAGACGTGATTCACACGTGCAACTGCCTTTCGTTTTTCCCTACGCCTTCCTCGTGTAGCGTTACACAAAGGCTGACCCGAAAGTCACGTGTGATCAACAGCCACTGTCAGGGGCTTAAATTCAATTATCGGACATTTACATTAAAACATGATCCTGTTGTCATGTGTCAATCACATTCATGTTTGAAAAAAAATTGGATGTTGCGTTTCTTTTTTTTCGTATGCTAATCAAATTCCTTTTATGTCTTGAATCAATACATTTTGCAGCATTTTCACCAAAAAGGCCGGGGAAGGAAGGCGTCTTTTGATCCCTATCCAGTAATCTACTGACATCGGTTTTTCTGGTACGTTTTGAAGCTACATTTTTGTGACATACCTTTATACAGTTGTAGAGAGTTTTGTATTTGTCCTTATTGTGGGCGATAGCCCCTTACATAGCCATGTCTTGGTTGGTAAGGTATGATAACTTTATCAAACATGCATATCATTTGTTACGAAATACCCATGACTACATAGAACAAAACAGATTTAAAAGCATGTTTCATTAACCTCGATCAGGAAAAGGCATTCGATCGAGTTGACTGGGAATTTATAAATTCATGTTTAAAACAGTATAATTTTGGACCTGATTTTTGTAGGTATCATACGGCTTTTGTATACTGAAATTGAAAGTAGTTGTAAATGGTCATATATCTGATAAATTCATATTGGCACGTGGTGCTAGACAAGGCTGTGCTGCTTCACTTCTTTTGTACTTCAACGATTTCCGGTGTTCAAATGACTGGCACTGTGAGCAAGCAAAAATAACTACATATGCAGATGATACAACAATTATTGTAACGAACAACAAATCTGTACAACCAGTGTTAGAGTTAAATAAAAATTATGAAGTCTGAGGCAAAAAGTGTAGCACTGCCCATAGGTAAATGGCCAGATCATGAGTTTAAAAACTTTGGAATACAGATGGTCGACGATGCTAAAATATGTGATATATTTTTTGTGAAAAAGTTAGAGGAACTCAATACAAGTCGAACTTTGAACAAACTGAACAAGAATATATCATCATGGTCTAGCCCTTGTCATATTTTGGTTTGTTGTCCAATGCACGTCTTTATTTTCAAAATGTGTTGTAGGACAAAGGGCCGTTTTTCAGTTTTTATGGAACAACAAACCAGACTGTATCAATAGTAATGTACTGTACAATCATCATGCCAGAGGTGGCTTAAATATTAACAACATCAATTGTAAGATGAAGGGCTTAGACCTTCGTCATAACTTCAAATTGATCTATGGTACAAAAGCTGATTGGTTGTTTTAAGGAATGGTCGTCTCCCGTGGCAGAATATTTGGAGAAATGTTTTTCATTCTTTACTAGATAATAACTTAACACCCGTTAAAGAACGGATACTTCGGAGAAATGTAGTAACTAACAATAAATGTGTTTTCTGTACATGTTCTGGGACTCAAACACATCTTTTTGTCTAATGTGCATTGGTAAAACAAGTTTATGATTATTTTGAACGTACATTTTTCTTGTATGCCCAAACAATATTGATGTATCAGGACAACTTTTGATAAATAGAATGTTTAACTGTGGCGAATTTCATAAACCTATGTGCTTATACTTACTGTCAGTTATCCAGTTTGTGTCTGGTGTGCCAGGAACGAGTGTGTTTTAGTGACGTAAAACATGACAGTAAGAGTATAATACAGATATTAAATGCTACAAATAAGTTAAGAACAACAGTCGATTATTAAAGATTAACCAAGAATTTTTCTCTTCTGCAAAATACTTTTTTGAACATCAGGTTTTGTGTTTTTTAGAAGATGTGGTTTTACTACACTGCACAAATTGCCTTTTCCAGTGGCTATAAAGCAAGGGGATATAGCTCAGTGGTAGAGCATTCTACTGCAGATCGAGAAGTCTACGGTTCGGAACCACTTAAGTCAAATATGCAGTTCGAATCTTGACAGATCAATAAGGGAGAAACACAATATGTGTACATTCAAAGTGGATAGCGGTACGGAAGACACAAATCATGTTTTTTCAAGAGCCAAATTACCGCCACGTCAGACTGCTCAATCCGCAACTTTTATTCAATCACCGTCTTTTGTATCTTGTTTTTGATAAACTATTATTTCAATGAGTCACATATATACCCCCAAAACCAGCTTATGAAAATTCCCACTAAAACTGACTAATATATTGATCGAAATCTAGGAACTATTACCCCGAGAGTTGTCCAATACATATTGTATACTTGCTTCTTATGGAATTGTTGCATCGGTTGGCCCTGTAGCCTAATGGATAATGCTTCTGACTTTTCGTATGCTAATCAAATTCCTTTTACGTCTTGAGTCAATCAATTTTGCAGCATTTTCACCAAGAATGTTTGATGGCCATATTGAGTTCGAAGAAGAAGTACGTGTTCAAATCGGCTCTCGAAAATCCGCTGACACCTGCGTTGTCTGTGAGTTGTTCTTGTGTTTTCTTCTGACACTAAGTTAATTTGAACATCTAGAATGTATATTTGATTCTTGAGTGGCACAATATAGTAGAATTATGATTGATTCATTGATTGTTTGGTGTTTTACGCCGCGCTCAAGATTATTGGCTATGCCAGTTTTATTGTGGGAGGAAACCGGGCTCAATGCCCGGAGGAAACCCACAACCTTCCGCTGGTAACTGGTCACCATCCCACATTGGTCGTTTGAGTGGAAAACCAGTCAGGAAATTTTCCAATTTTTTTGGACTGAGTGGGATTCGATAGTAGAACTATGAGTAATCTGTTGTATTATTCACGAAGGATAAAGCCTGATCGTACTCTATCTGTGACCGTCTCTACCAACGAAGTTTTCGAGCACTGTACAAAAGGACTTTGTTGACGCATTAGCTGAGGTTATTGACCTAAAGACTGACCTAATTTCTTTCCAGAAGCACTATTTCAAGCGAATGTTTTATCTAAAAGCCCGCTCACACGGTGCGATTTGTCGTACCGACTTGTAGCATGCGATAAAAATGGATGTATTTGATTGGTTGACAAATCGTATCAATCAATTAAAAGCATCCATTTTAATCACATGTACGACAAATCGCACCGTGTGAACGGACCTTAAGGCTGTCCAATTCGACATGTAATGCTGCTCTATTGCGTAAAGGGAGTCGCACTGGTAATGACGCTGAAATGAGTATTGTGCCTGCGTCAGCTGTGTTTATGACGATAATTGCTTATTGGGCCCCAGATGAGATGTCCGACGATATGGTAAAAGATGCCCTGAAGGAGTATAGAGTCTGCTTGGATTTAGTTAAACCAAAGTTTGCGTGTCCTGAGCTCGCGCACGTAAAAACCGGGATACGTAATTACAAATTCCGTTGCCATAAGACCAGATATTTTCCAAATTTCATCAACTTTGGGGGAGAAATTGTTATGTTTACCTTTCCTGGTCATGGACACCACAGCTTGCATAATTAATCACACCGACTCTACACCACAGGAAACCGACAAACTCTCAGCCCCCGACGCAAAGAAGCAGAAAACCGACCAGGCTCGAACCACCGACCATGAGGAGAAACCCAAAACCGATATGCATGTCTTGACGAGGACATGGAACCTGAAGGATGTGCCATCAAAAGAATTATCAACAATGATGGTGGAATATCGCAAAAAGAAATCGACAGCGTGTGGGAGGCACGCTAATATATAATGGGAAGGGATTTTAATTTTGTTGAAAACTCTTTGTTAGATGGAGTAAGTAGTTCACAGCATGTACGGAACGAAGCTTTAGATGAGATTAATTCATTCAAGAGCGGGTTTGGAATTATTGATACATCCATTTCCATCCAGACGCTAAATGTTACACTTGGTCTAGAAATAATGCGGCTAGCCGTCTAGACAGATTCTAATCCAATCCCTAGACAGTCTCGTCCAATTTAATTGAGCATGTAACACGGTCTGACCTAATTCGCACTGCCTTTTCAGACCACTCGTGTTTATTTTGACGTTTGTTTAACTAATATATTTACCTGGGGTCCATTTTAACGGAAGTCTAATGTATCTGTTTTAGATAATGGTGATATATGTGAACAAATGAGAGGCTGATGCGATTGTCCGATCTCAGTCAACGAGATGTTGATACGGCCTCACATATCACACAGTGTTATGATAATCTATTTATCATATTCACCGCTGAAACATGTGTAGGCCTAGTTTTAGCTGCAAAAGCCACACATTTACAAATGTCACTTTTGGACTGGTAGTTTTGCCGAATTGCGCATTTACTTTCAAAAGGCCGCGCGAGAAGTAGACCCAAGATAAAAATACTAAGCACGCAGAAATTATCGACTTCATATCGTCACAAAAAATTATTGAGTCAGAATGAATGTATTATTCAACCGATTAAGTAGAAAGAAGTGTACCGGTCTAGGGGAGGATACCCCGTAACTGCATTGATCTTCCATCCTTTATCGTTCTATGTACATAGTATCTCTTCTTTTCATTTTCAACAGTAGCTTTTCAGGATAAAGTCATCACTTACTAAACAGTGAGAGGAGGAATGTACGATCCATATCGCCATGGTGCGTACTCCGATGATATGGCTGGGTAAAACCAGGTGAGCTGAGTTTGTATCCCGGTTCTGGGACTATGTTAGTAACTAGGATAACTTGCCGGTGTAGGAAGTTGGGGCGTCCTGATGGGTTACTGTGACAGCAGAGAGAGCCGGATTGACCAGGCAGCCTAACCAGCTGTGGGATTGGCGGTACAGCGTTTCCAGCTGTGGACTTGGTTGTACAGTGTTTCCAACTGTAGAGGTGACGGTCCAGCATTTCCAGCTGACGTGGTACGACGTTATCAACTTGTAGTGTTGGTGGTACAGCGTTTCCAGCTGTGGATTGGGCGCCACAGCGTTACCAGCTGTAGAATCATGGCAGTGCAGCGTTACCAGCTGTAGGCTACGGAAAGGCAGCGCTTCTAGCAGTATACCACATCTCCTGTTCCCTAGGCCACCGATTTGGGGATGAGGACGATGCTATAATACCCGTATTTCATTTCATATAATCGATTGTAAATAATACTAATTTCAGGTTTCGTTTCCAATGTATATATTTTCTTTATGTTGTGATAAACTATCGAACTTTATTTTATGTCTTGTGTGTGTCCTTTCTTCCATGGCCTTGTAATTGTCGTGTCCCTTTTAGACCGCTAGGTGGCGTTACAGAAGCAACAAATAAAGTATAAAAAAGCAACAATGACACACAGGTGGGCCTCCGTGGCTCAGTAGGTAGAGCGTTTGACGCTAAATCCAAACAGCCTTCCACCAATGGGTCGCGGGTTCGAATCCCACTCAGTCCAAAAAAAAAAATGGAAAATTTTCTGACTGGGTTTTCACTCGAACGACCTAAGTGGGATGGTTGCCAGTTACCAGCGGAAGGTCGTGGGTTTCCTCCGGGCACAGAGCCCGGTTTCCTCCCACAATAAAACTGGCAACGCCGCCATATAAGTGAAATAATCTTGAGCGCGGCGTAAAACACCAAACAATCAATCAATCAATCAATCATTATTTCACTTATATGGCGTTGTTGCCAGTTTTATTGTGGGAGGAAACCGGGTATCGGGAGGAAACCCACGACATTCCGCTGGTAATTGGCAACCATCCCACGTATGTCGTTCGAGTGAAAACCCAGTCAGAAAATTTTCCAATTTTTGTTTGGACTGAGTGGGATTCGAACCCGCGACCCATTGGTGGAAGGCCGTTCGGATTGAGCGTCGAACGGTCTACCTACTGAGCAACGGAGCTATGGTAGCAGTGATATATACCATCATATGTAATCGCTTTTATCAATTTAATTGTCTGTATTTGTGACTATGCCAAGTAAGTATGGCTTCGTGCAAAGTTCGATTTTCGCCTTGAGTAATTCATTTCCTCGTTTGCGCTCTGATTTTCGGTCACATATTCCTTCGTCTCAATCAATATTTCCCTAGTCATTTGCATTTGCCTTTAGTCTTGTGGCAAATTCTTCCCTTAATTTATGACTGACACAAATTAGGTTCAGTTTTGGTTGAATGACGTGGGAAGAGTTGCGTGCGACATCAAACTGAAATATCTCTGTCAATGATCTAGTAAAATTGTCAATATTTTTTCCGACCTAAAGCACATCAAGTTGGGTCCATTCGCTTTAGAAGATATATTATTACTGTGACTTGTTGGTGCCCAACTCATATATATCTTCTTTATACTGCTCCACTTTTTTCCAAAATGTTTCATCCATATCGATTTTTATCTTTTCGGTCAATTTGTTTCTATGAAACTTCCCCTCCTTGTGATACTCCATACAATCTAAATCTGCTTCCGTTATGGTCACATTTAGAAACCGAAATACGTTTTGCATTTCTTTTCTAAGATTGCTTTTCAAGTTAGAATAATAAATAATATACAAAGGTATGGAGCTTCGAAGCCACATATTGTTCATTCTGTACCAATCAGGCAACGTTCGGCGATAATACTTCGGAGAATCTGAAAGTGGGAAAAAAACGAAACAAATAGTAAGCTTCACTTCTAAAATACTGCAAAAATGTACAAATATGTGAGAATTGAGGTTAGTCTTATTAACATTAATGGCTAAATAGGTCCAATAGAATAAGATCCTGCACAGTAATGTCAATTTGCATTATAGAAACATTGTAAGCCTAAACGTATCTTTAATAGTTACATCACCGTTTAATTTGAGTCTTTATTAGATAGTGAGCATAGCAGTACTCTCGTTATTTTTGGGATTCCACTTTCTTGAAAACAGCCGAAATTCTTCTACCGAATTTTGATTCAATTCTCGGTCATGGCGTCCCTAAATATCTGTAGATTGATTGAATGGTTGTTTGGCGTTTTAGGTCGCGCTCAAGAGCATTTCACTTATATGGCGGCGTTGCCAGTTTTATAGTTGGAGGAAAGCGGGCTCTATGCCCGGAGAAAACCCACGACCTTCTTGTGGTAACTGGCAACCATCCCACATAGTATATTCGAGTGAAAACCCATTCAGGAAATTTTTCCGAACTTTTTTGTGACTGAGTGGGATTCGAGTCTGCGACCCATTGGTGGAAGGCTGTTCGGATTGGGCATTCAACGCTCTACCTACTGAGCCACGGAGGCGCCTAATATCTGTAGAAGAGTCTTGATTTATTCCCACGTTCAACTTGATCACCAGGTGTCTTTCAAAATTCCCCACTACTATGATATTAACCAGTCAGATTAAATATAACTGTCTTCTCGAACAAGTTCTATACCATGCCTATCTTTTTGCTTACTCCAGATAATTATGGACTGGGCATATTAATGCCCATGATTGTGACATGTTACACGGGCAGAAAAACTTTGACTATGATTTATGTAAGGTCTATGTAGAGAAGTTTATGCCACATTAAACAACAGCTGCGGTGAACATTATAATGGCAGTCAGGGTAGCAGCTACGGCTACGTTGACATTGAAAACGACAGCTAAAAAGGCCGTAGTAGCTATTGCCCGTGTATATTTTACACTGTATCACAAATCCTTCCATTCGTTAATGTATATTTTATATATTCCTTATTGTATTCTTTGAACTTATTCTGACAGCCAACGAGCAAACTCGATCTTGGCCTTTTTAGCTGTCGTTTTCAATGTCAATGTAGCCGTAGCTGCTACCCTGACTGCCATTATAATGTTCACCGCAGCTGTTGTTTAATGTGGCATAAACTTCTCTACATAGACCTTACATAAATCATAGTCAAATATCGAGTTTGCTCGCTGGCTGTCAGAATAAGTTTAAAGAATACAATAAGGAATGTATTAAATATACATTAACGAATGGAAGGATTTGTGATACAGTGTAAAATATACACGTAGAATCCACATTCACGTCCTGTAACTGAATCCGAAAGATGATAAATTGAACATCATTGGGAAACTGTGTTGTTGTAACCAATAATGCAAGATTTACTGATAATAGTACCCGGTCGATAGACCTGCTGTTCTATAAATTAATCGATAATACAGCAGTGGCCAATAAGGAAACAAAAACACCTTCTGTAAATATAGTGATATTAGTGTAGTAAATGCAGATTTAACAGTAACTGTAAATATAGTGATATTAGTGTAGTAAATGCAGATTTAACAGTAACTGTAGTAGCTATTGCCCAATAGCTAGTTCTAGGTTAGTATACCGAAGTCCATGCCATTGACCTTTGTTAAACTTTGTAGCTTTACACACACGCAAGTTAATATTTGAAAATATGAACATGTTTCCGTAAACATATATCAGCCTCATCGTCATCGTGCATGTATTATAACCGACCGATAAAATCATTGGTGTAGGGAGATTGTTGGCAAATTGATGTTGCAGAAGGGCAACATTCTGGCGATAAGAAATCACCATTAATGGCAATAAACTATACAATTTATTCAGGATATGGTTAGCCAAATCAAAAGTGTATTTTAACAAAAATAAAAGGATGCTTGCAAGTATTAAACTTCAGAGTCCATCTGGATTCACAGGGCGAACATATTGAAGTGAAAATGTCACTTTGAGTGTGTAGAACACATCCATAGAACAAAGGGTCAATAGCGCGTATAGCTTCCATTAGCTTCCAACCAGCGTTTCATCCCTTCAGTGAGACGTTGGGGTAACTGCGCGGATTTGAATACTTTAGAGTATATTTGGGATAAAATGGGCAGAAACAGTCAAGCCCTAGAGCCTCCTGTACAAAATCTACAGAAATTGGAAGCCGCATTACATCGGTATTGGCGGCAGTTACCCCTTCTCACTGGATGGATGAGCGATAGTCTCTTTGTCTGACACCGGCCTTCCATGGTGGGTCGCGGGTTCGAATCCAACTCAATTCAAAGATAAATGCGTCAGTGGGGTTTTCACTTGATTGTTCTGTGTAGAAGACTGGCCAGGTACCCATCGAAGGTCTGTGCTTTCCTCCGAGAGAGTAAGCCCACGCTTAATTCGCCGGTATGTAAGTGAGGTAAGTTTGAGTACGATGTAAACAATCACTCAACTAATCAATCAGTACATGAGAATGGATTTCCTTTTCACCCTACGTAGTAGTAATGATCCGTGATGAAATAAAAAAAACTCCGTCTAACCTTTTATAATCATCTGTTTGTTGGGTACACCTGTGTGACCGGCCTTTAATCTGTTGAATTCCGCCCTCAAAGCATCCACTGGTTCACGGATAATAAGTATTGCTCTGTCCCATTCAGATCTATCCGGGGGTTTATGAAAGGGCCATGACCCTTGGTGAGTCTTGATAGCAATAACATAATGATTCTTTTCTGCAGGGAGAATTCCCGGCAATCCATGGTTGATGAGATACGGATCGTCGTAGACACTCCCAGTATAAATTCCTGCAATAAACACCGATTAAAGGAGATATACGTCCAAGTCCTTATATTTTGTACAAGAAACTCGTAATCATTTCTGCTAATTAAATCTTTAAATTATATTCTTAAATCAGATATATTAAATATACATAAAGCACAGCACAGTTTACGTTTGTGGAATTGAAGTTTTTTCACAAAAGGGAAAACCGTTAAACAATAAGTTGATGGAAGACCGATTCACAATTCACATATGTATTAGATATTGCTTATATCTACGTTCGTATAGGTTTACGGGTCAACATTTAACATATGTCTGACCATTGTTAACCATAAGAAGTGGAGAAAAGCCTATCATTAAAGGTAGAGCACCTGGCGCTATACTAATCGATTTTCTTAATACGTTTGAGAGAGTTGGAGTGAACTGTATTGTTTTCTAAATTCAATGCATTTCCTAAGCAGGAATACAGTTTGATTTGGACATAAAATGAACTCTCCAGATAACGTGCACCCTACTTTGATCTAGGAACAATACATTCCTGTTTTCAAACCAGGATTATTTATTAGTTGTCATTTTCCTTACATACGTTTTAACTGAATAAGTAGATGTAGTTATGTGGACAGTTAAATTTAAAACTGTTGATACTACTTTATGTGTATGTGTAAATTAATGTTATGCTTATAGTCATATACTAACGGTTTCTCCTCTAAACGCTGTTTTGATATTAGCAGATTAACATTAAAATACATTCATTATCAATCAACAGAATTGTAGTTAAAGTGGCATGAGCTGCCGAAATTCTCACTTTGTTCATAATTGCTGATCGTCACGACAGTAAGAGGCTTTGAAGGCCATCGAAAAACTAAATGATTGGCGTTGGAATGAGGACAATCCATACAGTATGTGGCATGTACGAACCGAAAACGTGTACCAAAAGTAAACAAAATTTAAATAACCGGGACGACCATTCATTCATTCTAAGCCAAAGTTAGTTCAAAACAATACTTTATCGTACATTTTCGAGACTAAAAACACTAAAAAGCTTCTGAATTATAAGCCACTAATTTCAGCATTCTGTTTTAACGTCAAAATATCACCATTTTGGCAGCATTTTATAAACTCCCGCTACTTACTTAGACTGTGACTATTTTGAGTGACCTCACAATTTTAGTTCAAAGCGGTCGTCTGATATTTACAGTTAAACATTAGCTTAAACTCATTATTGGCAGGTACAATTATAAATAAACCAATCTGTACTTAAAAAGCAAAAATGTATAAAATCCCTGTGATTCTGTATCATTTTGATATACCATTTCGACTGAGCGTTAACTGTACTTTTCTCAAAAGTGAAACACAACCAGGTAAATACTGTTTAAAAAAAGAATTTGGTTTAATCTAAGTGATCACTTAAAAATACAAAATTCGTGATATAAAGTAAGCATAAATACGACAAATACATAGTTGTATAGACTACCAAAAGGATTTTAAGTAAGTACAGAAAACAATATTGTATAAACAAAAAAAGCAAGAACAAAAAATCAGGTCTTTATATAGCTGTTAAGGTAAACTGATGCCGTCTAAATATTTTTGAAAATATAATTTATGGCATTCCCGTTTAAAACCTGGAATTGTGTTGATTTTTGTGTTGACTCCGGAAGAACGTTATATAAACTACATGTAGGTCCTATTACCCTGAATGATTTCCGTAAAAGATCAGTTTGAGCAAATGGTATTTTATAAGTCATCTGAGTAGTTGACTCTTTCCAGATTGATATAGGCTAAGGAGTTGTGACATATGAGGAGGGGCTAGACCGTATCTGATGTTGCGTACTAACACGACTGTATTCAATTTAAAACGATAACAAAGAGGATACAATTTCAATTCCTTGAACAAAACAATCGAATGGGTTCTATACCGAGAGATTCTAAGCGTAACATGTCTCTGAAATTTGTATTTCCCCAGTTAGACAATTATCAAAATGTGGCAAGATAAAAGCATTGTAAAACATAATTCTGACTGGTATTGGGAGGAACTGTTTAATTCTGCAGAGTAAGTACAGCTTTCGCTTTACTTTCTTAACTACACTTTCCGTTTGAAGCGCCCAATGGAGATCATTCAGTATGTTTATTCCAAGCAACTTTCCGTGTGGTACGTTGCCAAGTGTATTTTCTCCAATTTTATATAAAAATCTTTTGAGGGTACGTGTTGTCGTTTTGGTTGGAGATTTGGTATTTTCAGTTTTAAGACACATTTTGTTCTCAGTGCACCAGTTATGGATTGAATTCAAATCAGCATTCAGATAGGTCTCCAATTGGACAGCTGACTTATCAGAGTTTTGAAGGAATATATATATGTTACAAAAGTTTACTTTATTTTAGCTTACCTGAAGCTCTTTGTAAGAGGTATCTCACCCAAGTGTTACCAGAGCCAGGGAAACTGGCTAATGCTGTTTTGGGTAAAAATGTTGACGAAAAGTTGAGCGGTTTACATGAAGGTTGAACAGGAGCAATGGTCTTTGTTACTGTTGGCTTTTCACGAGCAATCTTTGTTACAGAAAGCATCAAATATACGACGGTGCAAACAGCTACGAATACTTTAGTTTTTATATCCCGAAAATTCATATCCAAATTCAAACGTATGTTATTTAGCATCATCATAATCTAGAAAAAAAGCAGAACAAAATAAGTGAAAGGCAACGATTGAAATCGTTACTAGACATTGTATTAAAATGCGTTCTTTATCTAGTACAATTAAGAATAAGCTGTGAGTTTTCTTATGCAACAAAATAGGTGGCAATGACATCATTGACGAAGCTTACATACACATAGCAATGCGTAATTTCAATCTTCCAGATAGCGTACACACATATAACAGTTTGTCTCAATACTCAATTTCATTCAATACTTTGTTGAATCTTCAATGTTTTAATCATATGCATTTGTGCAGCACTATTATATAGAAGTACAGTATATTCCCATTGCGTACTTATTTGTCCACTGATTGTTCATTCAGAAATTGACAATTGCATACGATACCACGACAAAGTGTCAATTATTTAAAAGGAAAAATCAAGCCAATCGTTTAGACTTAACAGGTAGGACGTTTTAATACCTTTCGGTAGATGTAAACAGGTAATGACAACGATTGTTATAGTGGTTTTAGAGATATTTCAATACAGCATAACTGAGTACGGGTATAACTGAGAACGAAAGTAGATTATCTATGTTGATTTCAGCAAACCCCTTGGCATGGTGGCGTTCTTCTGTAAATAACCTATTTAAATCTTCAGTGGTGTCCTGTGTCTTTAAATAAGATGTCTATGCAAGTTTGGTAAACTATTCATATTAACTGAAATGAAATATTATATATTGATATTTACTTACTGTACCTTTTAGGCGTCTGAAATAAAATGGAAATAAAGACGCGTTAACACCTCCATAAAACATGTTTGTCCAGACAGATGTTGCGTTTAAGCATTTCCATATGAAAGTTGATACACGTATGTGACACCTGTGGATTGTTTAAATATCGTCGTCAGGAGAATGCATACGGTGTTCATCTTGCAACATGCGTTATCAAGTTAAGATGAAACATACCTAATTGTTTAACAAAGGGAATTATACATTGTTAACGAGCAAGGTTTGGATGTTAAACAACAGTGTGCGTTTATGCAGGGGTGGGGGGGGGGGGGGGTAGTAATTTCTTGTGAATTAAAAAGACTATCGGACGAATCTATTGCGAATTTTTAATGATTTCAAACAAATGAACAACGTTACCTCATATCCACAATTGTTCATAATAGGCCATGTTCAACTATGATTGATGCAAGATATATACTTATAGCATGTGTTACAGGCAATATGTCTGCCACTGTTATTTTCAGGCTTTCGTAAATAGAAATAAAATAGATTTGAGTGTCTTCGTGTTATCAAGCAACATTTGATTATAGCAAAAACTGTTATTCCAATGTATAACATCGCAAATTTCTAAAAAAAAGCTTTATTATTTTGCCTATTTAACTTTAGATTTAGCTGAAAATGTATGTCATTAAAAATGAATGCTTGTGCCTGTTTTATGCTCGTTTGCTTTGATATAGCATAAGAGGCGTCTGATGGTTTTCACGAGTCGACCCTCGGCGAGTATCTGACAACTCTCCGATTGCACACAACGACCAAGTTCAAGTCCAAGTCTTGCTATCGCGTATCAACATTATTTTGCGTTTTTGAGTAGGTTTTAAAGGCGAATAGCAAACACAACAGACTGGCATCCCCACATGTGTTTAAGTGATGACGTCATCCAGTGACGTCGTGTTTCATCACGTCTCCAAAGATTTGATTGATTGATTGAAGTTTTACGCCGCGCTCAAGATTCTTTCACTTATATGGCGACGAAAAGAAGTTGGATTATTAAAGCTCATCATAACAAGTGCGAATTATTTTTGAAGTCTAAAAACAACATATCATATTTATCTTCAAAACAGCAAAACTTTTTCACATATGTCATAGAAATATAAACTCTACATGTATATAAATATCTATTGATTTTTTATCTTAACACAATTTTAAATAGCAAGAGCTCTTGGGGTGCTTTAAATACATATTGCCCTATATCATAAATTTAAAAATGTGCCACAGGTTATTCGCCTTGTACCTTCGAGCTTGTCTGTGAGTTACGTGCACATTCATATCCTCTGGAACCCACACAGATGCCCAAGGATTAGTCACCGCATACAATCAAGCACCTTGGGAAAGTTGTGGGAAAGATGTAGGGAATTCACACATATGTAAGAATATTGTTTTTTCTTAATTCTTGATAAATTTGCACCACCGTTTTTTTGACAGGATGAATTCCAGAATATTATTTTTTTTTATTATGCGAGTAATCATGGCTTTGATCATACTTTGAGTCCGCATTTTTTTATATAGAGGCTGTTTAGGTTTACGTGGATACCTTTCTCGTAAAATTATCTTTAGGTGGTTCTATAAGTATGCGCTGCCGTTTATGACAATATTGTATACATGTTTGAAATAAATGTCAATTTTTTTGGGGCTAAAAAATTCCTTACATCTGGGTGTAGTGTGCCAAGAGTTGTCCCCCTTTTGTACATAAAACAAAGGAACATATTTCTTTATTTTTACAAATTATTATTAATGCGATTTTTAATTTATTGAATGAAATACTGTAGACGGAATATTTGTGTTTCTTTAACTGTACATTGGCTATTTTCTTTTTTTCTGTTTATGATTTCAAGAAAAATGGCGTTGGGATTTTGAAGTGATAGCAATGAAACGGTCGCCATGTTTAACCTCGTATTGGCCCAGTCCGTATTGACCTTGTTTGTTCGTATTAGCCTAGTTTGTTCGTATTGGCCCTGGTGAGCCCTGTATGAGCGTGACCGTTTCTCCGTATTTTGGCAATAACATTGAAAGTCAATTAATAATAGAATTTATTTCTTTCGCGACGTCATTTTGACCTTGCTCAAAACAATCAACCCATGGCTTTCTTGTGAACTAATCGAATAAAGAACAGCTGATTATACTCAGTTTTAAGTAAACATGCTGCTCTGGATGGTAATTAATTCGTTATATGACGCCCTTGCGTGGATATACGGGAAGATATTTGGTGTCTGACAGATATTTTTCCTCGGCGATGAAAAATATCTGTCAGACACCAAATATCTACCCGTATACTCACGCAAGGGCGTCATATAACTAATAGTATACGCCAGCTCACAAAATGAAGTGATTCGAATAAAATCGATCAAATGAAGTGATCAAATGACGTGGATCAAATGAAGTGATCAATTGAAGTGTATCAAATGAAGTCGATTACATGAAGTGGATCAAACGAAGTGATCAAATAAAATCGATTACATGAAGTGGATCAAACGAAGTGATCAAATGAAGTGGATTGCATGCAGTGGATCAAATAAAATCGACCAAAGGAAGTGATCAAATGAAGTGGATCAAAGGAAGTGATTATTTGAAGTCGATTACATAAAGTGATCAAATGAAGTGGGTCAAAGGAAGTGATCCAATGAAGTGGATCACAATTGCAATGTTATTATGAAGATCAATATTTGTTTTAGAGTTTTGTGTTTTCACGTGTTAAATGCCACAGAATAGTTTTCCGTATACATGACCAATGTATGGAGTGACAAAAAAATTATTCGAAATTAAGAGTTCATATATCAGTGGGCAACGATGAAATTCGTCATGGCGGCTGTGTGTTTTAAGTGTGAATGTTTACTTGGTTATACTTCGATTTACACCTCCCGAGACTATAATTCTCACCGACCTTTCCCACATTAGAACATATATGCACTTTCATCTGAGTTGTCACTTCATTCATCTAAAGTCCCACCAACCCGACATCTACTAGACGGTACGGCCAGCCTTTCCGGGACTTATCCGTTGTCAGCCTTCTGCTGGCAGAGGATACGGCAGCGATTTTCCCTAACGAATGGGAACTACAGAAAAACCCTATAGTGTGTCCATGGCCAGTCCGATAGTTTTTAACGCACGCGTTAACGGACATAGAATGGGGCTTGTCCCATTTTAACGCATCGGACGAGGTAACGGACGAGGGATTTCGCTGATCATGACGTCATTGAAGGGGTTTTCCTACCCTGATGACCTTTTGCTGTCAGATCGAAATCCACAGAAAACACCGAGTGAGTTTGTTTACTAATTTTTACTTTTTGTGTTGTAAATGTATTTTGCATGAAAAAGCTATGTAGATGTCCACTTATTCACATTCTTTCCCCAAACCGAAAAACAAATTGTTGTTAAGGATATGACCTTGACTTTTAACCGTAACCTTATAACAGATCGCACTATCGATCGTATGCGTTAACACAAGTCCGTGGAAACCCTTCATCCTGTCCGTTAAACAATCGCATCCGTCAACGCACGCGTAAACGCAGGTCCGTGGAAACACACCATAACACTGATATTTTCGATGAGCTTCGATCAGTTCGGTCACGATGTAGAAAAAACGCCATTGTGAGCTACCTCAATATAAACAGTGTGCGAAACAAATTTAATGAACTCTGTGCTTATAAGTGATCTTTTATTCAAACTCAGTTTGACGTACCAGGCTACAAATCGATACGACGCAACATAAATGCCTCGGGAGGAGGAATTATTGTGTATGTAAGGGCGGACTTACCTGTTTTTAACCCACCAAGACGGAATCAGTGTGCATTGGAGAAACTAGCAATAATAGAAAGTGGGCAGTCTTGGGCTGTTATTGCTTGACACTGTTTTCACAAATGAAATCATCACAGGTCTCGACAGACTCTCAATAAATTTCGATAATATTAACAATTGCGGGACAGTAATGTTCTTAATGATATTTGTGACTTATTAGACTTAACCAATTTAGTTAAGGAAGCATAATGCTACATGAAAAACTGTTCCCCATCATTACTGGATGTCGTTCTTGCTAACAGAACTAACTTAAATTGCGGTCTAAGTGATTGGCACAACTTGGTGCCCACTGTAACAAAAGGTCTGTAAAAACACAGGTCATATTTTCGTAGTTTTAAAAACTTTAACTCTAAAACATTTGCGAATGACGTAAATTCTATACCATTTCACATAGCATCACGATGTCAATGACATATATGGGGCGCACGAATCTCTACTCTTAAAGAGAGACAGGCCACGAGGGTCTGTAATTTAGATTTTAAAGATCTGATGTCCAGATCGCGATAATTCCTGTTCTCAGAGGACCGTTTAGATCTAATTAAACAAATGCCGTAATGTTTTATTTGTTGAAAATTGTAATTTGCATTACAAACTAACTTTCTTCAGTAGTCGTCACCAGTCAATCACCTCTACCACTGTTCCATTTTGGTCGACGTTACATGCGCATAAGTAACTTCCGGATAACTGTCAAAACACATGAGCGTGTGGAACGATGTGCCATAGTAGATCAAAAGTAAGTTGATTTTTACTTCAAACATTCTTTTTCATGCTTATTTTTGAACTTATTAGTTTAATAATTAAATGAAGTATTGATGTCGACTGATTTGCTAGTGTTTAACCTAAATGTCATCCTCATACAGGCATCTGAATCGAGGTGTATGAACCTCACAACAACAACAACAACCAACAACAGTCATCACAACAGCAGCGGTGAAAACGAACTAAATATGGCTTTGGGCCTAACTAAATTCGAATCTCTCAGAGAATCAGATATTTGATTTTTTTATTAATGGGGAGACTTGTTTTATTTCAAGGTGAATATAGAATCTTCTACGGCCGCACGCCTCATAACTTTAGTAGTCTGTGTATTACAGCCAGGTTGGATACTTATATTGCCTGGGCTGTTAGACAGAGTCATTGGAACAGGCAGAACTGCGGAGCCATGCACTCAAGACATAGATTTATTTGTGAGTAAATTTACTTATCCTGTCAATTATATCCTTTTTTAATTTTTTTACTGGCATCTAAATACTGCATGATTTCCACAACAGTAAAAAAGGAATAAAAACCTTCCAAGCAGATATCCTTTTTGTAGTAAAGCAATATATATGTTATTGTTAGTCCGCACCCAATTATGTATCAAGTGCTAGTTCTGCACGGAGCCGAAATACAGGTCGACTCCAATTACATGTGCGTGAGTATTTAAGTCATTACATTGGCGACGAGAACGGGATCGGAAGCATTCCAGCCGTGGTAAATATCTCAACTAATCCATCCAAAGCGGTGGCATTAACAAAAAAACTTTGTTATCAAAGCAAAGCTGATATACCATATTAAACTCACCACAAACCACTCGCGCACAACAACAACATGGCTTTTAGTCTACCGGACTATCCAGCATTTGATGTCACATCAGACCCTACATCTATCGGCACAAGGTGGCACAAATGGCTCGAAAGATTTCAGAACATGTTAGCAGCCATGGATATAACAAGCGATTGCAGAAAACGAGCTTTATTACTTCACTATATTGGGGAAGAAGGTTACGATATTTTCAAAACTCTACCCGATTCCGGTAACGCCACGGACTTCAAAAAAAAGCCCACGAGGCACTGACTCGTTATTTTTCACCAAAGAAAAACATTGCCTATGAAGTCTATAATTTTCGTAATGCAACACAAGAACGAGACGAAAACCTAGATCAATTCCATACCCGCTTGAGAGAATTATCATCAAACTGTCAATTCCATGATGTTGATAATGAAATTAAAGGACAAATTTTACAGTTTGGCAGTTCACAACGATTACGACGCAGAATTCTCCGAGAGCCAGATCTGAGTTTGTCTGAAATTTTGGACCTAGCTCGAGCCCTAGAAATTTCGGAAGTACAGGCTAAAGGAATGGAAAAAGGAAAAATTTATCAGCCAGAACCTGTCAATGCAGTAAACAAAGGTAAGAAATACCCAAACCAAAGAAACAAACCCAACTGGAAGAAAAACAAAAACAATGTTTGTAGAAATTGTGGTGGAAGCTATCCTCACGAAGGTGACTGTCCAGCTAAAGGCAAAACTTGTGGACTCTGTAAAAAGAAAGGCCATTTTGGAAAATATTGCTTATCTTCTAAAAAGAAACAAACACACCAAAATGTCAAAACCCTGGATATTAAACCCACAAACCCAACATATGTGTCTAGCAGCGATGATGACTATGGTTATGTCTTTAGTGTTAGCAGCCAACACCCTACAACTAAACCGTTAATTACAATTTTCTCAGGAGATACTCCAATTGAAGTCCTGGTTGATTCTGGTGCCTCTGTTGACATACTTGATCTATCTCTGTTTAACACCACCCAACCAAAACCAAAACTTAAACCTTCAACTACTAATATACTTCCTTATGATACAACTAAACCTCTGTCAGTAAAAGGGATTTGGACCACTGAAATCAGCTTCAGATCTAAACTCCTCACTACAGATTTTCATATTGTTGAAAATGGATCAGGGTCATTAATTGGTTACAAGACAGCCTTAGATTTAGGCTGTATACAAATCTTAAACACCATCACACCTGACCAACCGTCAGATAAATTGATTGCCCAATACCAGGATTTATTCCAAGGAATAGGTAAACTCAAAGATTATCAGGTTGAACTTCATATTGACAATTCCATTCAGCCGATCGCACAGCCGCACCGCAGAGTTCCCTTTCATGTCAGGCAGAAGGTTGAAGAAGAACTTGAACGACTGGAATCCCTTGATATCATAGAAAAGGTCGAAGGTCCCACTCCATGGATATCTCCAGTTGTTGTTGTCCCAAAGCCAAAACAACCTGACAAAATACGTCTTTGTATTGATATGAGGCAGGCCAACAAATGTATCAAACGTGTTCGACATCTTACTCCAACAGTCGACGACCTTATAACTGATTTAAATGGATCTCAAATCTTCACCAAGCTCGACTTAAACGCCGGCTACCATCAGTTAGAGCTGTCACCTAAGAGTAGATTCATAACCACCTTTTCAACACACATTGGTCTCCGACGCTATAAAAGGCTTACTTTTGGTATCTGTTCAGCAGCAGAAATCTTTCAGAATGTCATCAGTGAAACCTTAGAAGGCATTCCTGGGACGTTAAACATCAGCGATGATATCTTGGTCCACGCTAAATCTCGAGCAGAACATGACAAGATCTTAGCACAAGTCTTCCAACGGTTGCGTGAACGAAATATTACACTCAACAGGGAGAAATGCGAGTTTAACAAGACTTCTCTAGAATTTTATGGCTACATATTTTCCAAAGACGGAATTTCCGCTGACCCCAAGAAAGTGTCTGCTGTGAATAACGCTGACGCTCCTAGTCACCCGAGTGAAGTACGCAGTCTTCTTGGACTGGTCAATTACTGCTCAAGATTCATTCCAGATTTAGCAACAATTACTCAACCGCTCCGAGAACTTACCAAGAAAACAGCAACCTGGTCATGGGAAAAACAACACCAAGACGCCCTAAACACAATCAAACAACGGCTAACTAATAGCAAAGTGATGTCATACTTTGATCCACAGAAAAACACCGAACTCGTTGTAGACGCCAGTCCTTGTGGTTTAGGAGCGCTACTTACTCAACGTGACAGAAACGACGACATGCAAGTCATCGCCTACGCCAGTCGCTCGCTTACTGCCGTTGAACAACGCTACTCTCAGACGGAAAGAGAAGGCCTAGCCATACTATGGGCATGTCAACACTTCCACCTCTACCTATACGGCCATCCTTTCATAGTAATCACAGACCACAAACCTCTTGAAAACATATTTCAGAACCCAAGGTCAATTCCACCACTGCGTATTGAAAGATGGATGATTAAGCTACAACCTTATTCTATCACCGTGAAATACCGCCCAGGAAAACACAACCCATCCGACTACATGTCACGCCATCCGGAGCGCTCCAATCAAAGTCTCAACAGCCAAACAACCAAATCAACTCAACAACATGTCAACTTTGTTATTAACAACGCTGTACCAAAATCACTGAAACTTGACACGATTCTACAAGAATCACAAGCGGACCCAGTCCTCAAGCTAGCCCGTGAAGCAATCACAACTGATAACTGGCGTCCAATTCTTCATCGTGCCAAAACTCAGGACTCTGAAACATATCACAAGCTATTGTGCCTTGAAAAACTCAAACATGAGCTAACCTGCACACCAGATGGATTAATCCTACGAGGTCGACTGATCGTCATTCCAAGCAGCCTACAACAGCGTACAATTGAAATTGCTCACGAAGGCCATCAAGGTGTTTCAAAATCCAAAAGCCTCCTGCGAGAGAAAGTTTATTTTCCCGGCATCGATAAACTGGTGGAATCTCTTATCAACTCTTGTATTCCCTGTCAAGCAAACACACGATCTACACCAAGAGAACCGTTAAAAATGTCAGAGCTACCAGCTTCAGCTTGGTGTGAAATCAGTGTGGATTTTAAGCAAGTTACAGCCAACGACTACCTACTCGTAATGATGGATGACTATTCTAGGTACCCGGTTGTCGAACATGTACATTCGACATCAGCCAAAGCAGTAATACCAGTGATGGACAAGGTATTTGCAGAATTTGGTATCCCGAGTGTAGTAAAATCAGATAATGGTCCACCCTTTAATAGTTCTGATTTTGCTGACTTTTCAACTTACCTAGGATTTCAACACAGAAAGGTAACCCCATATTGGCCAGAAGCAAACGGGGAGGTTGAGCGCTTTATGCAAACCATAGGCAAAGCAATACGAACCGCTATTCTTGATGGAAGATCATGGAGACAAGAAATATTTTCCTTCCTTAGGAATTACAGAGCCACTCCTCACACTTCCACTAAACGAGCCCCAGCAGAACTCTTATTCAACAGACCATTCCGTACAAAATTTCCAGAACTACCTTCAACTCCATCATCATCAAAGCTTCGAGATAATGATAAGAAAGCAAAAGGAAGGATGGAAGAAAATACCCACAAGCACCGCCAAATCCGACCTTCGAAAATCAAAGTGGGTGATTTTGTTCTTGTCAAGCGTAGCCAAAAACAAAACAAGCTTGAGTCTCCTTTTCATTCAAAGCCATACATAGTGACTAAAGTGAAAGGTTCAATGATCTCCGCTAAGAGTGGTGACCATGAAATAACTCGCAACAGTTCATTCTTCAAAGTTATCTCCTATCACCCTTCGACTAGTACCGAAAGTGACGAAGATGATATCGAAGTTTTAAGACCTGTCGAAACACTCAATCGGAAACGTCCAACCAGACACCACAGACGTCCAGCACATTTAAATGACTATGTTCCGTGATCATACAGATTGGTGACTCTGTGATCAAATATTGAGAAGCACATCTCTAGTGTTTAAGGGGCAGAATAATCCCCATGAGTTTGTGCCAGGCAGGGAAGTCTACCCCTGACCTGTGTTAGTTTTTGGATAGTTAGTTGTTTAAAGTTTCGTGTTCTCGTTTTGTTTAATTGACTTGACATTTTTGCCTAACCAAAACACAAAGAACATTAACTTTGATCAAGCGATTGACTTTAATATCTAGTCTTACTTTCTTCTTGTTTTGTTTTAAAACCTTTAAATACCTTCTTTCAATTTGAAGAAAAGGAGGGATGTAGTAAAGCAATATATATGTTATTGTTAGTCCGCACCCAATTATGTATCAAGTGCTAGTTCTGCACGGAGCCGAAATACAGATCGACTCCAATTACATGTGCGTGAGTATTTAAGTCATTACACTTTTCAAGCCTTGTGGAGGGGCCAAAGTCGGTAGTATGTGACACAGGCGGTAGAGTGATAGCTGTTCAGTTTTCAATAGTGGGGCCTTCAGGGATAGTCCACCAGTCCGACACAGGCCTCACATCGACTCGGCGTGGGATATAATCCTACTCAGACCAAATAAACATTGAATTCGGAGTGGATTTTTCACTCAATCATCATATGTGGAAAAGGTACTTGCCGAATGTCCGGATTTCACTGTCTACCATTATTAATTATTCTATAAAAACTAGTTGTTTTCCAGATTGTCTCAAACTGGAACAAGTCATTTCTGTGTACAAGAAAAACGACCCTCTTTGCAAGGAGAATTACAGGTCAATTAGTATGTTACCTGCTGTATTCAAAGCCATTGAACAGATCCTAAGCGAGCAACTAAACCTGCAGTTTGATAACTTTTTTCACCCTCTATTAACATGTTTCCGTAAAGGCTGTAAATGTCAAATAACACTCTTCAACGTTATCGAGGACTGGAAATCTGAACTTGATAAAAAACAGTATGTCGCAACAGTCATGCCAGTCAACAAATGGGTGTATCAGGGGTTCATTTTGGGGCCCCTTTTGTTTCATGTATTTATAAATGATATTTTTATGTATTAAACCATTCACGACCTTTTAATTATGCCGATGACTATACCTTGACTTACTCGGACGCTGATTCAGGAAACAGGAAAGCTCATATCTTTTAGAATGGTTCAATAATAATCTGATGCAAGTCCTGATGCAAATCCCAAGTCCGGGAAACAAATCAAAAGGCATCATGGAGTTTATATCTATTGATAACCTGAAAATACTTTGTGAAGATTGCGTCAGCCTCCTTGGGATCAACATTGATCATCTTCTTAAGTTCGATCATCATATGCCAAGCATATACAAGAAAGCATCTCGCCAGCTTGGAGTTCTCAAACTAATTGGTATATTTCTTCCAAAGTCTAGTCGAATGATGATTTACAAACCATTCATTGAATCCAACTTTAATTACTGTTCTTTAGCCTGGCATTTTTTTAGTTTAAAAAACTGTACCAAACTTGAAAAGTTGCAAGAGCGTGCACTTCGTTTAATCTTTGAATACGAAGTCACGCCTCTACGATTTCTCCTTGGACGCCTCTACGATAACTCATGGAAAAGGCCGGTGCTTCTTTGCTGCATGTTACACACTTTCGGTGGTTTGCTCATGAGGTTCATAAGGTAATTAATGGGATCTCTACAAATTGGCGGGAATGACCTTTCTCTACAAGAATGTGTGCCGGAAATTCTGGCAAGAGATATCATATCATTTGCCAATTTCCTGCAGGCCGGTTTTGACAGTATTAATCGCGTTGTAATAGGTCAGCTTTTATGTAGGTCGTTTGCTTCCTCAGAAAGGGAAATGTCCAAATGATTTTCTCACTCAGTAGGTTCTCGTATTTTATCGAACGATGTAGGTTTGGGTAATTTTGAACTGTTACGTAGATGTGTCACCGAAAGTGAACTTCAAATAATGATATGTTTTTAAAGAGGTTAAATTAATAAGAAACGTTGTAGATTATGTAAGTGTCTATTAAGGGACTTACCTCGTCAAATTGACATTGAAACAAAGCCAGACATTTACTTAAAGTTGCCCTATGTCCCACCACCACTTTATTCTGTGAATATATGGTTCATTGTGCGTCTTAGTTATTGGTGATATCCTCGGATATCCTTGAGGGGTCTCGGTGACAGTTGACAGAGCCCGACAAGGGCCTTCCCTCGATGCTTCGCGGGTTTGAATCCCATTTAGACCAAATAAAATTGAATAATGTCTGAGTGGAATTTTCTTGAAGAATTGATACCTGTGGAAAGTCGGGTGTTCCTTGGGACAAAAAACCCGATTTCCTCCTCACCTGGTAACGCCGCCATTAAAGTTTTCCATGGAGCTTTATCCACGCAACAACTATGTATCATATTTGCACAATACTGTTATTTTCTGAGGTGGGTAAATACAATTTCAATTGGAAAATTTCAGTCTATCAATCAAATATCCTTGCAGGACGTAAACACAAATAGTCTTAAACATCGACGGACGTGAACTTCTATCAGAGATCACCGGTCAAAAAAATGCCATTAATAAGCAGTACCAGAGAGACATGCCTTTATAAAGGGCAATATAAACAAATAAAATGTTTTAAAGTAGTATAAAATGAACATATATCTACTAAGGTAGTAGTGTATGATTTAAGACACAAAGTTTCGGTCTATTAGTTTACATGTTCGCCAGTTGTGAGACGACTACAACGAGAAACTTTTCAATCGAAACGCAGCGGTGTATTCGTAAGCTAAGCTATATGGTTGGTTTGCTGATTTCGTGTAACAGTTCATAGGACCGATTTCAATGATGCAGATTGCATTCATTTCGTGAAAGGACAGAAAATTTTCTACCGATTCGAGATAATGGGCCTTGACAGAAATGAAATCCGTCTCAGAGTAACCATCTATGGTCAGCGTTGCATACTTGGATGTGTGCATTAAGCAAAAATGCCTCGCAACTTTCTTTGTGTGAAAATGTTGAACAAACTTTTTTTCAACTTGTCTAGTGCTTTACTGAATGTTGATTCTGTTGACCCAGAAAGTTGTCAATTAATCGCCCAACTGTATAACCTTTATTATTTACTTGACCCAAACAAACAATTTACAATATATCCCCCTGTATCACCTGCTTCCATTACAGCAAGTGAGAGTGAACTGACAAATGCATCTGGGAACAATAATGCTAATGGTTGAACCATGATTGTCAAGGCAACAAAAACAGCAAATGCTTTCTTCACTCAGGATACGAAGATAGTACACAGCTATATTTCCTTTTTGTGACAATTTGAATGTTTTGACACTCTCCCTACCTTCCATTGAACGAAATGACTAAGTGGGTTATTTCAGTAGCCCCTTCGAAGTCTTTCGAAATATATGTCAACAGGGGGCAACTTTTAGTTAGAGATAAAACATATCACAGGTGTCATTTTAAGTGTATTTTAGCTTATAACAGCGAAAAAAAAAAGAAAAGCAAAGAAAAAACAAGAAGATTTTGTCTTAAAGACGCCTTTAACTGCTTAATGAAAAGAAATTTTCAGTATATAATTGCAAAACATCAAGTATTGGTCATCAAATATGCTGGACCAAATTAGATGCAAATGTTGCTTTGAAAATTTGTTTGCCCTGGAAGCCAAAGTTCAAAGCGGTAGTTATTCTTTTCCATGAAAATGTAAATTTTACAGCGTATAACTTCTAATATTCATATGATGGAAATCCTATATATTATAATACGCGATTTTGGAATAAAATGAGAATTGACCCAATGAAAATAACCCATATTTCTACAAACACTTGGAAGCTATACAATGGTTACGATAATATTTTCTGTATCCTATGGAAAGAGCCAGATATAGACTATTTTAAATATAAACAAGTGGATAAAAACGGAAAATGGAGGAGATACTCAATAAACGAAGAAGAGTTAAACTGTTTGAACCCAGATATATCACCCATTAAACAAGCAAGTTTAGACTTGTTTTTTTGCTGATTCGAACGGACTATTGAATAGAGTAGAAAGGCTTCACATTAATTCTGGTCATCGTACAGATCACTTATCATAATAAGTAACTGCAAATTTAATAATTCTCTGTTTGCTGTTGAAGACTATGAAACAAATGTAATTCGTAATACAAACATAGAACATGTAACAGTTCTTACCTTCGTCAATCATACATGAATATTTCAAATATCTCTCTACAATTTTGTATCACATATCAGCTCTTCTTTAGAATAATGTTTGCGAACCATCTCTTTCGAAATTCATATAATAAAGAAAAGAGATCGTCGATATGCGGAATTGGAAAAGCAAATCAATGATATTAACAAACTACTGGATGATTGATATAGGGGACGAGGGACAGCTAACTCATCTGGCAACTTTAAATAATGAATTAGAAATTCTTAGAAGAGAGAAAATGGAAGGGATAATAACTTGATCCAGGGGAAATAGGAATTAGCTTGGGGAAAAACCAAGTAGATGAACAGAGACATTGTGATAAACCACTTTGCAGAATATAAACTCCAGTTAAAATAATACAGGGACAAAATGACAATTTTATAGTCATCTGTATACACTTAGCGAAATACAACTAGAACCTTTTAATGAAAACGTCTGTAAACAAAACTACCTGGTACCTATGCTTTCATCTTCACACAAAGAAATGTTTAAGAATGATCAATAACTTTTGCTGAAGCAACCTCTGCATTAAAAAAATGAAAACTGGCTCTCAGGCCTACACAGATGAATATCAAAAAGACATTTTGGGATGACTTTGGTTATTTTTCACGGGGGTTCCCCTCCCCCATCGCCTCCCTATAAGTGAAATAATCTTGAGTGCGGTGCAAAACATAAATCCATCAATCGACTCTGTATCCCGGTATTTTCTATTTAAAAGAAAAGAAAACACACAGAGTGATCGAAGCTGACCATACATATCGGGTAATGCACTTTAGTTCCATACCAGATATAAAACATATTTGCACCAATAAAGAGTTAAACGGCATCTGACGTATAGCTAAAAATCGGATAAGTGACGCCATTCTCGCGTCTACAAAATACGCACCTGACGTATAAGGGCTTACAGTCCGGTGCTTTACTACGACGATCTGTGTATCTGATTTTTTATATGCTCATAATATTCAGTATTTCATTACTTGGCGTATAAAACCAAATCCAGTCGTATACTATGTAGTGTAAAATGGGTCATGAACAGTAGAATTAATTTCAAAAACACCTGAACTATGGAATATGTCCAATTTCGATTTCGCACTAATGTATTTCAAATGGAGAATAGCAATCAGTGCAGCCGTTTACATGAAGTAGATTCAAAGCCATCTTTGGCTGAAGTGAGACACGTGGCTGAAACTTACACTTTTATTGGCCCGCTCCGTCAGCAGGTGGCCTGAAGAAATCAACATGGCTGATCTACTGTTATTGTCGTTTGTACTGGTAAAGTTGAATTAAAAAATCTATCAAAAATAAGCAAAAAATCGTACGAATAAACTGCACACTTCTATCAAAAGCTATTAGGCTGCTCTATTTAACGAATGTACATGCTTGGCTGGATTTTCGTTCCTTTTAAAGTGATGCAACTTTTTGATTTAGGTGAATCATTTGTATCCTTGGTTAAAACTCTGTATTGCTGTACTTTTTCCAGGGTGTTAGTGAATGGTCATTTTACAAATACCAGTAATATAGGACGTGTATGTAGTCATGGGATCCTCTGTCAGCTTATATCGTTTTACTGTGTGCTGCAAAGAGGTAATTTGTCCAAACTTAAAACTGAAATGGACAATTTCACTGATTCTGTTGGGATTTTGCAAGTGTGCCAAAATGAAAGATATGATTATGGAAGACTATACTTCAATCATATTAATTTTTGCTAAAAAAATGGAAACGTCAAAAACGTGTTGTTGTTGTAGTCAAACAGTTAGCAATATCTAACAATCCCACATTTGCTATCCTCATTGCCATTGACGGATACATTTTTTTTAAATTATGTGCAATGATTGCATGACTACAACTGTACATTACCCTATTATTTTTTCAACTACACTACCCTCTTATTCCATCAACCACATTACCCTCTTAGTCCATCAACCACATTACCATTTTATTCCTTCAACTACATTACCATTTTATAACATCAACCACATTACCCCCCTATCCATTCAACCACATTACCATTTTATTCCTTCAACCACATTACCATTTTATTCCATCAACCACATGACCATTTTATTCCATCAACCACATTAACCTCTTATTCCTTCAACCACATTACCATTTTCTTCCTTTAACCACATTACGATTTTATTCCTTCAACCACATTACGATTTTATTCCTTCAACCACATTACCATTTTATTCCATCAACCACATTAACCTCCTATTCCTTCAACCACATTACCATTTTATTCCTTCAACCGCATTACCATTTTATTCCATTAACCACATTAACCTCCTATTCCTTCAACCACATTGCCATTTTATTCCTTCAACCGCATTACCATTTTATTCCATCAACCACATTAACCTCCTATTCCTTCAACCACATTACCATTTTATTACTTCAACCGCATTACCATTTTATTCCATTAACCACATTAACCTCCTATTCCTTCAACCACATTGCCATTTTATTCCTTCAACCGCATTACCATTTTATTCCTTCAACCACATTACCATTTTATTCCTTTAACCACATGACCATTTTATTCCATCAACCACATTAACCTCCTATTCCTTCAACCACATTGCCATTTTATTCCTTCAACCACATTACCATTTTATTCCTTCAACCACATTACCATTTTATTCCTTCAACCACATTACCATTTTATTCCTTCAACCGCATTTCCATTTTATTCCTTTGACCACCCTATGTGGGATGGTTGCCAGTTACCAACGGAAGGTCGTGGGTTTCCTCCTGGCATAGAGCCCGGTTTCCTCTCACAATAAAACTGGCAACGCCGCCATATAAGTGAAATAATCTTGAGTGCGGCGTAAAACACCAAACAATCAATCAATCAATCCATTAACCACATTAACCTCCTATTCCTTCAACCACATTGCCATTTTATTCCTTCAACCGCATTACCATTTTATTCCATCAACCACATTAACCTCCTATTCCTTCAACCACATTACCATTTTATTCCATCAACCACATTAACCTCCTATTCCTTCAACCACATTACGATTTTATTCCTTCAACCACATTACCATTTTATTCCTTCAACCACATTACCATTTTATTCCTTCAACCACATTACCATTTTATTCCTTCAATCACATTACCATTTTATTCCTTTAACCACATTACGATTTTATTCCATCAACCACATTACCATTTTCTTCCTTTAACCACATTACGATTTTATTCCTTCAACCACATTACCATTCTATTCCTTCAACCACATTACGATTTTATTCCATCAACCACATTACGATTTTATTCCATCAACCACATTACGATTTTATTCCATCAAGCACATTACGATTTTATTCCTTCAACCACATTACCATTTTATTCCTTCAACCATAAAACTACTTTATTCCCTTAACCACATTACCATTTTCTTCCTTTCACCACATTACGATTTTATTCCATCAACCACATTACCATTTTATTTCATCAACCACATTACCATTCTATTCCTTCAACCACATTACCATTTTATTCCTTCAACCACATTACCATTTTATTCCTTCAACCACATTACCATTTTATTCCATCGACCACATTACCATTTTATTCCATCAACCACATTACCATTTTATTCCATCGACCACATTACCATTTTATTCCTTCAACCACATTACCATTTTATTCCTTCAACCACATTACCATTTTATTCCATCGACCACATTACCATTTTATTCCATCAACCACATTACCATTTTATTCCTTAAAGCACATTACCGTTTTATTCCTTTAACCACATTACCATTTTATTCTTTCAACCATATTACCATTTTATTCCTTCAACCACATTACCATTTTATTCCATCGACCACATTACCATTTTTTCCTTCAACCAAATTACCATTTTATTCCTTCAACCACATTACCATTTTTTTCCATCAACCACATTACCATTTTATTCTATCAACCAAATTACCATTTTATTCCTTCAAGCACATTACCGTTTTATTCCTTCAACCACATTACAATTTTATTCTTTCAACCACATTACCATTTTATTCCATCAGCCACATTAACATTTCATTCCATCAACGACATTAACATTTTATTCCATCGACCACATTACCATTTTATTCCTTCAACCAAATTAACATTTTATTCCATCAACCACATTACCATTTTATTCTTTCAACCACATGACCATTTTATTCCTTCAACCACATTGCCCTCTTAGTCATTCAACCGCATTAGTCATTCTCAGGAACACAAACTTTAACAACTGTAAACATTTTGACTTAAGTCAAAACACATTGGACAACTCGTACTATATTGTACATGAAGGTGTATATTTATAAGCTTTCGAGAGTAGCTATTCTCATCATCAGATATTACAACACACAATAAATAAATATACACCATCATGTTCAATATAGTACGAGTTGTCCTATGTGTTTTGGCTTTAGTAAAACCACTCCATAGTAGAATTTATCATTTTTACTAAATTTGGACTAATTAGTCGCAGTGCAAACTCCTATTCCGGCTCAAACGATCACTTTTTTGGAGTTGTGCTAGATTTGCGAAACATGTCTCTCACAAAAGAAATAGTAGCTTGTTGCCTTTTTATTTCCACTCAAAACACTTTGTTCTCAATTTAGCCATTGCTATATTAGTTAAGCAAATTTGGAGGAAAGAAACAAAATTGTTTTTGTAACCTAAGAAAATCCGGTTGTGGTGTATTAAAATAGACACTTGGAAACCATTTGTGTACATTCTATTCAAATATATGATTTACGTAATAGATCAAATCATTATAAGGAGTAAAGACGAGACTTATTCATGGGAATTCGAACATATTTTACGGCTGAGTCAAATGGCAGCAAATAATGAAAATTATGTGCCCACACAAGTGTGGTTTGCTCGCCTGAGAAAGATGTTCATAAGCCCTATCATTCTTCTACCGAAGGTTCCAAATCGATTACATCCTCATGACATCAACCGAATCACCCGCTCTCAAAATTGAGGATGTTAGCCTGTCGTTAAAGCTGATTGTATAAGCCGAGTGTTGAAGAAAATCAGCCAGCCATCAAAACGGAGTGTGCTTTGACATATGCTACTTGTTTTGCCCTTGACGGGGCAGAGACCCAGCTTTTCCACTATAACAGATAATATTGAGTTTTAACGTTTTTATTTGATAGTAGTCTTTATAGTTACACAACAATTAACACAGTCAGATCGGCGCTATGGACTACTGTTGTTATTGACAGTTTACAGTTTTGATCTCACCCTCCTGCTATCTGGTTTAGGAAAAGTGTCTTTAAGGTGCTACCTTCAAGATCACATAAGGTATGTCTAGAGTTCTATCTTTCTATCAGAGCATTCTATACATTGTTTTGTTCCGTCTGTTCGCAGCCATTGGGACACCTTTGAACTTCGCATGTAAACACCTAGTGAACTACGGCGAGGTAGAATTTATAAATTCAACGAAAACTTACCAAGTATAACGTTTGAAGTGAATTCTGCCGAGCGGTATAAGTTCACGATTACGCACGATTACATTCCGATTATTTGTTTCGCTATATTATTTTGTTTCATTTGTTGGTTATACTACCCCTTACCCACCTTTTAGTCGTATTCCGTCATGTTTTCCTTGCGTGCTTTAAAATGTGCCAATTGGATAGCTCTCGTACAATCGCATGTAATCATTCGTTAACTTATGCGGCTATGCAGAATTCACATCGAACTTCAAACTTAAGATTTGGTTAAATTTATAAATGAACGTATATGTTATTGTTTCCTTTAAAACAACTGCCGTGCCCGTGTCACTGCATTGCATAGATAGCCATCCATGAATGAGAAAGACGTCCATGAATGTGTTTTTCAAGAAACCAATGTCTTTTGAATGAAGGGCAATACTTTGTGTAGTGTGAGAATAATTACGTTACACGATACCACCAAAGAGAGTAGATTGACAAGATTTTATTGTACTTGGCACTTTAACAAAGCAGAGTACAACAACAAAAAACCAAGCAAGAAAAACGTAACCGTTATTCTATATATAGTTTTGTTCAATCAAATGAAACCAGTCATAATAACAATTATGCTGACTTAGAGGATACATTTTGGGCTGCTTTGCATAGATAGCCATCCATGAATGAGAAAGACGTCCATGAATGTGTTTTTCAAGAAACCAATGTCTTTTGAATGAAGGGCAATACTTTGTGTAGTGTGAGAATAATTACGTTACACGATACCACCAAAGAGAGTAGATTGACAAGAGTGGTCACTTCGTCCGCGCCATGTTGAATTTGAACAATTTCAATTTAATTCAATTTTATTGTACTTGGCACTTTAACAAAGCAGAGTACAACAACAAAAAGTGTAACAATCATAACTTGGAAATATTTACAATGGTAACTAAAGTACTCTCCTGACACGGACACGATTCGATTATTAGGAACCTCCTTTCTGTAGGTGGCGCTGAAAAGTTGAATTGTGTACAGTCGGAACACCCTTCCGCTAGGGGGCCAGAAAACATGCCGGCCATGCTGATTGGACGAAGTGACCACTCTTGTCAATCTACTCTCTTTGGTACCACTCTCGTCACTCACCAGAGAGAATCAATGTACTTTAGTGGTACCCATCGTAACACACGGGCTGTCGTCAGATGACCTCTATTAGTACAAATTAAAGTTGGTTACACAATCTTCTGGTCTTTGGTCACTTTACACCTAATAGTTCGTCTGGTTGTGTATGTTTAAAAAAAAACTAAATTAGAATTGTATAAGAAACATGACATATTTTTAGATCACCATCAAATCACTTTTACGTCCGTCCGTGGTCCGTCGTTCGTCGCCCGGTGTCTGTAATTTTTTCTTGTGGTCGCTGTTCCAAGAAAACTACTAGCTGGATCTTCATCAATTTTCATAGACAGCTTCCCCCTATGGTCTAGTTGTGCAACATCTATTTTTTTACTCATTTGCATATAGAATTGGCAACTGGCGGTCATTTTTTTATTTTTACCTACATAGTTTGTGATCGCGGAATCTAGAAAACAACCAGGCCGATCTTGATGAAATGTTTTTGTGTTGGTTCCCCATATGGTATAGTTGTGCAACATCTATTTTTTGGTCGCCTATTTAAAATGGCCACCAGGCAACCGTTGTTTTTTTCTTCTTTTTATCACCTTTCTCTCTTGTGATCGCGATTCCAAGAGAAATACTGGTCAGATCTTCTTTAAATTTCACATGCATGTTTCCCCTATAGACTTGTTGTGTAACTTCTATTTCCTTCCCTCATTTGCATGTTAAAATGACAACCATTTTGTTTTTCTTCTGTTTATCACTTTTCTCCTAAAGTAATTTAAGAATCTCCGTAAAATTTTGTACGCAGGTTTTCTGGTTGTGTACTATGCACTTTTTTGCTCATTTGCATATTCAAAATGGCGGACACTGGCCATTTTGTTTTTCTTCTTTTTGTCACTGTTCTCATAAAGCAATGAAAGGATCGTCGTAAATGTTTTGTACGCATGTTAACCCCGGTATACTATATCAGCAATTAAATCGAAGCATTCTTCATTTTAATCTTAGTAAATTGAAATAGAACATCCTTTTGAGTTATATTAATTGTCGTTATAGGAAATAGGATTATAGGATTTCATATAAGTGAAATAATCTTGGGCGCGACGTAAAACACTCAATCAATCAATGGAGTTTTCGGGGTACAGCCACTTTCTAACAGAAGAACTCTGTCCTTGTCCAGTCAGCCACCAACTGAAGAAATCAGTTTCACAAATCAAGTTTGCGATTCATTTACAAGCATCCTCACTTTCTGAAAGTGTTCTATGGTGGTCGTACAGATCAGTTCACTGATCTCATGTTTTAATATAGGAAACTGTTATTACAAATTTTAGTAAAGTAACTTATCAGATATATCACAGGTTATATGGAAGAAATAACAAAGCTGTCGAGCCGATGATAAGCATAATAATAGCAAAGGCTTTCAGCATAAAATATTATCATTTAAAATATCATTAAATACCCTACAATACCATTTGATGACATACAATATTTGCTAAATAAATAAAGAAGAGAACATTAAACTTCAAAGGCATACTGTTTACATTGAAAACAGTGGACGCCTGTCTATGTTTTTCCCGAACAGAAGAAGTTAGGAACTTTCTATTTTTGCCCACAGTTGAAAGTTATGGTAACATTTTGTATTTTTTGTACCAGCAATGTAAACGTACCCGCAGAGCCTGGCCACACACATTAGCGCGCTCATGATTTAAATCGTGTTTCTGATTTAACGGTTTAATTTAATTTTACGAACCCGAAATAAGAATTAAAGACGAAGCATCTGATTCAAGAGAAACATAAGCCTATCGATAAACGAGTTTCGAATTCGTTTCAAAAACTTCACCTAAAGTTCACTAATTCTGTGTTCTGGGATTGTAATCATGGCTCACAATTATTCGTTTCAGTCATGATTTAAAACATTAGAGTTTTGAATAAAAATCCTTCATTGATATATTGATGTTGTTTTCTTTACACCATTGTACAAACGCCGAAGTCAGACGATCATTACTAGCTGCATTGGAATTCTTTGAATATAATCTCAGAACTTGTTCTTGAAATATATTAGGTAACATCTTGGACACCTATAAATAAAGTAATACAATACAGAAGATGAAGAATGACTCTAATGTCAGGGGAGGGTTAATGTTCAGTCCGTTTTAATAAAAAGAGGATATCAAACAGTTGTGTTTGAAAAAATTAATATTTTTTTCGAGTGAAGCACATAAAATATATGTAGCAATACTGAGCAAACCAAGCAAGAAAAACCTAACCTTTATTCTATATTTAGTTTTGTTCAATCAAATGAAACCAGTCATACTAACAATTATGCTGACTTAGAGGATACATGTTGGGCTGCTTTGTTTAAAGCCGATACATTTTGTGATTTAATTACTGTGTGTTCATTCTGAAAGCTAGAATACTATCTACCAATTTTCAATGGTTAAAAAATCTCAAGATACATGGAAGTGTATTCCAAATCCTTTGGATGATGATGTTGCATAAGAGGCAATTGTTAGTTGTTGTTAAGGTCCCTGCTCGGCACATAGCATATCAATTGTGCCATATCGATATGTTGAAACCATATCCGACGTCTCACTAGAGGGTTGAGAATTCAGGTTGGGGCTAATGGAGGCTATACGCGCTATTGACCTTCTGCTCTAGGGATGTGTTCTACACACTCAAATTGACACTTTTGCTTTATTTTGTTAAAATACACATTTTGATTTGGCTAACGATATCCTGGATAAATTGCATAGCTTATTGCCATTAATGGTGATTTCTGATCGCCAGAATGTTGCCCATTCAATATCCCACAATAACAAAACTAAAATAATTGTATATATTTCTTCCACAAAATAAGGTTTTAGCTTATAATGTGCAGAATAGAGAGATATATATATAAAGGTACCTCAGATGCTCAACTTTTCTTGATAGTCAGAATTTATGAGAAAAAAAATCCGAATTTTACGCGCTCAAGCCTATTTAACTGTAAAAAGGTAAAAGTATACACGGACGACTTCAACTAATTCAGCGTTGCTATGGGTTCAATTGATTCAGTGTTGCTATGGGTTCAACTGATTCAGTGCTGCAATCGGTTCAACTGATTCAGTGTTGTAATGGGTTCAACTAATTTAGTACTGATATGGGTTCAATTGATTCAGTGTTGTTATGGGTTCAATTGATTTATTGCTGTTATGGGTTCAACTGATTCAGTGCTGTTATGGGTTCAACTAATTCAGTACTGCTATGGGTTCAACTAATTCAGTGCTGCTATGACTTTTGACGAACATGGGTCCAAAAGTTAAGGTTACATAGGAGTTCAAATATTGGACCAAAAAGCTTGTTACCATATTTAACATAGCCGTTGTTTCAAATTTCAGGAAATTTGGGATATATCATTGCTATAGTAAGGTAACTAGCTAATTGGCTTATGACGACCATTGGTCTAAGGGCCAAGGTAACCCAGAGCTAAAAACTGTATCACGCTTCACAAGAAACCGTTGTTTTAAATTTTGCAAAAGTTGGGATATATCATCGGTATACTAGGTTGCTAGCTGAATATCTTTGGACGAACATCGGTCCAAAAGTTATACAGGAGTTACAATATTGGACCAAAAAGCTTTTTACCAGGTTTATAAAAAATGATGTTTCAAATTTCAAGAAATTTTGATTATATCATCAAAATACTAACATTTTGATGGGGGTCAACATTTGACAAATATCACTCGAAGGGTCAGGGTCACCGAAAGGACACACATGAGCTAAACCCATTTCTTAGAAAAAAAGCCTTTTCAAATTTCTAGAATTTAAAAAACAAATAATACTGAAAAGTGTAGTTTTATGCTTCAAAATTAGATGGGACTGAGGGGGCTGCTATCATGTTTGTCAAAACAAACACAATTTCTAGTTGGGAGCTTTCTGTTGATACCAGACCATGAAATGGACGTTTAGATAGTTTTATAAGCAACCAAAAATCTAAACTATTTGAATTTGTATCGTTGTTTTTGGTTCGCATAGGTTAGTGGCTTTTATATTCCAACGTCAATCCTTTAATTTGTTTATGTACTTTAAAAGACTAACTTAACTTGACAATCAAAATTTATGAAAAAAGGCCGAACTGTGGCTTTTCATTTTTGTCATTTTATAAAAAAGGTGAAAATAAAACCGCAACTCAAATTCATTGATAAATGGACGAAACCCAAAACGTTTATTTCAGCTGAACAGAAATGTTCTAGAAATGAGATTTACCTCTTCTTTTCCCAGTTTGAAAGCCTCCTCTGGGTTGTCTTTAGAATAAAATCTTACGCCATCTACCGGATTTTCCAACTTTTTTCCATAATCCAGTGTCATCACCTGTTCAAAAACCATTTCTATTATTCATAAACCGCATATCACATCTAAATTAGTTAATAGGAATTAGCTGAAGTTTCCCATCACAAAAAAGCTACTCCCCAGAAAAAGACGTCAATGTAGGTCAAAATAATGTGGTAAACATATATTGTCCGAGGCGTTTTTAACATATTCAATCGACCGTCCGGGCTGTATTCTGAATCACCCGACTCTCACCCCAAAGCGTAAAGTGATAAGCTTCAAATTCAAATTGTAAATTGTATCATAGTTCATAAACTACTCACAGTGGACTCTCAAAAGGATGTATAATTACACAAACAGGTTTTCAAAGTAAAGATTCTATTGATAATTTTTCAACGAATCTTCAACATGCAGATAATCTACCATTGATCGATTAATTTTTCTGAATTATTATTGGATAAAATATATAAATTTTCAAAGATCCTGAAAGTTTTTCTTACAGAAATTAAAATGTCTTCTTTGTTGACAGATACTTCATCCGCACCAGTCGAACGTGCGATTTGATATACTTCTTCAATGATGTCTGACACCTGTAATACAATCAGATAAGTCATGACTTTTCCCCAAACCTCAAAACCTGCTCTCTTTGAAGATCCTTCTATTTATTTTGTAAGAAATTAAAGTTAGTCAAGTACATCTCAGGAAGAAGAATTAACAGTATTTTTTTACGGCTTAAATACGATAATAAATAAAAATTATTCTAAACATGGAACCAAGCAAAGGTAGCTCACTAAAGGCGAGTCAATTGACTATAAAAAGCATTTGAGAGCATTTTAAACTTTTTTTTCTTCGTTTTAGAATTTGAAACTAAAAAAACGTTTAAAACTAAAAGGATTCCAATGTCGTATTCAGGCCACCGTATCTACACAATTGTTTTGGATTTTGTAAATTTTTATGGTGTAGAGATATCACAAGTCAGTGATATCACTGACTGGCCTGTCCGTAGTAACCAGGGGCATCGCCTTGGAGATTTAGGCAGTCTCTGGTGTCTGACTGCTGGGCCATGCGCCGGCGATTGGACAGCGCCGGCGTACCGATGCTCCGATGACTGAAAGTCAGTATTAAATGAATTTTAAATACGAGTCTTAGAAGATGGTACAAATTAGCAACCTCACTCGAAGATTTCCGCCCGGCTTTCCATTCAAAACTGCATGCGAACATTACAAGAGATCCCTTAAAGAGATCTTAAAGCCCACCGTCAACTATCTATATTAAAGATTGTTACAGCAATAGCTGGATATAGGAATTGGGGACGACAGTGCATTTTATGTATATATTATGTCATATCGGGCCTACATAAAAAAAATCTTATTCAATGAAGATAACTATTGTCGAGGAAAACTAAATTGTGAATTATAAAGTAAGCTCCCCTTAAAATTTTGGTTGAAAACTACGTTGCCACTTGATAGCCATCTTGAATATGCTAATGAGATGCAAATGTACGGTGCACAGCTAAAAAATAGGGGGATGATGTGTGTCATGTTTGGTTAAGATCAGGTCAGTAGTTTTCTTGGAATAAGAAGTTTCATTCAAATTTGGTTAAAAAACAACATAGCTTCCTGGCGGCCAGATGCAAATGAGATGAAAATGTACGGTGGATAACTAGACCATAAAGTGATGATGTATGTTAAGTTTGATTAAGATTGGACTGGTAGTTTGCTTGCAATAAAGGTAACAAAAGGGACAAATTATCAAATCTGAACAACCAATTTGCAACGTATGCCTCTATACTTCAATGCCGGGTGAACATTTTCTGACTGGGTTTTCACTCGAACGACCTATGTGGGATAGTTGCCAGTGATCAACGGAAGATCGTGGGTTTCCTCCGGACATAGAGCCCGGTTTCCTCCCACAATAAAACTGGCAACGCCGCCATATAAGTGAAATAATCTTGAGTGCGGCGTAAAATACCAATCAATGCCGGATGAGAATGGGACTGAGTGCGCTTCACAATGATTTATTTAAGTATAATTTATGTGAAACTCCTTGTTGTTACAACCGTAATATAACAGAAGACTCTAAGCACTATTTGCTTGATTGCCCTCAATATGCTATACATAGGACGCGCATGCTCACGACTCTTTCAAATGTTATATGCCCTGGTGTTAATTTTTCTTTCTTAGTTCAATCTATGCCTTATCACCTTTGTGAGATTTCAATAAGTGGGTCTTCTGATTTAAGCACTGATCAAAACACATTTATTTACCATTCTGTTCATGAATATATCATTTCTACAAATGAGCTGAATAATTCATAAGGTTGAAAAATATTTAATGAATTTATTTGTTAGCTCGTTTTTTTAGTACGTTCTGTTCAAGGACTTAACCTGAAACGAGTAACATTCTTTTCCTAAAATTCAATTTGCTTGTATTTGTTTTGTATGTTGAGGAGAAAGCCTTGTAGCCTTTGGCTGAGGCTAATCCTCTCTAAATAAATAAAGAATTAAATTAAAGTGGCATGAGCTGCCAAAATTCACACTTTTTTCATAATTTCTGATCGTCACGACAGTAAGAGGCTTTGAAGGCCATCGAAAAACGTTGGAATGAGGAAAATCCATACAGTATGTGGCCTGTACGAACCGAAAACGTATTCGAAAAGTAAACAAAATTTAAATAACCGGGACGACCATTCATTCATTCTTAGCCAAAGTTAGTTCAAAACAATACTTTATCGTATATTTTCTAGACTAGAAGCACTTACAAGCTTCTGAATTACACGTCTTGAGAAAAATAGCCAATAATTTAAACAATCTGTTGTAACGTCAAAATATCAATATTTTGGCAGCTCATGCCACTTTAAATTAACAAGCGAAAAGTTAACGGACGGACGACGGACCACGGAAAAGCGATTTGAATAGGTCGATGGCGGGCTGAAACGGCGCGAATCTAGTCAGTTCATCAACACCGATTAGGCTATCAAGCGACTTGATTTTATAGCTGAAAGCTGTTTGTGTCGTACTTAGTTGACATTTTGACTCAAACAAAGTTTTCCGCCATGTTTGAAGTTAACGAATATAGTTTTAAAACATCCCACACCGTAACATGTACAGGTTTCGACCTTTCGGTTCGTGTTGATTTAGTCATGTGTTCCGAAACCATGATTTTTATCTCACAGGAAGATGATCCTCGCGCGGTTTTCGACAAAGTTCACACTTCCGAACCATCATGCAGAAAGATGTTCCCATTGTCGAACTTGCCATGTGGTTCTCACTCGAGAATTTCACACAAAACGACAGTTAAACTCAAAAATACATTAATTCTGTACAAAGTAACATGTGTTTTATATTCGAACAATGCTACTGCACAAATTACAAACATTTAGATGGCTCTTTAGCGACTTTTTCATGCTTTTTGATGAAAACATAGACAAAAGTATCGCTACGCCATCACTGGCGGATGGATAAAAAAAGTTGTAAATAATAACGTTGGCAGTAAGTTGGTGACATCGTCAATTCGCTACCTTTCTCATATAACTTCGTGTCGCGCTCTTTCTCTCTACATACTTCCAAAGGGACCTTTTTCAGCTGCACTCCACGGTGACTCCAAAAATCGGCTTCACGGGCCGATTTTGGGAACCAATCTTATCGATAACTCGTGTCACATGATCAATCAGAGCGACGCGTGACAACTACATGACCACGGAGCTGGATATCCCTTTAAATCCTAACGAACGTTATATAGAAAAAAACGAAGACGAACCTTTTTCACTTCGATGTGTGTTTCCGGTTGACTTTCTCTTAAAAAAATATAAAGATCTCGTTTATAAATCCTGTTCAGTAATTCCTGTGATTCTTTCAGATTGGGGTCCGTGCTGTGAGCAATGATATCCAAAACTGAATCGTTCATCTTAGCAAGTGCAACCATATCATGTATAGAATCGGACATCTTCACAGAATTTCTGCCAAGAAAAGTTACGAAAAGTTAGTTTAAACATGATTTATTTCGTAAACGGTTTCTACGTTTGCAACCAGGCATCGATGACACCAACAAAAGTAATATTCATAACAAATGGGTAAATAAAAAATAACAACTGTTTTAAGTGTGCGTTTTCGATAACTTAAATATTAAAGTGTCTAGCGACAAGTTAACTGGTTATATGTGTAGTGTTGCATCTAAAAGTTTAAAGTAAATAAGAAGGAGCCCGTGGGTCGGAGTCACTGCTTAACGATGGGCTTTTGGTGGGTCGTTTTGCGAATTCCCTAATACATAGTGTTTTGACACTACTTATAGCTTTAGAAACCGAGACCATAACATCCTACTTAAAGTTGTACAGTCTAAGAACCATCTTTTGAGCATTGAGCCGACCGTATCCGCTGGCCGATGATTTGCTATTAAAGGAGACACAATTATCCCCATAAAATAAAACACGATTATTTATTTTAACTGTGGTTCTGACTTAAAGCTTTACCTACCCATCCTTTCCTTGTATTTTCAGATGATCATTGGCTTTGATCAACAAATCTGTAATCCTGAAATATGTTGATTAGATAAGAATCATCAGCACACATTATATTAAGTCTACACTTAGATTTTAAAGCCGCAAAATACATTTAATGTTTAACAATTCAATGTTTAATCCACTGGAAACTTACCACCATGAAGTATACAGGTATACAATTTTCATCCTCTCGCAGAAAAAAACACGCAAACTCTGTAGTGAGAATTATCCCATTTTCAAATCAATCATTCAGATACCAACTGAAATACGACCCAGACATGTGGACGAACGGACAAACAGACAGTCAGAGGCGATTATAAATTATCCGAAATAGCATTTGAAAAGTATACACATTACTTCAACAAGTTGAGTCGAAGTAACCATTATTCAAGAATTATTAATTATTAGCACATCCCATGATAAATTTTAATGTTTTGATTGGATAAACAGACGAGTACTATTTGCAATAGTGCCCGCCTGAGCGAGCATTATTGGAGCGAGTCCAATGTTTGACAGAGTTATGCCCCTTCTGGCACTGTTAACACTGTTTGAAACACTGCAGACGACGGTTGCTGCAGACGACAGGCACCGACAGATCTGAACTGAAGTACTCAATGTCTGCCAAGAAAAGAAGGTTATGATCGGATGAACCCGACGACTGCATACAACATCAACAGTCGAAGAAACCTTGTAACCTTACCAACTACGAAGATACGATTCTGCTACACTTTTGCAAAGAACATAAAACTGACGAAAGCCCTGAACGAAATGCACTAATAGGTGTGAGGGCTTATTAGAGTAGTAAGAAACCCTATTTACTTGACAACAAACTTCAAACTGATAGATTGTTTATAGTCTCAAATCTAGTAAGGACTTTTCTGACAACAACCACAAGTTCTGCAGTAAACAATGACAGATATACTCTGGAAAAGCTAGGCTTCCACCTTCCATGCCTCAGTATAAACTCTTAGATAATTAAACCACTGAAAGTATAGATATGAACAATCATCGGTTAATCTTATGTGGAAAGGTTGTTTGATTAAGTCCTCAGTGATACTTTAATACAAAATAACTCTTATGTTAAAATGACATGAACTGTCAATCACTGGAAAATCTACTCATACATCCTGGCCATTTGAATTATTTATTTGTTATTAGCACACATATTCGGTTCGTATGCGTAGCTGGCTTTACTGATATTTTTTTATTATCTCAACGCCAGTTTTTCAAGGTACATGTACTTCAAACGCTCAACTCCTCGCAACGATCCCCACTTATGAAAGAGTTTGGCCGCTCATGCATTTTTTTTTTCCTAAACATTTTATTTGCTATAACTGTACACCTTAAACCAGAGGCTTATACTGTGTACATTTTACACATTATAACATAACAACGTTTTTCAAATATTGTCAAATGGAAAAAGGCACATTAAAGGAAGCAAAGACTGTATGATCCAAATAATTAAATTACAATAAGTAAAACCGTTGAAGATGAGTAGGTCATAGTGACGATTATTGCGCAGATTCATTCTTACTGGTTGGGTTAGTGAAGGCGTGGTTCATCAGGAAGGCACTTAAAATGTGATCGCGTAATTCACTAAAATTGGCATAAGGTACACAAAAATCCTCCTCTTCTCATGAATTCCGACCGTCAGGACAACTGAACTAAATGATTCGAGTTTTTGTAAAAGAAATACATTATGTATCTGACTTGTATAAGCCTATAATTATCACGTGTTTAGTTCTAAACACCAGCTTACGCTACATTCTCGACAATGTTATTATTGGAAAATTGTCGACAAATTTGTTATTTTATTTTTACGAACTGATATCAACAATTTGGCAGCTTGTGCCAATCTTAGTATTAAATACATGGATAAATAAATAAAATAAGAAGATGGAGTAGGTACATACATTGCCTCAACGTTTATGGTCACTGGATGCCTGCATGCGTGTTTGTGGATAGATTTCCGAGTATAAAACATGTCATAGACATTACCAGCTTCCTGAAAGTCAAGAATTTATTAATTGGAGTTACATATTGAGAATTTTCGGTAATACTAAATTTCATCCTAAACTTTACGTTCATTATAATTAAAAGTACAAGTAGGTGTTTACCTTATCTCTGAAACAAATTTGCATTTCTCCCTCCACACACAAAACCTTGGCGAATTGAACAAGACGAGAATGATCAAAGCATTTCTGGATTCCTACGCCATGACAGTCTCGAGCAAAATAGTCAAACTTGTCAACGTCAATGCAGTTCCTCTTGTTGGCAACAATCTAAAATACAAATAAAACAAATAAGCCTTCAAAATACGCGGTTTCACTATGTATATTATTGTTACGTAATATGTTTAATCTTTAGCCCGTGACTGTCAGTCACTTTTGGTCAACACAAAGATATGAGCTAAACGACAGGCTAAAATCTTATAGAATTGGACACATGGGCCAACAACCCACTTCATCGTTGAGAATAATAAGTGATAGTACATTTCAGGACACTTAAAATAAATAATAAAAAACTTAATTTAAAACGGAAAATAGTATTTTTGGCTTACAAGGACAACAGCGAAAAAAAGATCGTTAAAATGTGGTATTCTACTGTTGTTTATAGAAAGATTAGGTTTCCAGATGGCCATTGGTGACTTTCCTGGCCTTTTGTGGTTGCGCGTTAGTTAGAATATCGGTTGTTTGTTGCTGACTGTCAGGCAGAAAACAATAGCAACAAGGAATTCCCTAAATTACTTGTTGAACGTACATTTTTGACGAAAAGCAGACTTGCCGAAAATCAACCGAGATTGCTCCCTTATTTTTCTAGTGGTCCCTTATTATATAAACGTCCACGGAGAATCACAACCAACCCAGGAGGTGTGTCTTTTTATGTGTTCACTTTAACGACTGATACCAGTGGTATGCTCTTAATTCGCACTATTGTGAAAAATGGCATATGTTCTCAAAAGTCTGTTTTGGGGAACATCCTCGAAATTCAGGCTACTTTTGCCAATAAACGTGTAATAACGCGATAATAAATGAATTTAATTACAACATAGAAAATAAACAGAATTGTACGTTGTGTTTGAATAGCAGTTAAGTGGCATGTGCTGCCAAGCACAATAGGAGGGCTTGAAGTATATAGAAAATAGAGAAAAAATGTGACCTGTGCCGAAACCAAAATTGTGTTCGAAAAGTAAAACAAATTAAATAACCTGGACAAGAAAGGAAATAAATTAGTAAATACGGTACAGACTTGATAAGTTCTTTCCAACGATATCAAAAGCATATCTCTATGATTTTTTGTCGCCAAACCGTGCTAAACGAAAGTTGCTAATCGTTATCAGACAATGACTACCCTGTCAGAAAAGGTAGTCTCACGGCTGGTATTGCAGGTTTAGTCAAACAAGATACGATCAGCTCGTAACGGAAGTAATTCACTAATACTTCTTCCTGTCAATTTCTAGATGTAAATGGCGCACTCCACTGACGATAGAATATGAATTTGTTCGGCAGATTCATTTTCACTTTATTTTCACACTGTTAAACACGTGTAATATCCACACCCATGTAGCATGTTGTTTTTGTACACACCCACCCCACTTAAATTCATTTCCTACCACCGTTACGTCAAAACACCACGTGAACGTATATTCCGGAGGCTCGTAGCACTAAAAAGCTTCTGATTTTTACTATTTGGTAAAAAAAATAACATTTTAAACTTAATTTTTTTGACAGCGAAGTATTCTTTTGAAATGCGAGGAGGCGGGTGACTCGCTCTGGTCTCCTGCTTTATTTCCTATCTTGCTCTCATAGAGCATTATAGTGGGAACAGATTTTCTCATGAATTCCAATTCTCTTTTGAACGGTATTTAAAACCGAAAAAAAGTCCACGTCGTGTCTCGATGGGTGTGATTTGTAAAATTATAAAAAAAAGAATTAATAATCTGTTTTATCTGTGTTCTCAAACCTCGTATAGAAAACTTTTGTCCCTTCCTCTTCCCTCGTATGGCCAGTCCTATAGATAAGAAAGATGAAGTGATTTGGAAAGCTTTTTAAAAGTTTTCTAAACAACCTTTGCCAATATTTTCTAATTTGCGTTAGGTTTGTTGTAAGAACATGAACTTTACAAATCTGATGATAAAAAAGAAAACTAAATTTCTCGCGCAAAATTTTACATTTGCCCTTTACAAAAGTTAATTATCTCGGTGACATATGACGTCAATGAAGTTATAAATATCAATACGTTATTAATACAGATGGTTAGACCTGTAATCATTATAATAGAATTGTAAACATCATAAAAGAATAAATAGATTATTGATTGGAATAGAAAACGCCATGGATGGAAATCATTATGTAAGTAAAAGAACCATTAACGTCATAGATCTGCGTACATAATTTGAAAATCAAACATTTTTTCGTTAGAATACCGTTGGCCGAGAGCATTACAAAACTAAATGATCTCACGTCATTTAATATATATATAGTTCGATTAGAAAGACGTTATCGGGTAAAATTTCGTTAGAATGTCAACGTTATGATAGTGTGTACAACGTTATAAGGCGCGTGTAACGTCGGTAAATTCATTATAATTGAGATAACGTAGAAATATAGTTTCTATGGAAGACTTCTTGACCTATGTGGGATGGTTGCCAGTTACCAGCGGAAGGTCGTGGGTTTCCTCCGGGCACAGAGCCCGGTTTCCTCCCACAATAAAACTGGCAACGCCGCCATATATGTGAAATAATCTTGAGCGCGGCGTAAAACACCAAACAATCAATCAACCAATCTTGAAGTTTACGTTTCTTCCAATGTTTGAAATTAACATCCAACACTTTTGTCTCCTCCCACTTGATTTTATGATTAGGACAATTATTGATATGTTCTGAAATTGCTGACTTGTTGTCCAATTGTGTTGCTGATGTTTTATGTTCCTTAATTCTTATGTTAAGTGGACGTTGTGTTTCCCCTATATATGATTGGTTACAATTGCATTTCATTTGGTAGATTACTAAACTCGATTTTGCCTTTTTCCGAAAGCTCTGATTAGAGTTTTGAGGTTTGGTTCAGTTGTGAAAGCTGTTCTTAGGGGAGTTTTTGCAAATATATGGAAGCTTGATTAAGATGGGTGATGTTTTCGGAATTATTTCTTATCTGGTTTGGGTGAATGGTTTTGTAGATTATGAATGTGTGCTTTAGATGGTGCTATTCCTGTCGTAAAAGATTGGTTGTCGATGAAATGTTGGCTGCTCTTGTCGTAAGGGTTGGGATTATTGCTGTTTTTGTTTTCTCTGGGCGCTTGAATTTGATGTGAATGTATTGGTCAGAGTGTGTAGGTTTTCTGTAAATACTAGTTTGAAGTCCTGTTATTTTGTTGTGTATTTCTACATCAAGGGAAGATATATTGTTTTCTTTCTGTAAATCCATTGTAAACTTCATACGTGGATGTTGGATATTCAAATGTTCTAGCAGTTTTGAAGGGTTTCAGTGTGGCAAATATGTCATCGACTTTTCATTACCAGTATAAGGGTTGGATTGGTGCTGATCGAAGTGAGTCTCGTTCTAGTTGAATCATGTAAAGATTCGTGAACTATCTTTCTACGTTATCGCCATTATAATGAGTTTACAGACTGATAGACTGTTTGATCATAATAGATTGTGTAATTGTGTAAGCATGTGAATTGATGTGAACAAAACAAAGTTGAAGCAAACATGCATAGATATACATACATAACATACATAATTTGTATAAAAAGTTTTGTCCACAGTGAGCAGTTAGACTGACTATTATTGAATTAATACTTATAGATAAGAACATCTTTCAGTTGTTTTTAAACAAACAAAGGGATGTGGTGGATTTCGAGTAATCAAGCATATTATCCCAGATTAGCGGGCCTCTGACCCTGACGTAGTAGTTGGGCAACTTATTTAAGACATATCAAGACGAGGATTACTTATGGATAAACAACTTCTTAATTTATAGGGTGACGACGTTTCGATGTAGTTCTTACATCATTATCAAAGTCAAAACATTTGACTTTGATAATGATGTAAGAACTACATCGAAACGTCGTCACCCAATAAATTAAGAAGTTGTTTATCCACAAGTAATCCTCGTCTTGATTTGTACTTCCAACTTCTAAATGCCACTGAAAGATTATTTAAGACATGTTCATATTACAATAGCTTTTATAAGAGTAAAATAGGGTGAAAAATAGGGACTCCAGAGTTGTTGTGTACGCACAGTATTTTATGTTATTAATAACGCCAATAGTTTTGGCAAACTTAGAAGAAAGTTTTTGGATATGGGCAAGTCAAATAAGACTGTTATTAAACCACACACCCAAAACATTTTTCTTCGAATTCGATTATTGTTTCGTTGATCTTTATCTATGGTAAAACAAATCGTTGGGACCGATTTGGTTTAAAAAGAATGATCTTAAGAAACGTGGGTTCCATACTAATGATACAAAGTTAAGACATCACCACATAGTTAGATGTTTGTGAACAACACGAGCTTTCGACACACGTATACCGATGTCTTCGTCAAGTGTCTTTTGGACATTAGTGTACATGGATAGCATCTTGGATGAGGACAAAACATAGAAAATGACTCCAATTGGAGAACTTCGGCAATTGGGCCATAAATATTGGCGAAAGACTGGCAGGATTTTAAGGGTAACTGACGTACTAGATCAATAGTCAGAGTGATTTACCAAGACTCGACTTGCAGCTTAATGGGAGAAGACTACGTTTTATCAGAACTATTGATGGTCCCGACTGTGTTACCTGAAAAGCGTTGATAGGCGTTGTCTTTTTATTTGATAATGGCCCAGCAATTAGTTCTTTGATGAATATGATATCTCTGTCCAGAAGACGATTTTCTGTAAACACATCTTTCAAGTTGTTTTCATCCAGTAAATGTTGGAGCATTTTCACAGAGGCATCTTCATGCTGCAAATAAGGAACATATTCTATTTTATATGTATAAAGGGCTACAGTCTACATGTTAAATACGAGTTAAGTAATGGCCATTCTATATACTGAACAAAATCAGCTCTCGGCTTCCCACCATCATTCAAACTAAGACTCGATTATCACGAACAGTCAGATATTTGTGAGCGTCTATTCACCACAATTTATTGATTTACGCAGGTCTCAAGATTCCGCGCTCAACTCTCTTTGAACATACTCCCGGGAGTTTTGATCTGATAGAGACCGTAAAACATTTTGAAAAGGTGCTGAACAACAAAAACAAAAGAAAACTGAGCCTGGTTGAGTACGAGATGCTCCAGTTATTTATAAAATCACTGAGCACGTTCGTATAGATGAAGTCATTGACGAGTTCATCTTTCAGAAATAAGAAAAATAAATCCTTTTAGATTTCAAAATATAGGTGAAGTAAAATAATTAACGACCATGTTTCACTGGAAGTTTTAAATAACAGGTAGGTAAAGTTCACCCTCCCATGGGTGCAGATTGGAGCAAGATGGATGTCTTGTTCATAATTTCATTTACTCAGTTTAGAGCCAAAATATGATCCTTACTTTTGAGGTCTGAGGTTAAAGTTAGAGTCAAGCATGGACAGTCTACTTTAGCACAGAGTGTTGGTCAAGTAAGTTTTATAATATTAGCCGCCGAGTCAGTTTTGAAAGAGGAGGATATACGTACCTGCCATTTGGTGCCAGGGCAAACTGCCGGAATGAACTGTCTGTCAAATAAGTGGGAAAACGGGCCATGCCCTGGGAGAATAAAAAAGTTTGAGTTAACCCGAGTTTAACTCTCGTTAAATTCATAGCGCATGCTATTGCTCTGAATTTATCGGTGTAAATTCAGAACGTAACCTTACTTTATAAGCACCCTGTCTTTTCTGATAAACAGCGATGTAAATAGTGAATTTTTTTTTGGTCAAAGTGTTATTTGTAAAATAAGACTGAGTCACAAATCTTTAAGCCTGCCATATCACGGAATGAAACTCTAAATGGCAAATAGTGTCATCTTTACAATGCTATGTGCACCAATCTTTTTACTTGATGAAAATATGTGTGAAACATCCTACAATCAGTTATAATGAGTAGTTCTGATGAAAATGTTCCATTCTCGAGTCTCAGATCAGTCCCGCCATTTTCTAACGACACTCAAACCCCAGAACAGCATGAGATGTCACCGTTTGACCTCAATACTTTAGATACCATGTGTTTTAACGCATGTGTTTTTTCTCCTTCATCCTTTAATTGTGAACCTCTAGTCAAATATTCTAGTGATCATCTTTCTTTTCTCCGCCTTAACGCCAGAAGTCTCCGTAAAATTTTCTCTGAAATGTCTGGTTTTATTCATGGTCTTGAATATCCATTCACCGTCTTAGGGTTTTCGGAATGTTGGCTCACACCTTCTAATGCAGACCTTTATAGTATTTACGTTACGCGGGGAACGCAGAGGAGAGGGACTTTATCTTTACGTCCATGAAAGCACTGCCCAACCTTTTGTCAGAGAAGACTTGAGTTTTTAGAATACAACGGCTGCTATGAAAGTATTTTTATTGAAATACAAACATGCAAGAAACCATATCTGATAGGCATCATATATCGCCTTCCCGGTGAAGATGTAACCGAATTCAACACCCATCTTCTCACAATTCTAGACACATGCCAGTAAGAAAAGAAAACAATGTATCCTAATGGGAGATTTTAATATTGACCTACTTAAAATGGACCGCCATCCACCCTCAAAAACATTTTTCAATACCCTCAGTTCTCATTTCTCTTCCCGCAGATTTCCAAGCCAACTAGAGTTCAATCACGCTCTGCCACTCTTATTGATAACATTTTTACAAATTTCCACACTGACAATCTTCTTTTAGCTGTCATATCCAACCACTTTCCTATCTTTCATGTTTTCAAATCCGTGCATAAACACCAGCTTCCAAAACAAACTACTACATTCCGCAAGTTCACAAATAATGAGAAAAACAATTTTATACAACAAATACAGAATACGGACTGAGACTTTATTCTTCAGGAGACCAACGATGTTGACAGAGCCATGCTTTCCTTTTCTGATAAATTTAACTCTATTTATTACGAACGTTTTCCTTGAACCACCTTAAAGGGGAATGAGCTGCCAAAATGTTGATATTTTGACGTTCAAACAGAATGCTGAAATTATTGGCTATTTTTCTCAAAAGGTAGAATTCAGAAGCTTTTTAGGGCTTCTAGTCTCGAAAATGTACGATAAAGTACTGTTTTGAACTAACTTTGGCTTAGAATGAATGAATGGTCGTCCCGGTTATTTATATTTTGTTTACTTTTGAACACGTTTTCGGTTCATACAGGCCACATACTGTATGGATTTTTCTCATTCCAACGCCAATCATTTAGTTTTTCGATAGCCTTCAAAGCCTCTTACTGTCGTGACGATCAGAAGTTATAAAAAACTGCGAATTTTGGCAGCTCATGCCACTTTAAGTGTAAACAAAACAAGCATTAAAAAACCCTGGGTTACCCACAGCATTTTAACACCAATCCATGAAAAAAAACAGACTGTATCTACTACAATTGATAATTAAAGATCCAATCTCACGGAAACTATAAAGAACCTACAGAAATAAAATTAACTCCATTCTGCGCACAGCCAGTAAAACATACTTCGAAAATAAATTTAACAAATATAATGCAGATATAGAAAACCCTCAATTAACTTATGAACAAAAACAAATCTGCTCAATTGCCTTCCTCCTCCAATAGTAACGGTACCGACAACACTGGCAAAACAACTATAGCTCACAGCTTCAATGAATACTTCGGCACATATTCTCAAGGTGTTGTTCCCTATTTTCTAAACTCTGCCAAAGTTTCTCCTGTTTTCAAGTCTGGGAGATCTATTTTAATTGAAAATTATCGCCCCATATCAGTACTGCCCTGCATAAGTAAAATCCTGAAAAAGGTAGCTACTAACTCCATTTCTGAATTTTGATTTGATTTGATTTGATTTATCTCAGAAAATAACAGAAATTTGACAAAACAATACATAATTGAAGCGGGATTAAAGCTCCAGGGAGCTTGTTATATCCCTAAAAACAAAGACAAAAATGTCTTTACACGGCGCTTTGCATTTGGGTGACATTGGTATAAGAAATATGTAAATCATAAAAGTGCAGTTGATATTAAAGATTTCCAATCTGATCGATGTAATGAGTTTTTAATTTGGATTTGTACAGCGATGAAGATACTTATTCCTTTTAATTTCAAAGACTATTTTCCACAACAGACTGCAATCCATGACTATGGAACCCTCACAAGACTAGTCGATTTAAACAGATATATAAAAGCATTATATCTTATTATTCATTTAAATCCGCTGGGTCTCGAGAATGGAATAAACTACCAACAAATATTCGAGCCATTAATTCAACTTCACTTTTCAAATCAAAATTAAAAGCACATCTGCTACACCATACATGCATATTGTATATATGTTGGACATATGGGCGATAATCTTTTCACCTTTTTTTCTATCCTCCTTTTTATTTACTTATACTTGGGGTAGATCAAGCTCCATTCGGTGTTTTAATCACGTCAATGCCTTACAAAATTATCATGTAAGCATGTACAAATTTGTTTTTGGTGAATAAAGATCAATCAATATACGTTAGGAAGGCTTATGTACTTATAACATCATCCACGCAGCGCCAGGGTTAAAATCAGTTAACTTTAAAAAAGTGAGAGTGCGTGTAACTTTTAATCGTCTGTTCAGATAATGCAATAGCATCAATTATAGACAGATATTCAATCTGAACGCCACTTCGTTTTAGTAAGTGATTTTTATGTGATGCCAGGTAGTTGTTTGGACATGTTTATTCCAGGGGAGATATTTGATAAAAGCCGAATTGTGTTCTTAAAACATTAGAATTTTATTCTGCTCCGTCAGGTTTATGAAGTGGTCGCCTAGATCCTGACTGCGTCGGACTCCAGTTTTCACAAATCTTTTCGGTACCAATCGCATTCTCGCAAGGTCTTTTTTAGACGTGGCTAAGATATACCTCATACGCTATTACACGACATAACGCAGAGATTTTCACATGCCAGTTTGGGTAAAACTTTTAAAAGCTACCAGAAAAATATAACAATCCTTACATAACGGTATACGTGAAAATATACTCTGAGTTAGAGAAAACTTTTCAAAAGTAACGAAAACGGAGAGTCAATTTCACGAAATAGAGACAGTCGCTGATAAATAACAATAATCACAACTGGCTTCTTTAAGCATTGTAATTCGTTTGAGCTTACCTAGATCATGACAGAGACCAGCAATCTGTACACATAATATATCTTCGTTGGATATATTTAATTCGGGCTGCTTTTCTTGAAGGACTTTTCCTAATTCACCAGCTAAATGACATACACTGTTTTAAAAAAGAATCATAAAATATGGGAGTTATTAATACAATTGTAAAAGCGACCATTTAAGTAAAATGGCATCAGTTGCCACAATGTTGAATATTTTTTCCGTTAAAACATTTAATTTAAGTACAAATTAGAAGAAGTGTAACTTAGATCTTAAATAGACGAACTTTCTCCCCTGATTTCTTAAATGTTGTAGCGTTTTTTTCGAACACCATTTCCTCAAATTCAAAATGAGGTAAAAACATAATTTTCAGCATGAAGATGTTGAAAAATGTCGGCGACTATGCAAATACAGGTTTTCCATCGATGGGTAAAACATGGTAAGGTTGCTATAGACGAATACTCCAACGAAGGCCTTAAATTGATGGGTCAAACAATGTGATGTTGCAATAGACGACTAAGCCAACATGGGCCTTTCATCGATGGATCAAACATTGTGAGGTTGCGACAGACGACTAAGCCAACATGGGCCTTCTTTCGATGTGATCTAGTGATCTTGTGTCCTGGGCCTGTCTGACGTCAACCTGGCTGCATCAACCTGGTGATAGGCCCCTATGCGTGTGCAGCCCGACCTTCTGACTTCATCGTGAGTGAGTGTAAACCACAGATAAAAAGGCCAGAATTGAGGGTAATCCAAAACCTAGGTTAACTGACACTGATCGTTGTTACTGTAATCAGGCTTCGACTCTTCGTTTGTTTGTCACCCCCGTTTATTACTTTCTAAACCTAACAGGACATGTTTTATGTGCCCTATGTTTAATTGTAGTGGTTTTAGTCATGGTAAGCTCATCTAAATTGGTTTTATTAGCAATGTTCAACAGGCTACAGCGGCATGCAAGTGGGCCTTTAAAGGATTTGTGAACAGCTTTGGAGTAATGTATTCTAGTTTGCAGTAAATAAATTTTGGATCATGTATTTTAGAGAAAATGAAACACCAAAAATACCAAGGTTTCCTTCCCAGCTTCCCCATCTACATGGCTTTCTGTACAATAAGACACAACTTTTGTTTCAAGCTGTTGAATGATATGTGTTTTTTTTTCGTTTAGACCGCACCGTTCAACAGTCTATAACAGCATAAAATACCGTTCAACTCGTTACAGTGTGTCGAATATATTTTCCAACAGTTCACGAGTCTTACTTTTAACGTCAGCCAATCAGAAGGCACATAACATCACATGTGACATTGATCGAATAAAGTGAATATTGACCAAGCTGACATGTGATATTTCATGCGCTCTGTATTGTAAATGCAAATGGAGTCTACTCGCCAATGTTAAAAGTAGATCTCCAGAGAATACAATTGGGTGATAAATAGCACAGGCTGTAAGAAGAAACCCCCGACCTTCGGCGACTACCTGTAAACTGTCCTACAGACATGCTCTCTTGCCATAGAATTTAGAATCTTACCAATTTTCACTCTGTTGAAAAAAGGGAGCCAAACTTGCTACTGTCAATAGAGAATACTGATCAGGTCGTCCAATCAGAGAGTTAACCGTAAAATGTTTCATAATCTAACATGTTTTAATGTTATTAACGTACTAATTGTATAGTCTACAATCTATTTTATATAGATATCATATGCTTTATTTTTATAAGAAATATAAATTGAAATTGTATGTCTGATTTACTCGCAATTACACAGTTTTGATGAACTATTTTTTTTAAATATGTATATATTCCACTAAAAATTACGAACACATCTTCTCTGTAAATATAAATTTGAACATTTGTTGTACTAACGTCTGTATATGTTGTTAATTTATTTCTGTTAATATACAAACCCCTTCACAAGAATACACATAATACATTTTAGTGTGTTTTGGTCTCTAAATACAGTTGTACATATATTAGCTCTGTATCTATGGTCCAACAAACAACATTCATCTATATGGCAAACTTTTATCTCAGATTTTCACATTTGTTTCCTAACTGTTATTGTTTCAATTCTAAAAGCCTATTTGTCATTTATTAAATTCATTCTTTTATAATACAAGCACGACTGGTACATACTTGCCTGAATAATAATGGTTTATTATGTCAATGAAATTTACACTTCCTGATATGTATATATATTTATTGATATATATTCATTGTGTGTGTATGTTATGCATGTGTGCTATATGGGTGTGCGCATGCGTGTGCGTGGGTGTGCGTTAATCACTTATTAATAAGTCGAGTCATTTCTGATAATATTCAGTAGAAGTAAGTAGGACGGCGAATGGCTGTGCACACATGAACGTTTATGTGATTATGTATATATAAATGGATAACAACCGATTGCCTGATCAGCCTGTTCAGTTACCAAATCTTTCTCTGTTCTTCCTTTTCATGATTCATCTCACTTAACAGATAAGGTACCTGTCAGATGGCACTCGGGCAGTTAACTACAGTGGGTTCCAATCTAATGCCAATGCAGTTAAATGTGGTGTCCCACAGGGGTCAATATTGGGTCCCATCGTCTTTTTAATGTACATTAACGATTTAAAAGCAGCATTTGATTCTCTAAAATTTACTTTATTTGCAGACGACACTAGTTTATATTCCACTTCAAGTGCCAGTAGAAGCTGTTGCAATAATGTCAATTGAAAGCCAAAGCTGTCTCTCAGCTGTTGGGATTGTTAATCAATTCAAATATCTTGGTTATTAATTCTCTCAAAATAGAAGCTTTGTGCCATCGATGAAATCTTCGGTTGACACTGCCCATCGAGCACTACATTTGATTCATTGTAAAATTCAAAAACATAGTTGACCTATAAACATTCAGTGGCTGTTTGATAAACTTGTTGTGCTGGTATTGTTATATGGTTGCGAGATTAGGGGATGGGTAACACTATACTTGTAGAAAAGCTCCATTTGAAATTCTTGCATAAAAATCTGTCTATGCGCAACAACACTCCTGTATTAATGATATATGGTGAGTTGGGTAGACAGATCTCATTCATTTAGCGGTAGTGGGATACAATTTACGGTAAAACGGACTATATACAGCTGATTGACAATTTAGACCTCAAAGTACAATTACGCCAAAGTAGATATATCTTTTACTGGTTCTGCATTCTCGCAATATTCTGCATTTTCACAATGCTATATTTGCTTACCCTATACTGTGTTCAAAACGATTATGACTCGCCCCCGGACATAAGAAATACGCTCCTCCCATCTGCTTTATGTTGCGTAATCTTTGAAATTGACGTGTGTCTATAATAGCTACACATAGTGGGTGCAGCTCTATGTGGCCGTGGATGGGATCGTTGAAAATCTGCAAAGAAGATTTGTCAATACAGCCACAATATTTGTGTCAACAAATTATGCGCTTTTTAGGCTTGACGTCATGGCTCACGCAATACCTACTAGATAACTAGTTTCAGAGTTGACTTTCTGCCTTATATGAGACAGTCATCTTTATGAAAGATTGATTGATTGTTTGGTGTTTTACGCTGCGCTCAAGAATATTTTACTTATATGGCGGCGTTACCAGTTTTATTGTGGGAAGAAACCGGGCTCTATACCCGGAGGAAACCCACGACCTTCCGGCGGTAACTGGCAACCATTCCACATAGGTCGTTCGAGTGAAAACCCAGTCAGAAATTTTTCCAATTTTTGGGACTTAGTGAGATTTGAACCCGCGACCCATTGGGGGAACTTTGTGTAAGAAGGTTTGAATGTTCGAGGGGGTTAATATTAAAAGTATCAGATAACTATAACCACTGCATTTATTGACGGCTAGAAAAAGACGAAATACGTATGTCTTTACTTATTATAAAGTTATTCACAAGAAAGTGATATAGTAATATGTAAATATCTATGTCTACAAATATTTACCTTTGTAGGGGAGACAGATACCCTTTCTTTCAAATTCTCCAAAAACTGAAGGGTTAATAATTTTTTACCCAAAGGACTGCAAATAGACAATTATTAATGAGTAGCTCTATGGGATTTATGTTCGAATCATACGACTTTATTACGTCTGGACCTGAGAAGGGTATGAATAAAATGCGTCTCCACGTATGGGTACTTATTAACTCAGGTTTCATGTACATGTGAAGTCTCTAATAAATAACACAAAACAGTGTTAAAATCATGAATACAAGAGCTTCATTTTTTGGAGGGGAGTGGGGTAAAAAAGATTACTGTTTCTGAATAACGTAGAATATACTTTGATGTTTGTCGTAACCGTGTTTGTTAATCGTAGGTTGTTAGATGGAGTTTACTACCATGTTGTTTATTATAACTGTGCTGTTTTGACATAACCGTACTGTGTGTTAATAGTAGGTTATGGGATGGAGTTCATAACCTTGTTTGTTAATTGTAGGTTATGAGATGTACAATAGTTTATAACCATATTGTTTGTTATGACTAATTGTAGGTTGTGACATGGAGTTTATAACCATGTTGTTGTTAGTTATAACTGTTTTGTTTGTCATGATTGTGTTGTTTAATTGTAGGTTGTGAGAGGGAATTTATAACCACGTTGTTTGTTATAACTGTGCTGTTTGCCATAACCATGTTATTTGTTAATTGTAGGCTGTGAGATGGAGTTTATTACCATGCTGTTTTTTATGACTGTGTTGTTTTGTCTTAGCTGTGCTGTTTGTTAATGTTAGGTTGTGAGATGGAGTTTATAACCTCGTTGTTTGTTAATTATAGGTTGTGAGATGGCGTTTATACCCGGTTTGTTTGTTAATTTTAGGTTGTGAGATGGGGTTTATAACCAAGTTGTTTATTATAACTGTGCTGTTTTGTCTAAGTCGTGTTGTTTGTTAATCTTAGGTTGTGAGATGGCGATTATAACCATGTTGTTTGTTATAACTCATTGTAGGCTGTGAGATGGAGTTTGTTATAACTGTGAAGTTTGTCATAACCGTGTTGTTTGTTAATCGTTGGTTGTGAGATGGAGTTTATTGCCATGTTGTTTGCTATAACTAATTGTTGTTTGTTATAACTAATTGTAGGTTGTGAGATGTGGTTTATAACCATTTTGTTTGTTATAACTTTGTTGTTTGTCATAACTGCGTTTGTTAATCGTAGGTTGTGAGATGGAGATTATAACCATGTTGTTTATTATAACTGTGCTGTTTTGTCATAACCGTGCTGTTTGTTAATCGTAGGTTGTGAGATGGAGTTTATAACCATGTTGTTTATTATAACTGTGTTGTTTTGTCATAACCGTGCTGTTTGTTAATTGTAGGTTGTGAGATGGCTATTATAATTTTATTGTTTGTTAATTGTAGGGTTTGAGATGACGTTTATAACCGTTTTGTTCGTTGTTTGTTACATATGTTTTTCTGTGCCGGGGGGGGGGGGGGCAAAATTTATGGGGTTCAATCTCAGTCTACCGATGTTCTTGCCATAGATCAGATACGTAACCATTGTCAATGTATTACAAAAGGATTTCAGAAAATTCTACTGACCACGGCTAAGTTCCTGTCAGTCCTAGTGAAATACCATAGGTTGAGTTTATTACAACAATTTATGGGGTATAAAGGTCTAAATGATTTACCTTTCTTTAACACAATTAGAAATTTGTCTCCATGGTTATTTAAGACAAGAAGATTTTCCCTTTGCCCGTGTGTTTTAGTGTTCATAAACAAATATATGTAAGACATTGCATACATCTAGTCTAACGCGTCCAGTGTAAACACATCAACCTAAGCTATATTCTCGTTGAATCCGATCGACACTGTTGAAATATATTCTCGTATATATCAGAGTAAGCTTTTTACCTGACACCCATTTCATCGAGTCTTTTTTCTGTCACAGCACCAAGGACTCTGCCACATATTTCATTCTCTGGTAAGACAAAGTAAAAAGTCATAAGTTCTTTATTTCTTTGAAATCTGATTGAAATGAAAAATAAATATAAGCAGGTATTTATTCAACATATTTTCAAATTAATTGTTTTCTCCGTTTCAATAAATAACTGCAGGCCTATTTATGTTTCGTCGGCGATTCACGTATAGCTGTAAAAATAGTGCGGAGCTGGTTCGTTTATCGGATTATGAACAAAAAGCAGATGAGCCAATTGAATTGTAGTATTCGTTGTAAACACAATGGAAATTAAATTATATATTTTTGCACACGCACACACCTAAATAAGCTATAACAGTAATAAAACTTCCTGTGTTATTGATTTAAAACCACGCCACAATGAGGAATGAGTGTATATAAAAATAACATTAAACGTTGAAGGTATAACGTGATTACACAAGTAAAAAAAATAAAATAACACATAGATTATTCAAATCTGTTTAACTTGAACACTCTTGAAGACTTCTACTTAAATACAATGTGCTAACGTTTAGGAGATTTTCCACATTCCGAAAACGCATGTCTCACTAAACAAGAGATCCCTTAAAGGGATCTTAACGCCCGCGTTCATCTATTCATATTAAATTGATTGATTGATTGATTGTTTGGTGTTTTACGCTGCGCTCAAGATTATTTCACTTATATGGCGGCGTTGTCAGTTTTATTGTGGGAGGAAACCGGGCTCTATGCCCAAAGGAAACCCACGACCTTCCGTTGGGAACTGGCAACCATCCCACATAGGTAGTCTATTCATATTAAAGATTGTTACAGCAATAACTGGATATAGGAATTGGGGCCTATATAAAAAAATCTTATTCAAGGGAGATAACTATTGTTGAGGAAAATTAAATTGTGAATTGCAAAGTAAGCTCCCTTTGAAATTTTGGTTGAAAACAACATTGCCACCTGGAAGCCATCTTCAATATGCTAATGAGATGATAATGTACGGTGCACAGCTAGAACTTACTAGGGGGACGATGTGTGTCATGTTTGGCTAAGATCAGGTCAGTAGTTTTCTTGGAATAATGATAAGTTTTGATTTCAAATTTGGTTAAAAAACAACACTGTTTCCTGGCGGCCATATTTAATAAGCAAACGAGATGAAAAGGTAGGGTGCACAACTAGATCATAGGGAGATAATGTGGGCCAAGTTTGGTTAAAATCAGACCAGTACATTGTAGTTTTTTTGGAATAAAAGTAATAAAAGTATTCAATATGGCAGCCATATTTTCTTGCGAAAGTTTTCTTGCAATAAACGTAACAAAGAAAAACAACATCTCCCCCTGGCGGCCATATTGTTTATGCAAATGAGATGAAAATGCACGATGCAGAACTAGACCATAGGGTGATGATGTATGTTAAGTTTGATTAAGATTGGACAGGTAGTTTTCTTGGAATAAAGGTAACAAAGAAAAACAACATCGCCTCCTGGCGGCCATATTGAATATGCAAATGAGATGAAAATGTAGCGTGCACAACTAGACTATATGGAGATAATGTCAGCCAAGTTTGGTAAAAATCGGACTGGTAGTTTTCTTGGAATAAAGGTAACAAAAAAAACAATATCGCCCCCTGGTGGCCACATTGAATATGCAAATGAGATGAAAACGCACGGTGCACAAGTAGACCATATGGAGATGCTGTATGTTAAGTTTGACTAAGATTGGACTGGTAGTTTTCTTGGAATAAAGGTAACAAGCAAAAAGTTAACGGACGGACGACGGACCACGGAAAACCGATTTGAATAGCCCTCCATCAGAATGATGGCGGGCTAAAAACTAGCAGTTTTGAAACTTACATAAAATGTACACCTTATAATTAACAATCGGTGGCGCTTTTATATCCAATGAAACGTTGAAGTTTTAAACACTAGTTTGTTTTAACAAAATAATCACTTATTCCCATCCTGCCTTTATTAATGGAATAATGAATAAGTAAGATGAACGGGATGTTTAACAGGTTTCAATCGATCCATAAACAATATCCCATAATTCTTCCTTTTGTTTTAAATGAGAAATACACACCTTTGAATATTTTACCGACATCGGGAAGTTCATATTTTTTAAGTTCCTCTGCTACTTCATCCATGGACCAATAATACCATTTCGGTTTTTTCACCCGTCGTGTTGACATTGCTGTTATTGGGTGATTTACAGGCGCTGGTTGTAGCTTCCACAAATAAGTTTCGTCCAATGTTTCTAGGAAATACTCTTTATGCAGTTGCCTGAGAGATGTCTTTAGTTTACATCGCTGAAGAGCGGGGATCCTGAAAGTAAGCAGAACACCAATTCTTTAACAGGGAGGCATGGAGTGATATCTGAGTCATTGTTGGTCAAGTTTTGGTGTGTACACCGGACACCATTTCTAAGAACAAAGTTCACACCAACTATAAACTCAATTAAAGGTGTTTGTGTTGACTTTGTGATGACCTTACCCGCGTTTAAAGGTGGTGTTAAAGGTAGAAACATCTAGTTTCTGTTTTTCAGGCAATACAATAAATGATATCGGTTATGCTAGAGCTAGGAAGTGGCATACTTAGCTGTAGTTTTGCATCTGGTTTATTTGAATATTGGATTGAAACTAATGCAAATCTACTGTACATACTTTAGGCTTTCAATCAATGTATGATTGAATATTTTGTGCGTGCATTCGTTTTTGTGTATTTACGAGGACTGGGTGTTGACTGCACACCAACGTTGCGAGGACTTATAAGCATTCTGAGAACTTGCACTCAGGTCTTCACAATGTTTTTATTTATTTGGCTCTTTTTTCGCGTTTTATGTCGATTTCTATAAGATTTCGAAAGTCCTGGTTTTGTCCGCAAAGTCGGACTTCGAGTGTCACCCCACGGCGCTGGGATAAGAATTTCGATACCCTCTGCTTGACGCACATTTTGGCTACAGCGCATGCGCGCCACGCCATCTTCTTCTCCACTACTTCAGTCGATGAGGTTGCCATTTTCCTTTGGCCCGTCTAAATATTTCTCGATCTTTTACGACAAATAATCCAACAAAGAAGTTTCAGTAGCACTTCAGTGATAAACATGATTCTAATTTAACCGAGAATCCTATGTTTGTGGTTTGGGTTATCTTCATATTGCCCTCGTTACGTTATCTCGGTGGCCATTACAACAACAACACGCCACGCGTTGTACACTTGGGCTGTTCCACGATCGGGCTTTTTTGCGATAAGCTAGATAAGATTCAAATAAAGCTATTGTATTGCTGTGAGGTACAATTTAAGTTGGCATTTTGTCTTATTGACACAGAAAGTGCTTTTTATTTGAGTCAAAAATAACTGAGTCTCAAGATTTAGCTCCTTTTATTTTTTCTGTCCAATTTGTCTTCCATTATTTCCACTCAAACATTACCTAAACATGTTTTGATTTTTAATTGTAGCTCCTGCTTTGAAGTGTCCGTCATATTGAGGAATTAGTGAAAGTTACAAAAATCACATCATAATCATTTGTTGGATTTCACGCTAGCACAAATGATACCATTTCGCAGTAGCTGTTGCTCGGACGATTTGCAAAAATTATTGCTTAACTATTTTTATAATAGTGCTGTAACGTAAAGGCATGCTGGATTTTCAATCAAAATTTCATGAAAATCTTACTACAGGATCTACTGTACATATTAAGCATAAATATTTAGATGACAGAAGTCAGCAGCCGCTTCAATTATCCCAAGCCTGACTGGCTGCCCCTCAATTGGGTGTAAGCGGCACAAAGTCTCGCGCTGGTCAAAATCACATAGAAAGAAAGTTCTATATTTCTGATTTCTATGACATGTATTGACTAAATATGGGTTTTTCTGCCTAATTAGGTGACAATCATGCTTATGACCACAAACTATTAGGATTTGGATTTAAAACCAAATTTTAAAATGGACTTTACAATTTTAATTTCAACCCATGAGTAAATTTTGCTTTTTTTTTGGTCAGGTCTTCAGTGTTAAAATGAATACACGGAGTCCAAAGACGCAGAGGGGATTGCTCTTGAGTGATAGGGTGAGTTTTGTTCATTAATGTGCCTGTTCTTTCACTTTATAATGATTTTAAATGTTTAGCTGGGACTGAGCAGTACTGTAAGTCACTCTGTCGGCCCGGTTTGTCAAGTAATTCTGTATTACACGGATTTCAAATTTTGCATATGACATTATTAGGTATTCCAACAATATGGTCCGGGTTCGAATCCCACTCAGACGAATAAAAAATAAAAAAAAAATCTGAATGGATTTTTCACTTAATCGCCGGCCATATACATTGTCGTATATTTATGATCACTACAACATACGGGCACAGGGAAAATCTTCTTGTATAAAATAATCATGGAGACAAGTTTCTAATTGTGTTAAAAAGAGGTATATCATTTAGACATTTATACCCCATAAATTGTTGTAACAAACCAAACCTATGATATTTTATTAGGTTGACTATTTTCTGGAATCCTTTTGTAACCCATTGACAATGGTTACGCACCTTAACTATGGATAAATTATCGGTGGACTGAGATTGAACCCATACATTTTGCTTCCGCCACCACCACCCCCCCCAACCCCCTCCCCCGGCACAGAAAAAACCATGTGACAAACAACAAATAAAACAACCATAAACTCCATCTCACAACTAGCAAACAACAAGGTTATAAACTCCATCTCATAACCTACAACCAACAAACAACACGGTTATAAATTCCATCTCAAAGCCTACAACCAACAAACAACAGGGTTATAAACTCCATCTCATAACCTACCACCAACAAACAACAGGGTTATAAACTCCATCTCATAACCTACAACCAACAAACAACAAGGTTATAAACTCCATCTCATAACCTACTTCTAGCAAACAACAAGGTTATAAACTCCATATCGTAACCTACAACCAGCAAACAACAAGTTTATAAATTACATCTCATAACATACAACTAGCAAATTGTCATATATATATGCATTTTCTTTTTACTATACGCATTACATATCTTGAAAATATAACTATTGTAATTTGCTCTCTTTATCTTACCATATTTAAGAGCTATTACCATGGCATAATAGTCACGGTGCCAAAAGTTTTTTTTTTTATGAGGTTTATTTGATGTCATTTGTCTTGTTTTCAATACACACCAAAAGAGTGTGCCATATTGCATTGCAAAAGGCAGTATGACCAGCCGGCGTTCAAAGTGGATACAGTGAGTCAAGAAGTTGGTAAGCCTTTTTGTTCTTAAACTCTGAAGGCCATTTGTCTCATTCTGTTAGCTTTGTTGACGTTAAAACTGACCTACAAAATTGATTTTACATAACCATTATTATTTGTTTGTATCTTATGATGATCATGGTTGAGTTACTTCAACATTATGCAAACTGATTATGTGGGTCCTATGATTAAAGTTGACATGAAATGTTGCAGAAATTAATCCATAGCCCCACTTCTATGTATATTGCACTCCCTGTCTATCAGAGGCTTACCGTCCCTCTATTTGCCCTTACAAGGCATTTTATCTACACGTTTTTGCTAAATTTGAATACAACATCCTGAACATCTGTCTGTTAGTCCCTTACCAAATTATCTAAAAAAAAGCAATCAGAATTAATTTTAGTCAGATGCATGTTTAGAATTATCTATTAACACAAATGGTCAAAGGCTCTTCAGATTTTGTGAAAAAAAAGCTAAAAGGCTAGGAGTGGTGATTGGTATTCATGTAATTGAAGTGTCAATGGTCGACCAGGGGCTTCTTTCGACCAAGAAATACTCATTAATATCAAGAACAAAAGAGTCATGTTAAATGATGCATGTTTCATATAGGAAAAGGAGTGTTTGCAAGACAGGACTTTGGCCGGGGTCAGTTTTTGTTCCAACACCAAGGAGAGTGTATCACACACGAATAAGGTTTGAAGTGAGAACAACAGTACCCCTCTATACTCACCTTCCAAGGAGAATATCACTGGTGTGTATAAACTATTAGTGATTTCCTTTTGAGTTATTCGTTGCTCAATTAATATGTTCAGGAGAAATGTCTAGTTACAGTAGCGGGTACGTTAATTGTGCAAGCTTTCAGATCATGAGATGTCTATCATTCAAAACTCTTGTTTCAATAAAGAATCGTTAGGCCTACTTATTGACCTCTTCAGGTTTGGACATTGGATGATGCATTTTGCTTATTTGTTTGCTCGCTTTTCTTTGTTTTCTCCAGCATTGATGCAACTCGACATGAGTGTGTGGGGAAATATGCTAATGATGCCTCAGGACATTTGAAGAATGCATTCCTCAAAATAATTCAAGCAGAGGGAAGACATCATATTTGCTTGTTTGCCTGAAGACATGTAAAAAGAGGTGAAGAGATTTGCTATGATTACCGTGTGCCTGACGTGTCATGGCGTAAGGGAACTAACTTAAAGGTATAAGTACAACACTTTAAAATGAGCATCTAAATCAACAGTCCTGAGGGCTATCTGAGATGTTAGTCCTTAGTTCCAGCCCGGTTAAGGGCAAGGAATTTGCACAATGTGAAAGTATGACAGACCATGGATTTGGTTATTTGATTTTCTGGTTAGTTTGGGATAATGGGGATGACCGTTCTTTACCCACAAAAACTGCTCTGTCGTCATATTAGTGGAATAATCTTGTGTATGGCATGAATATAGTCGCACATCTTACATTGTTACCTGACATAAATAATCTTGTCAAGATTATTTTGATGTGGAGCACTTGCTTATATTATATTTTGATAGTTTTCCTTTTATTTTCAGAGGCAAAGTGGTAAGTACCACCCATATTTGCTGTTGCCTAAATAGTTTTTGTCTTCATTTTATGCTGGGGCCTTTGTTGCTCAGTCAGCAGGGTACTAGACTTTGAATCGGACTTAAGCCTCCCATTGATGAGTCACAGGTTCAAATCCAACTGGAACCAAACAAAAATTGAGCAATATTTTTGATACGGATTTACTAAGCTGACCTAAGCGGGAAAGTTGTAGAATGTTGGGTGATTTCTCCTTCTCCATAAGTTAAATAGCCAAGATTGTGCGGTAAAACATCAATACATCCATTTTCTATATTGCTGACAATTAAATATGAAGAAACTATTTTCAAAGGATAGACAGTGGGGAAATAAAGGCACACTTGCCGCGAAAATCAGGAATATTGTTTACATTAAAAAAGAAAGATCGTTTTATGTATTTTCCCCAGAGAATATCAGTTAGGAACTTTCTATTTTTACCAAAATTTAAAGGTTTGGACGTCACTTTGTATTTTTAATTTGAATTTAAATTTTGTTAGGTGCCCGGAACGTAAACAAACCAAACTGCTCGCAGGGGCGATTTTATGTTTCAGTCGAGTGAGTGAACTAACGGCACAGTGTAATTTTACGTAGGCCTATTTATCTGAGAAATACAGACTGACGATCGGTTAACAGCGACTGGAAAAGCCTGCTGATAATTGTTTGAGTGTAAACCACAGATAAAAATGCCTGAAATGAGGGTAATCCAACACGAAAGTTGACCGACACTGATCGTTGTTGTTGTAATCAGGCTTCGATTCTTCATTTGTTTTTAAGTTTAGTGGTATTAGTCGTAGTAAGCTCATGCAAATTGGTTTTCTTAGCAAATTTAAACGGGCCAAGTGGGCCTTTAAGAAATACTTGTTTTCTTTGCTGGATATACACTTAAAATAACAGAAAAATGGAAACAATGGACAATTCTTTTTCTCAATCAGTTATGAAACTTGAAAATGGTACGAGTTATTAAATCTAGTTAAATTTTGTACAAAGACAACAGCTACAGCGGAGGTGAACATCAGTTTGTGAAATCCTCACTTGTGTTTAGTATTCTGATTTTTCTAGATGATTCCTTTTTATAATCTGCAACAATTAAACACATTTTTTGTTACAGATCTTCAAGTTGATAAATTCTGAACAAATGAGCAGATTAAAAAAGAAGCTACAGTAACTGTGGTGAGCTCTGAAGATCAATGGTTGGAAATAACAGTTCATGTAGACTGTAGCTATTATTTTAAGATACTCCAATTTTAATGTAAAATTCCACCCAGTCTGTTGAAACCAATTGTGGACAACATGGCCCAACGGTAGTACACTGGGACGAGGTCATCGTTCTCTACAACGTTCTATGTCTATGATTGTGAGGTCACTCTGTTGGCTGCTTGCTAATGCCGTTTTTGTCTTGCACGCGTTTGTTTGCCCCTGTGAAAACTTTCCATAAACCGCTTAGCGAATTTATCTAATTTGTACAGCTGCAAGTTTGTTAATAACTCTATGAACCAAGGAAACATTGAAGTTACCTATTTACATTATTGTTTTTACCATTATGTTTTCTTTATCTCCAGAATCCACAAAAGGTGCCATCTAAGAAAGAAGGTGAAATCCATGCATCACAGAAAAATACAGAAGAGCCACATTTGGAAATGATAGTTGAGGTTTATTCAATGTTTTTAGAAAGATGAGAGGGGAGGGCGGGGGAGGGGGTTATGAGATGGATTGGAAATCGCTTTGTTTACAATGTCACATTTTCTTTCAGCTTAATTTCTCATAATTTCTCTTGTCTATTTTGGAACTATATTTTATTACAATAATGCAGTGAAAAGCCAAAAAGGTGTCCCAAAACGATTGTATATTCCTTAATTTAGTCTTCAAATTAATGTTTTGGTTTTGTTATTTTTGTATTGTATTTTTTTGCTCATCAGTCTCCATTGAAGGCACCATCTAAGGATAGGTATATTATTATTATGAAGTTAACACACTTGGAGGGGATGTGGTTGTGGAAGACTCCTGCGATTCCATACATTCATTTGTTTACCCTAACTTTGGTGTAAGTATCTTAGTTTGTCAGATTTTTTATTGTACACCCCTAATATGGTTTAATTTGGACAGTTCTGCCAAAGTGACTCACCTTTGAAAGAAATACTGTTGGTTGTTTTTGACCAATGCGTGGTTAAAATAATAAAAAAATTACTTCTCTGTGGATTCGAGCTTGAGTGAAAAGCTTTTGATTACTTTGCAGTCTTCTTTGAAACTTCTTGGAGAATTCAAGCCAGTAAGTAGAGTGTCTACATTACCCGAAGAGACTTCGGAAAGGTACTTGTACTTTTGAATGTGTATTTTATGCAACATTCAAAAACGTTTTGTTGTTTTGTGCTCAAGTTAAGCCCGTGTTTGCAATCACAATGCAATTTATGTCCTTTTTGAAGTAACTATTTTCCTGACTGGTCAATTTAATTCAATGCTTATCATATTTTGTAGCATTTTACAAGAAGTGGATCATGATACTGACCTTACAGATGATACAAATTCTGAGGAAAATGATAGTGAATACGAGTCAGAAGAGGAATCTGATATTGAACCTGAAGAAAATGTATCCCTTTGTAAGTTACACAAATACAGGGATTGCAGCACTTGTTTCTTGAATCCTCACAATGCCTCCCGAAGCATGTGATTATTAAAATTTAAAGACTTTAATTTACTTTAATTAATGAGATACTTTATGTTCTCAACTGTTTGTTTCATGTGGAAATGAGGAAAATGAAACCAAGTCCCAATTTGATGAGATATCTGAACAGCCATTGGATGAAGAAAACGTTGTTATTTCCCAGGTATCTTGTATTACTAATAATTCAGTTAAGCAGTATAACAATTGTGGTATTTTAAGCCATTACAGAGTGTATTAAACTGATAAGCATGTAGCAAAATATGACAGAACACATCTGCTACAGTTTTTAATCAGACTTCCTTGAAACTTTTTGAGGAACATAGAAATATTTGCAGACGTGTATTTAGTTGATTATTTCTTTACTTATTGCCTTTTGGACTTTCTTTTTAACATCACTGGAGGCTTGTGATACATATAACTTACAGTGTCGTCAGATTTTCTAAAAATGTGTTGACTGATATGGAAATTGATGTTGGTTGCATTTGAAAGGGAAGCGTAGATTATTCCTACTGTACTCAGTTTCAAACGAACACCAGACAGAGATTGATGGTAAACTACCCTCTTCCATTTAATGTAGTGTAATATAGCTCAAAACGATCTGATATATAGCGAAAGGATCCGTGCGAAAAGGGTTTATAAAATGGCATGACCACCCGTGTTGTGTTTTAGGACAAAGAAGACAGGACTTCTAAGAAAGGGGGTGTTCGCGTTTCAACTGTTCGTAAACCCAAGACGAGAATATGGGATAAGAAACATTGCTGTGTATTCTGCGTGAAATTCTTAGCAAAACTACGACTTCATTATGAACAGGTTCACGATCAAGAAATAGAAGTTGATAAGCTTTTAGCACTGCCCCAAAAATCAGCTATTAAGTTAATTGAAGAATTGCGATGAAAAGGGGACTTTGTCCACAACACGGAATAATTCCACGCAGACGACCAAATGGTCTTTCAAGTAATTTCATTCCATGTGACAACTGTTTGGGATTTTTTCTTGCGAAAGATTTGTGGAGACACAAAAGAACTGTGTTCATGCCTCTGAAAAGAGTTCCGCTAATCGAAAGGACAGGCAATCAAAAAGAGGTACTGATCAATCCACAAGTGCGAACTGATAGCTTGATAGTGCAGTTTGGAACCAAGCTTAAACACCAGCATCAGTATATCAAACAAGACATGGGGGAAATAGCTAGATTTCTTCTGGCCATGAGAACAATATGTCCTTCAGATGTGACGGAAGCAGTGAAAAACGAATGTGGGTACGATCCAGACACTGGACGATACAAGGTACCTTCTTGGTTCTTAAAATGGGTCATTCTCTACAAAAAACTGTGCCAAATGTTTGAAATCGACTGCTCTTCAGACACAAGACCCTATTTCCAGAACTAAAAGCGGAAGATTTCCATGAACTCTTGTGCAGTGGTTGGCAGTTTGAAATTTCCTCACAAGTTCTGGCTACCTTACACTCAAACACTTTTAACAACCCCAAGGGGCTGCCTTTAACTGAGGACATAGGGAAAATAAGATACAGAAGCACTAAAATGCAATGTCACAGCGTCTAACTACTAGAAGCCAGGCGAGATTGAGAGGATACCCATATCTTAATATACATGAAGGCATGAACATGAACGAACCATTGCAAGAAGACATCGCTTCCTCCTGGAGGCCTTTTGAAAAAAAAAACTAGCAAATAGTCATCGGATAGAAATCCGTGGCAAACGGGGTCAGAAGGTGCCTGTACTGTTCACGTCACGATTGAAGAAACAGGTAGATCTCCTAGTAGAGAATAGGGCAGCTTGTGGCATACCTGTCCAGAGTCTGTTTCTGTTTTCTCGTGCTGGAAACTACAAGACGCCATTCCGAAGCTGTGATGCTTTGGTAAAATTTGCTGAGCAATCGGGCGCACAAAGAAAAACTCCTTCAGTCGATCAATCTACGAAAGCATTTAGGGAGTGTGTCACATATTCTGAACCTCAGGGAGAATGAATTTGATATTCTCGCCGGATTCATGGGACATGGTATTCTTGTACACAGAGGGTTTTATCGACTTCCTGAAAATACAATCCAACTGGCGAAGGTATCGAAAATGCTCCTGGAACTGGAATCTGGACGCATTCAAACACACAAAGGAAAATCACTGGATGAAATAGAGATTGCTGAGGACGGTAAGTCTAACAATATATCTAAAGGTTCGTTAAAGACCCACTTGCCGCAGTAGCCTGTTTGGCATTTGTTACGAAAACCAATTTGCACGAGCTTACTACAGCTAAAACCACTAAAATTAAACAAGCCACACATAAAGCATGTCCAATTAGGTTTAGAATGTATAAATGAGGGTGAAAAACGAACGAAGAATCGAAGTTCGATTGCAACCTCAACACCGATCAGTGTTGGTAAACTTTAAGTGTTGTATTACCCTGATTCAAGCGCTTTTGTCTGTGGTTTGCACTCGGCAGGCTTTTTTAGTCCCTTTTACTCGATTGTTAGTACGCATTTTATGAAAAAGTTCGTAAAATTAAACTGTGTCGTTAGATCGCCCCCACGACTCAAACCATTTTGGCACTTGTACACACGCTCAAGTTCGAAGTTTGTTTACATTGCAGGTACCTGGAAAATCTGTTTTCAATTTAAAATTAAAACTACTAAATGATGTCAAAACTTTCAATTTCTGGTAAAAATAGAAAGTTCCTAACTTTTCCTGTCTGTGAAAAATACAGAAAACCGTCAATTGTTTATAATGTAAACAGTCTACTGGATTTTCATGGCAAGTGTGCTTTTAAGGCTGGCCTGTAAATTGCTGCCTGGCTTTCTCGGAAACACTACTTATTGCGCCATAAATTGCTTAAAGAATTTTCCTGTTTTGCATTGACCAAATCATAAAGTGAAGTTTTTTAGAGGAGAAATAGCTGACTTTTTATTTTAAAGTTACAGGTCTGGAGTTTGGATGTGAACACAATATCTTCAGAAACACAACAGGCACAACCAACATGTTTGGTTGATTGGTAGACATAATGAATAGGCACTGCGATTCTTTACTTGTAATTATTGTTTCTTACTTTCTCTAATATATTAGAAACCCTTAATGATGATGAAATCAAAATGGTAATTGGGGGTCCCAGTGAAGCTTTGGGGAAGGCAGCCGCTGAGACATTTGATGAAAGTCACGAGGAGCCAAGTAAATCAAGTGAGACCAAATTAAAATTTAAAACTTTCTAAGTGGATTTTTTCACTCAATGGTCTTATGTGGAAGAGTTGCCAGGTTGCCAAAGTTTGGCGGTTCCTCACCCGCAAAACCTGGCAATGCCACCATATAAGTGAAATAATCTTGAGTGCTGTGTAAAACATCAATCGATCAACCATCAGGTATTAGGTATAAATTATGGTATCACGTTCAGGTAATTTGAGGTTCGGCACAGCTTGGATTTTTGGTGTGAACATAGTTATAGCGATGACGACGTGTCTCTTGTTTGTCGCTATCCATGGTTGCCTTATTTGTCGCTATTCATGGTTACTAAATAGTCAATATTCATGTGACAGGGCTAAAATTCTAATTGTTCGAAAGGTCCAGTTTTAATTTATTACCAACTTTCTCCTATGTATGGTTACCATTTACCCGACAATTAAATTTTGTTCTTTGTTATGTCCCTTTCCTGACGTAATTTTACTGTTGCAGTCTTTTGATTATTCAAGTGAACTTATGGGTGTAAACATAGTTAGAAGGATGACTTGCCATGAATCAAATTTGTCAACATCAATGGCTACTGCGATTACCAAACAGGCAATCTACATGGGATATCATTTTGTTACATTGCTTTTCATGTCCGAAATATAACTCCGGTAGGTTTAGAGGTAAAGTTATAATTTTTAGTTAAATTTTAGATACTTGGATGGCAATGTGTAGACATGACTTCTGTTTTCTTATGTGTGGTTACTATGGTTACCATTTGATTGACAAATTCCCTGTAAATATGCAGTATTCATCAGTGGGATGAAACTTTCAAGATCTACTTTTAATTTATTGACATATTTTTTAAAAAGCGGCCTGTCCTGACTTTACTGAAACTCTTGTTCATGGTAACCATTCTTCAAACTTTGTTTCAGCTTCCTCAAATCGCAGGCTTAAAACTCCAATTTGCAGAAAAAGAAGACTTTTCGCAGAAGACCTTAGAATGAGGAAGAGAAGGAAGGCGTCCACAGACAGTTGTACAAATTTATTCGCATTCGGAAAGTGCCAGGGAAGAATGTCATTTCGATGAAACCGGCTCTAAAATCAAGACCCTGGACACATTTAAAATTCTTTGTTAAAGTGGCATGAGCTGCCAAAATGTTGATATTTTGACGTTAAAACAGAACGTTGAAATTAGTGGCTATTTTTCTCAAGACGTATGATTCACAAGCTTTTTAGTGCTTCTAGTCTCGAAAATGTACGATAAAGTATTGTTTTAAACTAACTTTGCCTTAGAATGAATGAATGGTCGTCCCAGTTATTTAAAGTTTGTTTACTTTTCGAACACATTTTCGATTCGTACATGTACCAGCCACATACTGTATGAATTTTCCTCATTCCAACGTCAATCATTTAGTTTTTCGATGGCCTTGAAATCCTCTTACTATCGTGACGATCAGAAACTATGAAAAAAGAGTAAGTTTTGGCAGCTCACGCCACTTAAACAACATTTTTAGCTCAAAGAACTCAAAGCCCTAAGTGTTTTATACGCCCCGCCGAAAGGCAGAACGTATATTGGTATCACGTTTTAACGTCGGTCTGTATGTCCACATTCAGGTCTGGAATCTAATGGTTTTATAGTCACAGTTTAATTTAGTTTATGGCTGAATACATACATGATTATGTGTACAGTTCTCTTATATTCATAGTAACCATGGTTATCTATTAGCTGATTACCTTATCAGAGCTTGTTTTTAGGTACCAAATCATGTCTGGGGTGTAATTTTAATTTGAAGGTCTACACAGTTTTGATTTTTGATGTGAACATAGTTATAGGGATGGCGACGTGTCTCTTATTTGTCGCTATCCATGGTAACCAAATAGGTAATATTCATGTGACGGGCTATAACTCCAATTGCTCCAATAACTGCTCCAATTGCTCAAATAATAACTCCAATTGCTTTAACGGTACATGGTTTCTGAGCTATAAATCGAATGGTTTTACAATTCTCATTTTCAGTTTATGGCTGCCGCTAAATACATGCATGAAGAAGTTCCTGACAACAGTTTCCTCATATGTATGGTTAGCTATTAGCCGATTACTTTATCAGAGCTTGTTTTAGGTACCAGTTATAGGTGTCACTTATCTAAAAAAAAGCTATTAGCTGTGATTTATGTTGGTGGAAAATATATACACGATTGCACTAAAAGGATTTCTTGTCTATGCAGCATTGTATTCATTGATGATATGCACCATAAAGCAAGACAATTTCACTTGTACAACAATGTCTGGAGTGAACCACCAACCATTGGCAAGTCATTTACAGCATACATGTAGCTGGGTAGGGTTTTGTAACCACAACTAAAATCTAATTTTAAAAGCGGTGTTTATATGAATTCATATGCTGTATTCAGTCACTAGGGTTCGCGTTGCTTTGAAAATCCTGAGAAGTATAGTGATGTTTGAATCTTGCATATCTTCAATTATGTATAGGCTTTAATCCTCACAAATATAGTCGTTTGTGTAAGTTGAGTTACATAAAATGTCCTCTCAAATATAGCTTTTTGGGTAAAGGGAGTTAAATAGTCCCAGTAAGTATAGGAATGTGTGATCCTTGCACATTCTATTCTGTGTAGACTTTGGTCCTCACAAATATAGCTTTTTGGGTGAAGGGAGTTAAATAGTCCCAGTAAGTATAGGAATGTGTGATCCTTGCACATTCTATTTTGTGTAGACTTTGGTCCTCACAAATATACCTTTTTGGGTAAATGGAGTTAAATAGTACTCGTAAGTATAGGAAAATGTGATTCTTGCACTTCTAAAATTCTGTTTAGACTTAGGTCCTCACAAATATAGCTTTTTGGGTAAAGGGAGTTACATAGTCCTTACAAATGTAGTGAGGTATAAACGACTGTACAAAGTGTGTTATATTGAGCCCCCGCAAGTATAGCGATGATGGATTCTTGTACTTGTTACCAGTGCTTCATAATCTCCGGAGATACAGGTCTTCTTAAAAGAGCTTTTTTCAGGGATGTCGGATTCTGTATAGATATGTGTCCTCACAAATATAGCTGTGTAAGCTATTACATTCGTCGTCCCCATAAGTATACCAATATAGGATTGTTTGCAGAGCTTATATAACGCGGGTCCTCGTTATTATAGCTGTGTTAAATGCGCTGTATTCGTGGTCTCCACAAGTATATGGATACAAAGTTTGTTTTGCACAGCTTACTATATAAATGCGAGTCCCCACTAGTATAGCTAACTGTACCTCACAAACACAGGTCCTCGCAATTATAGAAACTTACACATTTGGTCCTCATAAAGTAATTCTTTACACAAGTTGGATTTTCAACCGGTGAGCCATTGAATGAAAGCAACCAAACACACTGTGGAACTTATTTTGTTAATATACATCGTTTAAAGGCAAGTCCTCAGAATGATGGTTGCGAGACCTGGTCCTCCCAACGTAGTAAATGCGGGTGGTTGAGTGTGTGTGTGTGTTTTTTTAAGTTTTAACACATTTTAAAAATACCAGTTTGACTGAGAATATGTACTCCTAAAAATATTGAAATGGCAGTAGGCCTACCCATGTTGAAATGTGTGTAGCGTGAAATCGGCATGTACTACGCCAACTTTATTTGGTTGTCAAGGATGTCTCATGTGTTGATCTATTTGAAAATGGAAACGAAAAGTCTTAACGAGATTTAGGTAATCACTCCTGGGTTTGAGTTAGACAAAGCAGTACCGGTAACCAGGTTAAGATTTATGTATGCACTACGTCTGCTTAACGCCCGCTGAGCGTTTGTCAGTGGTATGAATAATGATACTATGAAAGGCCGAAATTTATACACATAATCAAATACGGCCGCTAGACAACCACTAATGTAGTAATCGGGTTAATATATATCATCTACGACTGCCATTGTAAGTTTACATGCGATTTGGTCCTGAACATTTCACTGAACAGGTCGGCTATTTCAATAAGTCACAAAACAGTATAAGTAAAATATGGTGAGATCGTAGACTGGAGATGTATAGATTGAATGGTCTACTTGAACTCAGCCCAGTATGTTTACAAAAGCCGTGCGCCTTACAATAGAAAACTTAATCTCTTTTCCGCCACTTTACTTACCTGTAGGATCATATCAGCTGCAGTGTTTTAACTATATATTTCTTTCGCTTTACACCCGGCAACTAATAGGTTGCCCAGAGGAAACCCCTGGCCTTCGGCGGGTACTTGGCAAAGCTTCCACATACAGCGATCTAGTAAAAAATCCACTGAAAAATGTTTCGTTTTTTTTAGTGGGAATCGAACAGCGTCGTATCGATGAAAGGCTGGGATACCCCACAAAATAGTTTTCACCCATCAACAAATGTTTGAATAGTGCATATACATTTATTGATTTTCACGTGCATATACTAATAGAAAACTGACCTCCGCAGAACCAAATATGTTTTATGTATAATAAAAATGCCATTATATGAATTCATATCCAATATTGTTATCATATAACTATGTTGTTATTCGTGTACATAAAGCCGTGTTGTAAATATGGTATGTAACTAAGTACATACCACTTTTAATGAAAATGATTGGCTGAGAGCGTGGGGAAATTATTCGTACCGGCGCCAGTGTAACCTTTTTCTTGATGTTGCTTTCATGTGTTAGTCTGTCTCTCAATTGGCGTGTCAAAATGATATGCACCGTGGCACAAAGGGATCTCCCAGTCAATTCGCACACGTGAAAGATGATTAGTTATTGTAAGTCCCACACCCTTAAAGTCCCTATTTTAAAAACGAATTGCTAAAGCCAAACGAGTGACGAGTCAGTTAGGCATATGCGAAGTCTTCCCTGTAACTGGAACGCAGGCTAGTTGTGACCTAGATAACTTCAGAATGAATTTTAACGAAATCTTTGTTTGATATAATCTTTTTTTTTTCTCTCGTTTTTAGCATAGTTATGGTCAAGATTTAGTAGAAGAATACAAAACTACTTGAACGTAAAATGGCTCGACCTCTGCCCCAGGGGCCAGTCACTGCTTTAAAAAAAACAAGTGTTTGCAATATATACTAGTCAAAACTTGTCGGTCTTCTCGGGTTTTCTGGGGAAGCCAAACTGTTCAGTTTCTTTTCCTGTGATCACGTGAGGTTAAATCTCAGTCTAACGATATTCTAGCTAGAGCTGTATTACAAAGTGTTCCAAAAAATTCTAGTGACTAAAGCCAAGCTCCTGTCTGTCACTAACCTCTTGAAATAGTATGGGTTTTAGTTTATTACAACTTATGATTGGGCACAAAGGTCTACATGGTACACCTCTTTTTAACACAATTAGACACTTGAATCCATGGCTAGCCATTTATGGCTATTTTAGGCATGAATATTTCCTCTGTGTGTTTTAGTTTTCATAAATATATGTTTGGATGGGTTTATATAGCGGGTAGGAGTCAGAAAAAACCCTCTTTCTGTTTAAGCGCTATCGATATTTCGACAATTGTAAACCCAATCCCACTGCAACAAGAAAAATAATCCTCATAGGATTTTCGCATTTCTCAGAAAATGCTATATAGCACAGACTAGCAGCTCATGTACAAGGTACACATTTACATAACCGCAACGAAGATTTATTCAACCTAAGATAATTTCAAAATTTCATTTGAATATGTTGACTGCTCGGTGCTCTCAGTAAATCGTGTTAGATGCATAATCCTTTTATTTACAGTTTGGTTGTTATTTTTTTCACTAAAAAAAGTTTATACCGGTAATGTTATCTATTGTTGTGTCTGTATCAAATTTTCTATATAAGTTAAAATATTTGCCCTCAATTATCGTATTTTTAGCATATGCTGAACGCTGGATAAAAATATAAAAAATACTCCACTATTTAGACCTATTAAAACGATATAATATATATTCAATGATATTTTATTCCCCAGGCATATAATGCGGGGGAATAAAACGAAAGGCGTGTCTGTCCCGTCTGTCTGTACGTCCGTAATCATGTCTTGTCATCGCAACTCCTCCTATGGTTTTCATCACATTTTTTTCCATGATACATGCTAGGTATCATGCGAAAATCTGCCCCTGCTGTTTTGGTTACGCTGGTTTCATTATTTTCACAGTTGCTGCCTTATTCCATAGTAAACAAAGACACAGAAAATGAGTGTTTGTCATCGCATCTCCTCCCAGCTGGAAAAAGAGATGGGGAAACAGAGAGTCGAGCTATGGACACAGTAACCCGTGACCGAGAAGATGGGGGCAAGATCACAGACACAGATGAGCTGACAGACCAGCCGGATTGTGGAGAGAGTTGTTTATATATTCCGAATATTACGGACTTTTACATTTAGAATTGCCATGCCAATTGTTACCATAACAAATGCATGCTTCTGTTACAACGTCATTGTTTTGTCATTCTGAATAAATCTTAAGAACCCAATTGGTCTCACTGAATTAGGAAACGAAAAACTGTAGATTAAAAAAATAGGGCTGACACATAAGGCAGAGATAAAAAGTAGAATGTGCCTAGAAGCAAAAGAAATTAAGTAGGAAAGTTATGTCACAAATGGCTAAATATATAAGTATAATAAGATTAAATAGTTCTGGGAGGAAGAATAAATCCTACAAACTACATTTTTTGGAGAATAACACTAATTGGCTGCAAATGCAGAACGAGGACAAATCATAAACAAAAGTACAATAACACGAAAACAATAAAAGAATCAAAGAATAAACTTCAAAACAATATATGTTACAGCAACCAGTCAATACTTAGCAGTCTGTCTGTTTGGTTCATTAATCACCCAAAATGCATCTCCGGCGATGTAGAACCCCACCTTCTGGTGCTTACGCGGCCTTTAGAGCCTGTAGTGGTTTACCTGTGACTGGCTGGATCCGCCTATAAAATGAATCGTGTTATAGCTGTTTCATTTTCAAGAAGTGACTTGGCCTATTTAGTGTACATCAGAACAGTATACAAAACGCATAAGCCTCCACAATGACCCACTTTCAATTTCAGAGCGATCGTCGTTTAGCTAATTGTCAAACTCAATCCCAATTGCAGTAAGATTGTACCCGGTGAATGTTATTAGTAAGAATAATGATCACAATGGGATTTAGTACAGGTTAGCAGACGAAAGTCTATACAATGTTTAAGCCCTAGGGATAACATTTTATTTTGTGGGTAATAGAAATTAAGCGGACAGTGAATCCAATGTCTATGTGAAAGAAGCGAGAGTTTCAAATAAATGGACCGGCGCTAATTATTTCGCTTTCAGAATAATTTCTAACAAACATTGAGACTTTACTCCATAGTAGGGATATAAGTTGATAAAAACGTATTTCGAGTGACATGAGCTTTCAAAATTCGCATTTTTTAAAAATAGATTATGATCGTTAAGACGCAAGCGACTTTGAAGGTCATCGAAAAACTAAAATGTCTGACGTTGGGATGAGAGAAATCCAGTGTGTCTGAAAAGTCAACAAGATTTGAATAACAGGGAAGAACATTCATTCATTTTGTGTGTAAGTTAGTTCAAAACACTCTTTTCAAGTATATTCTCTGAACTAGAAAACCTGTTACGTCTTGAAAAAAATAGCCGATAATTTCAACATTTTGTTTTAAAGTGGCGTGAGCTGCCAAAATTCGAACTCTCTTATAAATTCTGGTTTTCATCGCTGTAAGAGGCTGAAAGTTACTTAAAAAAAACTAAATGTTTATCGTTGGAATAAGGAGAATGCATACATTGTGTCCCCAATACTTAAACAATAATTAAAATAACCAATAATTTCCACATTCTGTTTCAACGGAAAAATATCAACATTTTGGCAGCTCATACCACTTGAGTAGAAACTAACAACATTCTAACCCATGCCACTTTAATCATAATTTGGTGTACAAAAATTAGAAAAAATGGTGATAAAAACGTGTTTTAAATTCCGAAGGATCTGGTCTCTATATAAAATAAAGTATGGTATATTTTATCTCAAAAGTGACACCAGTCTTGGAAATGTACGTTTAGGTAGTTTTATAGGCAACAGAAACCCTAGCCTGTAGCTATTTTAATTTTGTCCGTTATCTGCATACGTTTTGATTCGTATTAATTACTGTCTTTTTTATTTCAACATCAGTTCTTTAGTTTTTCAAGGTATTTCAATCGTTGAACTCTGGACATTCGGAATTTATCAAAAAAAGTCAGAATTTTTGTAGCTAAGAGTTATTTGTATAACAATCGATGTGGTCTTTTTTTCTTATACATCTTTCTGATTTGATCTAACGTTTATTTTTTGAAAATAGAAAACAAAAATATATTTTTCTATGCTTGTAACACTCGGCTATAAAATAAAACATAAGAATGAAAACTTCTAGACGATTTGAATTGTTTGAAAAGCGCTGTTGGCGAATTTACGATTTCAACGCATAAAAGTACACTACCATTTTTACAAGAATAAATAAAATCAAAACGTTTAACTGGGAAAATGTTTTTTAAAATGGTGGAATTTTGTTTCTAATGAATTCAATGAAGAGGTGAAAATGCTTAATATATAATTACCCAAACAGACTCAATACTATTACACGTATGAACAATTTATGGGGTATAAAGGTCTGGATGATATGCCTCTTTTTAACACAATCAGAAACTTGTCTCCATGGTTATTTTAGACAAGAAGATTTTCCCTGTGCCTGTGTGTTTTAGTGTCCATAGATATATATATATATATATCTGCCATATATATATATGTGTGTGTGTGTACAGATGTTTAATTATATCAAAGATTTATAGTATTGCTAGTTTAGAGGTATTCAAATACGAAATTCTCGCATGTTGGGGGTAAAAAGGTTCAAAATGCTAACAATGTTAAAGGTACACTCGCCGCAGAAGTCTTTCTGACATGTCTTTAGAAAGTCAATTTACACTACCTTACTGCATGTAAAACCACTGAAATCAAACATTGGACACAATCTATATATCCAATTATGTTTAAAATATCTAAACGGAGGCCCAAAATCATCCGAAGTCCGAATAGAAGTATAACGATCAAAAACTGGTTAACTTCAGTACTGGTTTACTCTCATTTCAGACGTGCTGGTCATGTCTCTGTATTTCTCAGATAATGTCATTAAAACAATAATGTATAGTTTTATTGCTCATAAAGTTTAAACCATTAGGGCGCTTGTGTAGAAGTTCAGGTTCTGAGTCTGTCTATATTACAGGCACCTAGCAAATCAAATTTTCAATTTCATATTAAAATAAGAAATGATGCCAAGACATTCAAATTTCGGCAAAACTAAAAAGTCTCTAGATACTTCTCTGAAGGGAAAATACAGTCAGCTGTTTTAATGTTAACAGTATTCTGGATTTTAATGACAAGTGTGCTGCCATGGAGAAAAATTAGAGAAAAAATCGTAAGATTTTATAAACAATATGGCAGATGTCCTATGGAAAACTTATTTTCCTTAGAAAGCTAACATCATTTGTCATATGCTAATCAGGCGACTAGATCGAAACTGTAAAATACAATGTTTCATAAGATTTTAAAGCAAAAACTGGAGTAGACGCATCTTCTCGTCGAATTCACTCAGTATATACAGATATTCCCATTGTGTGAACGGGGTTAACAATTGGAACATAAATATACATATAAATATCAATATGAACAATGTTGATTGGGTGACAATGTGTCCATGTATTTTCCATCGTGTATCAAGGTCTATAAACACATTAAGGTCATTGACTTTGATACCGATGTAAGAACCGCACCCACTGGAATTAAATTTGGGCGATGCCACGAAAAATGTTACCTTAGTTCTATAATTCTGCTTTTAAAAGTATTATTTTTACAGTTTATTTTTTTATTTGAAACTGTTCAGACAACCATATTATGCTAATGAATTTGTAAAGGTATGTTTTCAGTTGAGTGATGGGCGTTTGGAACTTTGGCTATTTGACAAATTTCCTGTGTTGGTATTTTGATAATTTAACATTGTAATATAAACCCCAACAACAGCTTTTATAATGTATATATGTTCAGAAGGATCTCAGTCGCTAAAACATGCATTGAAAGGTAGGGAGTTTATCTGTTGTATCAGTTACTACACCCCATTAGACCTAATAATGCACAAACAAATCTAGAGAAAAAACTTACTGCGTTTATCACATACATGTAACTCACAATTTCAACAGATTTATGGCACTTTAAGTTTTGTGATAACCTTGATAGTGCGTCAATTATTTTGACAAGAGGAACACATCATTGGGGTATAGTCACGTTCTTTACTTCCAAAAGTTTGTTGTAGACTTACAATCTATAACTAGTTAATTATTTGTAACAAACCAATAAATAATAAAAGCAAAACCTTGTTATAGAGAAACAGAAACAAAAATTCAAAAATACTTACTTGTGTTCAACCAACAAGATATTGTGTGGCAATAGTGAATGATCTCCAAAAACTGGTGCACTTATACGTGTTTAGTAGCCAATGGCTTTCGTTGCCCAAGCCGAAAGTGAAACCCAATTGAAAAGGCACATACGTCATCTGCTCAAAATTGTATATCAAAGATCTCCTGGCAGTATTCATAATACTATCATTCACAAAAGGTTTTGTCTAAAACGGTATTTCGTAGTTGTTTTATTGGGGGGGGGGGGGGGTGTTTTGTATTTTACTGGACGTCTTGAGTATTGTATAAATTCCAACACACCATATAGTAATAAATTCTAAAACTTAAAATGAATAAATGCTCAGATTGGAAAATGAGGGTCACAAAACAACAAAAATAAACTCATACTTTTATCTCATTAGTATGTGTTATGTCATATACAGTTTTTTAAAATAAAAATAAGGACTCCAGTTACTTAAACAGCTATAAATATATACATATAGATATATTTATATATATTGATATCATGTGTATGCCACTTGTTGGGACTTACATGTATGTACTGAAGTAAATACAAAACATTGCAGCAGCACGTTAATTTGATAAAATTCAATATATTTTGAAGTTACCTATCGTTAAGCACAATAATAAAAGTAATGGGTTGAAAGTCCCATTATAATACACTGAGTTAAAATTATTTCATTTCTCCGAAGTGACCTGTAATACACTGAGTTAAAATTATTTCATTTCTCCGAAGTGACCTGTAATACACTAAGTTAAAATTATTTCATTTCTCCGAAGTGACCTGTAATACACTGAGTTAAAATTATTTCATTTCTCCGAAGTGACCTGTAATACACTGAGTTAAAATTATTTCATTTCTCCGAAGTGACCTTTAATTCAGACTTTAGATGATCTCTTACATAGGAAAAACCTTCTTTCGTTTTAAGTCAACTTTTAATCCAGGTTTACTGTAAACCAGATAGGCATTTATTGGAAGTGGCTATTTGTTGAGACGAGGATGACATAGTTTCACTTCTAGACAATTAGTACAAGCGTATGGGCTTACATTTCTTGTAATATTACACCTACGTACACTATTTGGCTTGGCTCTGCTCCTGCTCTCGTCTGACGTTTGTCGATATACTCAAATGTGCCCAATTGTGATGATGCGATTATCTATGCATAGCAAGCAAGACTAGCCTTGTGTGTTCTGCCCCGACATTTTTGTTGAGGAAGAGTTATTTTTAGATCAGTGAAGAGTCCGCGTGGTAATACAAATTACGTCACAGTGTATGTCGGCCTACTTTAACAGCATAAACAAAGCGCCTTTATACATTGACGGTGACAAAGCGAGTCAACGAAGAATAATTCGGAACATTTTAACCGCTCATTGATTCGCTGTTAAAGCGCAGGTGTCGACAATAAACAAAATAAATAAATATTCGCAATACCTCCCTTTTAACTTAAATAACATATCAGAATTCGAGTAAGGAAGTGCCTCATTTACCTGTGGATACATTTTCAAAAGTATTTACGTTGATCTGACTGAGTGTTACTGGTAACTGCAAGTCAGAAACACAATGTTAATAGAGAGATGGGAAGTTTTAGTATTAGGCTAGCTAGCTTGCAACATTCAGAACACATTTTTCTACCCTTACTATTATAAGAATGTGTTCACTCTTTCTCAGGCAAGTCATTTGACTAATTTTAACCCCAGTAGATACACAATCTGAACAGTCTTCAGCCAAAGGTTTGGCCAACCAATCAAACTTTTACTCTGTTCAAAAATGTGTTTGATTGGTATACCGTTAATATAGTGTTATTGGCGATTTATTGGTGTTTTGCGCCGCACTCAAGAATATTTCACTTATATGGCGGCGTTGCCAGGTGTAGTGGGGAGGAAACCGGGCTCAATGCCCGGAGGAATCCCGCAACCTTTAGCGAGTACCTGGCAACATTTTCACACACAGCGACCGAGTGAAAAATCCACTCAGAATTTTTTTTTTTTTTTTTTTTGGTCTGAGTGGGATTCGAACCTTCACCGCATTGATGGAAGCTTTGTGTCGGGCTGAGGGACGATCACTCCAACCCACTGGACCACCGAGGATCAAATCACTTAATATGCTTATATAACACAGATGAAAGCTCGAACTTCTGTTAGTTATCAACTGCTTCCCATTATTTTGTCAACTGTGTACAACATCTAATGCGAATACTGGTCTGTCAAAGCTTTTCCTCACTTAATTTGCCATGCAACACCGCCATAAATGTGTAAAATACCAAGCAATAAATCTGTGGCAAATTGGACAAGTGATAAAAGTGCTTGCTGTCAATGTGCAGGTTGACATAAAACCGCAATATATTCATACACATCTCATATCGTGATTGATTTCTTGATGTTTTATGTTGCACTAAAGAATATTTCACTTATTTAGTGGGTGGGGTGGGGGGGAGGCAACCAGGCTCTATCACTCTAACCAATTGAGTCAGCGAGAACCCGCTCATATTTCAAATTTCATAAAATAAAAATAAGTATATGTAAAACATATGATTATAACATTTTGTGTAGTTTTATTGAGAGGATTCCCCTTTTTTAACAGTCGAATGCCATATAATTTTAGGTAATGTAACTTCTTAACGCAAGGCATTCAAAAAAGTATGTGAACTATATTGTATACTGTAGGCCCCAAATGTGCATATCGTACAAAACGGTGTTGTCAATAATTTGTGACAAAAACTAAAATAAGCGCAGCCCAATAAGTGCTTTAACACACAAGATACACTCAATGATGTTGGTAATATGTTGAAATAAAAAAAATATCAGATATCATTTTTTAACGTACATCCAAAAGATTGGTATCAGCAGAAAGCACTTACTGTACACTTTATATAAATGGCAAACAAGTACACCTAATTCCATTTCACGGATTTTATAAATGTTTGGCAGATCATTAAGCATGTCATCTACTGCAAGAATTAAGGCACAAGCAATTTGGGAATTAGAATCTCAAAACAGCTTGAAAGGAATTATTTTCACAAGTGACAGTTGTCATAACTGACTCAAGTGTTCAATTTCGTGTAAAAGAACCATTTGATGCAGTACACACACATATTGTTACCCTGGCGTGGTATGATAGAAATTTCTTTGTGAATATAATGAAAATGGTAACATTTTAAATGTGCTGTATGGACGATCCGTATTTAGCTGTGCACATGATAAGTTCGGTATCAGGTTCCTAAGGTAGCATTGGTATCTGACGATGTCAAACAACCAACATCTAAACTGGTATTATCTCCAGCACTGTCATTGATTATATCTCTTCTGACTCATACAAAGGTACCCTTACATGCATCACAGTTTGACATTGGTAATACATTTTCAACCCCACCTGTAAACAGAAGGAAAATAAACATAAGTAAATGAAGATATCGGTTCAAAATAGTACTTTAGAGAATAATATTGACACTAAATGAAAAAAATAGTTTAAAAAAACTAATTCCTGGGGATCTGTAAAATAGACCTATAATGAGAGTTTTACCCGGGGGTCTGTAAAATAGACCTATGATGAGAGTTTTACCCGGGGGTCTGTAAAATAGACCTATAATGGGAGTTTTACCCGGGGGTCTGTAAAATAGACCTATGATGGGAGTTTTACCCGGGCGTCTGTAAAATAGACATATAATGGGAGTCTAAAATGTGTTTGATTGATATACCGTTAACATAGTGTTATTGGCGATTTATTGGTGTTTTACGCCGCACTCAAGAATATTTCACTTATATGGCGGCGTTGCCAGGTTTAGTGGAGAGGAAACCGGGCTCAATGCCCGGAGGAATCCCGCAACCTTTAGCGAGTACCTGGCAACCTTTTCACACACAGCGACCGAGTGAAAAATCCGCTCAGATTTTTTTTATTTTTTTTGGGTCCAAGTGGGATTCGAACCTCCACGGCATTGATGGAAGGTTTGTGTCGGGATGAGGGACGATCACTCCAACCCACTGGACCACCGAGGATCAAATCACTTAATATGCTTATATAACACAGATGAAAGCTCGAACTTCTGTTAGTTATCAACTGCTTCCCATTATTTTGTCAACTGTGTACAACATCTAATGCAAATACTGGTCTGTCAGAGCTTTTCCTCACTTAATTTGCCAGGCAACATCGCCATAAATGTGTAAAATACCAAGCAATAAATCTGTGGCAAATTGGACAAGTGATAAAAGTGCTTGCTGTCAATGTGCAGGTTGAAAAAAAAACCGCAATATATTCATACACATCTCATATCGTGATTGATTTCTTGATGTTGCACTAAAGATTATTTCACTTATATGGCGTTGCCAGGTTTAGTGGGTGGGGGGGAGGCAACCAGGCTCTATCACTTTAACCAATTGAGTCAGCGAGACCCCGCTCATATTTCAAATTTCATAAAATAAAAATAAGTATATGTAAAACCTATGAATATAACATTTTGTGTAGTTTTATTGAGAGGATTCCCCTTTTTTAAACAGTCGAATGCCATATAATTTTAGGTAATGTAACTTCTTAACGCAAGGCATTCAAAAAAGTATGTGAACTATATTGTATACTGTAGGCCCTAAATGTGCATATCGTACAAAAACGGTGTTGTCAATAATTTGTGACAAAAACTAAAATATGTGCAGCCCAATAAGGGCTTTAACACACAAGATACACTCAATGATGTTGGTAATATGTTGAAATAAAAAAAATATCAGTAAAGCCAGTAACTTGTAAGAACTCTAAATATGTGCTTGTTATGAACAACATTAGGATAGTCAGGATGTATCAGTACATTTTTTAACGTACATCCCAAAGATTGGCATCAGCAGAAAGCACTTACTGTACACTTTATATAAATGGCAAACAAGTACACCTAATTCCATTTCAAAGATTTTTTTAAATATTTGGCAATCATTAAGCATGTCATCTACTGCAAGAATTAAGGCACAAGCAATTTGGGAATTAGAATCTCAAAACAGCTTGAAAGGAATTATTTTCACAAGTGACAGTTGTCATAACTGACTCAAGTGTTCAATTTCGTGTAAAAGAACCATCTGATGCAGTGCACACACATACTGTTACCCTGGCGTGGTATGATAGAAATTTCTTTGTGAATATAATGAAAATGGTAACATTTTAAATGTGCTGTATGGACGATCCGTATTTAGCTGTGCACATGATAAGTTCGGCATCAGGTTCCTAAGGTAGCATTGGTATGCATTGGTATCTGACGATGTCAAACAACCAACATCTAAACTGGTATTATCTCCAGCACTGTCATTGTTTATATCTCTTCTGACTCATACAAAGGTACATGCATCACAGTTTGACATTGGTAATATGTTTTCAACCCCACCTGTAAACAGAAGGAAAATAAACATCAGTAAATGAATATATAGGTTCAAAATAGTACTTCAGAGAATAATATTGACACTAAATGAAAAATTTAGTTTAAAAAAACTAATTCCTGGGGATCTGTAAAATAGACCTATAATGAGAGTTTTACCCGGGGTCTGTAAAATAGACCTATGATGAGAGTTTTACCCGGGGGTCTGTAAAATAGACCTATAATGGGAGTTTAACCCGGGGTCTGTAAAATAGACCGATGGTCGGAGTTTTACCCGGGCGTCTGTAAATGAGACCTATAATGAGAGTTTTACCCGGGGGTTTGTAAAATAGACATATAATGGGAGTTTTACCTGGGGGTTTGTAAAATAGACCTATAATGGGAGTTTTACCCGGGGGTCTGTAAAATAGACCTATAATGAGAGTTTTACCCGGGGGTTTGTAAAATAGACCTATAATGGGAGTTTTACCTGGGGGTTTGTAAAATAGACCTATGATGGGCGTTTTACCCGGGCGTCTGTAAAATAGACCTAAAATGAGAGTCTTACACGGGGGTCTGTAAAATAGACCTATAATGGGAGTTTTACCCGGGGGTTTGTAAAATAGACCTATGATGGGAGTTTCATCCGGGGGTCTGTACAATAGACATATAATGAGAGTTTTACCCGGGTGTCTGTAAAATAGACATATAATGAGAGTTTTACCCGGGTGTCTGTAAAATATACCTTTGATGGGAGTTTTGCCCGGGGTCTGTAAAATAGACCTATGATGGGAGTTTTACCCGGGTGTCTGTAAAATAGACCTTTGATGGGAGTTTTGCCCGGGGTCTGTAAAATAGACTGATGATGGGAGTTTTACCCGGGTGTCTGTAAAATAGACCTTTGATGGGAGTTTTGCCCGGGGTCTGTAAAATAGACCTATAATGTGAATTTTACCAGTAGGTCTGTCAAATAGTCCTATAATGTGAATGTTTCCATTTGTATATATATCTCTAAAAGTAGCATGTTGATCCTTTTCAATGCTTGACAAGTCGTCCCTGATAGTACAATGTTCAAGGGTTTCGTGTATATAGAACATTAATCCGCAAACTTTTCGTTTAGTGCGAGAAGTATATATTTGGATATAGAGAGATTATGCAATTGTTCTCTGCCAGCTGGGATTGATATTGAAAGGACGTGAATCACTTTTGTATTACAGCCAGTGTGATCACATGCTTCCGACAGTTTGCGCTTTTCATACGGTAATCCCCGCTTATTGGGGCTGAATACAAATGACAATTTTAGGTAAACCATGACCCATCCCAGGGTGAGCAGCTTGTGGTCTGGTGAATTGCTTTTATATTTAATTCTATATTAACACTTTAACACACAGGCACACCGGAAATCTTCTTGTCTAAAATAACCATGGGTACAGGTTTGTAAATGTGTTTAAAATGGGTATGTCTTTTAGACCTTTAAACCCAGTCATACGTTGTTGTGATAAACTAACACCTATGATGTTTCATTCGGTTGACGACAGGCAGGAGTTTAACTCTAGTAAGTAAAATTGTCTGGAACACTTTGTAATATATTGGCAATGTTTACGCATCTAACAGTGTACGTAGATAGCCTTAAATAGTTCTGAGTAGGGTAAGAGTAGAATATCTTTTGAAGCAGGTTGAATTAAGTTCGGTCTACAGTTGTTGCATTTATGAATTATTTTTCTGACCGAACTAAATTCAAGCTGCTTCAAAGAAATCTTTCCCTTACCCAACTCAAAACTGTTCACGGTTATCTACGCACACCATTAAAAAGGAGAGAAATTCACCAGACCACAAGCTGTTCATCCGGGGAGGGTTCATGGTTTACCTAAAACTCATAAGCAATTCAGCCCAAAATACCGTGATTTCCCGTATAAAAAGCGCATACTGCCCGAGGCATTTCAAAGCCGACCGACAACGATAGGGAAATGTACGAAAAAGTTGACCTCTGAGCCTCGCTTTCGGATTATACAACTAAACAACTATGCAACCGAAAGTGAGGCTCAGAGGTCAACTTGTGTTCGTACATACCCCAAGTTCATTTTCAAGGAAACGAGGAGGCTAGCTGGAGATTCAGGCTGCCCTTGGAAAAACAGTCAGGATACAAATGTGAGTGTTTGAACGCTTTTTTTTTCGGTGAATCAGCGAACTAAAAGGTCGAATTGAATGTGTGTAAAGTTTGGGCCGGTTGCGTTGCTTACATTAGGAGAAATTGAGAGAAAATGTGCTGTTTCTCTGAATGTACATGTTTCAATATGGAAGGTCTTCCAACTCTATTGGTGACCCATCATTAATATACTTTGGCCAGAGAGTTTGGAGATCACCAACTATGTCTCCATCGACCATAAAACGATCTAGATATAGATCGGCATTGTCTTTAAACATCAAGTTTGCTCTTTTTAAACTATACTGATCATTTCTATCACTATCTGATATACCACTAACCAGGAAAAACTGTCGCCTAGGGAATGTGACCTGAGCGTTAGATCTATACATGACTCTTTCACAGATGTTATGTCTAGTCACTACCTACGTTTAGAACAAACAAATCTTGTTTTCTTCTAATATTCTATCAGCCCCGATAGCTCAGTCGATAGAGCGTCCGCTTCGGGCCTGGGATATCAAGCCTGGGTCGAGTCAGACCAAAGGCTTTACCAGTGGTAGCTGCTGCTGCTTCGCTTGGCGCTCAGCAATAGGAGTTAGAGCAGCGAATGGTTGGCCCGGTGTGACTGGGTGAGGGGGCTTGCTGGTTGCCTTTTGGAAGTCGTCTCGGTGAGGCAGTGGAAATCCGCCCTGCAGCAAGTCTTCATATAACTGAAATACTGTTGAGCAGGACGTAAAGCCCAAATATATCTCTCTCTCTCTCTCTCTGTCTCTTCTAATATTCGACCATGTAAGGTGCTGTATTTACTGCCCCAAAACCCACTATATGCGTTGAAGTCTCCACAGATTATGTATATACTACCTACCAAGACGATGAGGTGATTCAGATCTTCCTGGTCGATTGTGTTGAATGGATCGTAAAAGTTAAATATATTTACTTCATTATTGGATTGTGTATGGATAGATATGGCAATGCATTCAAATGATTTGTAGGTGGTGTCAGGATTTCAGCGTAGGTAGTATTTTCCGCGATGAAGATAGCCATACCCCACTTCCCTGTTATATTCTATTATTTCTGGCACAGATTATCCGTGTAGACTGAAGTTAAGGTTAGGTTTTTAAAAAGTTTCCCGAATATACCGGATTTGGAGTTTTCTGGCCCTAGCTCGTCTATGAAATGCTTCCATTCTTGTCCATTTGATATGAGACTCCTGGTGCTATGTTAAGGTAAGATAAGGTGTCTGGCTGCTGTTTTAGATGCAAATTGTACAAGCTCTGTTCTTTCTCTCTGCTGGGATGACAGAAAACAAAGTCTCCGTCAGAAAAGGGTTCACCTCTAGACGAAAGATCCACTGGAAAGTAGGGGGGGGGGGGTCTGGGCAGACGTAGTTTATTGTCAGTTTGTGCCTATAGAGTATCTTCTCTAATATAGTTTGGGAGGTTTCAATTGTATTAAGGGAGGTTGAGAGTTCTGGTTTTTGTGTGTTGTTTCTAAAGTAAGTAGCACCACGGTCATTTGATTTAGAGTTTTCATTTAGGTTGGGAGAGGGAGGGACGGGTTTTTCGGGGTTGACACAGGATCTCCAGATGAAAGGTTCTGAACTTTGGTGACTTAGGGTTTCCCCCAGAGATCGACAGGCAAGACAAGCAGCGTCTCATTTCTATTGTCGTAACACCTATTGTAAATATTGCTAATTCAAAGTTTCTTTTCCACTGAATGTGTAATTGTTATGTAATTTGCAATCTCAGTACAAGATCTAGACAATCGAATCGTATTTTCCATCCCTTCAGATGTTGTTCAAGTATTAACGATGCTCACTCCCCCACAACATTGCAACAACTGTACATCTATCGATGTGAGGCGCTAGTTGTGCTTCAGTGCCCGAGACACCCTTCATATTGTCAAATTACCGCTATAAGAATTTAACTGTTTATTGTAGGTTTTATCCACACTATTGAACCGATACTTGTTGAGAGGAAACATTTTGTACAAAACACAGACGAAATCCTGTAATCCTATGACGTATGTCCAGCCAGGGAAGTAGGTCGATTCCTATAACGACAACAAAGAAGAAAGAAATCATAAATAAAACACTAGCGGACCTTTGGAACAAGGAAGTTAAAAAAGGTCATCTGGAAACATCGTCTTTATATAAACAACATCCGAATAGTGCAACCTTGAACGACCTTTTTGGGGTCGTTCCGGCCATGTCCCTTTATTTCTTGCAGACGTATTTTATACGTATATTCCGCTATTTCCGTAGGTGCTTGAACCTCGTATATCTTATACGTTCTAAGTGGCCAAATAATTGAATTCACATTGTAGCATTTTCGGTATTTTTGTAGTTTTTAAATTCTATCATAACCATTGATCAATAAATATTTAGTTACTTGAAAGTGGGGGAATAGTGACTAAAAGTACCAGTAGAGAACACAGAACATAAATTAAATGATGTTCAATGCGACGCCCACGATAAGTCCAATGGGGTTAATGATGCAAGGGACCGGGTTCTGTGTCCTTAGGATGAACATATATCGATGGATTGCCGCACCCCAAGATTATATAGCAGCGTTTGGTGGGAAGGTAACCTCTTTGCATGGGGGAAACACCCGACCTTCGACGAGCACCTGGCAACTCTTCCACATTCGATCAAGTGAAAACCCTTTAAGTGTTTTGAGGGGTCTGATTGGGATTCGAACCCGCGACACATCGATGGAAGAACTGTATCATTCCGAGGGACTATCCTCTGACGATTGAGCCACCAAGGCCCCATAAGAACTGATAAAGTGGTCACGGTAAAGGCTCCAGAGGTGATATATTAAAGGCACAATCGCCGCTAAAATCGAGAATACTGTTTGAATTAAATTGATTGATTGATGTTTTACGCAGCACTAAAGATTATTTAACTTTTCACAGGTTCTTTTTTGGAGGACACAGCTGACCTTCGGCGATTACCTGGTAGCTCATTCATATACGGAGACCGAGTGAAAAATAAATTTGGTCTGTGTGGGATTTGAACCTGCGCCACATCGATGGAAGTCCTGTATCGGATTGAGGGACTATCCCTCTGCCGACTGAGCTACCGAGGCCCGATAAGAAATTAGAAAGTGACAAACTTCTATCCAGAAAGATGGCCACATTGTTTTAAAAAGAGGCATGCCATTTAGACCTTTATACCCAATCACGAGTTGCTGTAATAAACTAAAACCAATGACATTCCACTAGGTTGACGGACATGAGCTTGTTCTTAGTCAGTATTTTCTGGAACACTTTACAATATATTGATAATGCTTATGCAAATTGAGGTATAACAAGAATATCGGTAGACTGAAATTAGACCCAATAGAATCATGGGCAAATAAAGTGACAATTTTGGTTGCCCGGGAATACCTAGGTTGAAGACAGACAAGGGAGTTATTGCCCGGACTAGTTTATGGTTCAAACACTGTTTTTTTTTATAAGCAAAGAATGGACTTCGGGTCAGAGGTACTTTGAAGTACGTTGTATTCTTCAACTATAATCTTCGTCATATTGACTTTGGCATTGTTATACTGAAACACATGCTTTAATAGTTTTTGCACATCTTCTGGGGTCCAAGTTCAAACCCAAAGCATAAATAGTTTTACCGTTTGAATCCAAAAGCTCTCCATTTTTAAACTTTTGTGCTTAATATCTGCAGCAGAAGAAAGAAAACGGATTTTTTCAATGGACATCATTTGAAATGTTCCTTAACCGATCAACCTACAGTGTTGAAATACTGTGCCACGGCCCACGGGCACATCATGTCTAATTCTAATACCAGATAAATAGTTGGCGGTTGTCGTAAAGAACTCTGAGTTTCCCCTGTCATTTGATATTTATTGCTAGGTTGTTCTCCAAAAACGGTTCCACGATCAGGCAGGTATTCACCGAGTTTTAAACATCGTGTCTTCATACATTTCATTGATGTGACGGAAAGAGAAGTTGGGTGGTAATAATACACGAGTGAAGGGGAAGGCAGCGTGTCGGGAGCTGAAGGCGTATAGATTTGGCTTAATATGTCGCATTTGATGCTTCGGAGAAACCTAACTAAATACACCCTGGAAAGAAAAGCTTTAAAAAGTACAAAACCTTATTGAAAAAATCTAAAGAACTGCAGTATCTATAGAATCTAAAAACCAGAGACTTCACGACTTCCTTGAAAGAGAGTGATATGATCCAACATGTAACAGCTGTTCGTGTCAATTAGCTTGAAGAAAACTTTGTAATCTGGATACCCAGTCGTTTGATATGTATGCCCCTGTAATGAAATAGTTACATCCTAAAAATCCACAAAAGTGTGATCAGTTGTAAAGTGTAGTGTAATGCTGGGGTCGTGGGAAATAAGAGGATCAATGAAATAATGTACAAAATAATTTTTTGTACAAAAAAAGATGGCGGACATGAGTGTGGCGGTGTAACGAGCTACTGAGCTTTTCGAGGTTTTTGACGACATTCTCATGCATTACTTTCTTTCCTAATCAACCTAATCAGATGCTTACACGTGCCAGTTGATATTTACGCGATGTTACTTTGATCTATACCGATGATGTCTGAGTTTTACTGCACATGATCTCTGCGGATAAAAGTAGCTTTCACAACAACAACAACAACAACAACTCTGTTTGAAGACGCTGGTGGACACATTTATCAACATGGACAGCGAGCCCCAGTCATCCCAAAGCCAAACTGCTAAATCCACTCAAGACACTAATTTACGAGGTAAGCGTAAACCTACATTGTACCAAGCCTCTGAACAATCCAGGAATAAAACGAGTTAATTCCATGCCTGATGTATTCACGGCTACTTGCCAGAGCTCAACTACAAGTTCAAAAGATACACCTATACCTGGTCATACTGTCCTAAGCCTAGAGACGGTCATTAGTAAGCAGGTAAAACAGCAGTTGTACACACTATTGTCCCAGGTCGTACAGTCAGCTATCCAGCCCATATATCATATGCTCCAGACCAGTGACACTAAAATATCCAAACTTTCTAGCGACCTCCATGAAGCACTAGGTAAGATTGAACAACGAGATAAACTTATTGCTGATTGCCAGCAGAGATTAGATGAACAAAGTAATGCAATTTTACTACTTAAAAAGGCCCAGGAAAACATGACTTGTTCTATACAAAGACTAAAAATGGAGAACCTTGAACTTCACGATAAAAGTGAGCAGTACACTAGGAGAGAAAGCCTCAGAATCTCGGGTTTGAAACTTGGGACAAATGAAACGACAGATGAGGCTGTTTTACGTGTGGCAAACGCATTGGATGTAAATATATCAATGTCCGATATTGCCCGATCTCACTTCACAAATAAGGAAAAATCACAGATCATTGTGAAGTTTTCAACGTATAGAAATAGATCAAAGTTGATTTCTGTCCGTTCCAAACTTAAGAATAAATCTGAATTTGAGCGTGTGTATATTAACGAAGATTTGACTAAGGTACGGTACCAATTATTCCGAGAAATGTTGAAATTGAGGAAGGAGGGCAAAATATTTAGCACTTGGACATTTGATGGGAATATATTTTTCAAAGTAACTGAGGGTGCTGATCGCCAACAGATTATTCGTGAGAGTGATATTCAAAATCTCATATGAGCCATAACCACTCTTAGGCTGTACAAAACGATATCCTTTGTTTCTGTTCGAAAATATTCCAAATTTTCTTTCCCGTAACTGTTTTAATTCCTTTCTTTATTGATAATAGCGGAAATGGAACCGACTGTAATTTGCCTTGAAAACACTTATCCCTACATCTAGTAGGACAACTTTTCTGTTTGCAGATAGTGACACCATCTAACTTTTAGTTTGTTGGTTGTTCCTGTACATAGGTATTCTATGTTCCTGGTATATTCATGGTAATACTGCCTATTAATGTTGATGCATGCTTTATATCCATTGAGCTTACATGTTTGGTTTCTTGGTTGTGCCTGTACATATATAATATGTGTTCCCTGGTATATTCATTGTAATACTGCCTATTAATGTTGATGCATGCTTTATACCCATTGAGCTTACATGTTTGGTTTCTTGGTTGTGCCTGTACATATATAATATGTGTTCCCTGGTATATCCATTCTGATTGCAATACTTGCCTGTTAATGTTGATGCATGCTTTATATCTATTGAGCTTACAGGTTTGGTTTCTTGGTTGTGCCTGTACATATACAATATGTGTTCCCTGGTATATCCATTCTGATTGCAATACTTGCCTGTTGATGTTGATGCATGCTTTATATCTATTGAGCTTACGTGTTTGGTTTCTATGATGTGCCTGTATATATATCACATATGTTCCTTTGTATATTCATTGTAATACTTGCCTGTTTATGTTGATGCATGCTTTATATTCATTGAGCTTACAGGTTTGGTTTCTTGGTTGTGCCTGTACATATATTATATTATGTGTTCCTTTGTATATTAACTGTAATACTTACCTGCTAATATTCATGCATGCTTTATATCTATTGAGCTTACGTGTTTGGTTTCTTGGTTGTGCCTATACATATATTATAATATGTGTTCCTTTGTATATTAACTGTAATACTTACCTGCTAATATTAATGCATGCTTTATATCTATTGAGCTTCCATGTTTGGTTTCTTGGTTGTGCCTGTACATATATCATATGTGTTCCTTTGTATATTAACTGTAATACTTGCCTGTTTATGTTGATGCTTGCTTCATATCCATTGAGCTTACATGTTTGGTTTCTATGTTGTGCCTGTACATATATCATATGTGTTCCTTTGTATATTAACTGTAATACTTGCCTGTTTATGTTGATGCTTGCTTCATATCCATTGAGCTTACATGTTTGGTTTCTATGTTGTGCCTGTATATATATCACATGTGTTCCTTTGTATATTCATTGTAATACTTGCCTGTTTATGTTGATGCATGCTATATATTCATTGAGCTTACAGGTTTGGTTTCTTGGTTGTGCCTGTACATATATTATATTATGTGTTCCTTTGTATATTAACTGTAATACTTACCTGCTAATATTAATGCATGCTTTATATCTATTGAGCTTACATGTTTGGTTTCTATGTTGTGCCTGTACATATATCATATGTGTTCCTTTGTATATTAACTGTAATGCTTGCCTGTTTATGTTGATGCTTGCTTCATATCCATTGAGCTTACATGTTTGGTTTCTATGTTGTGCCTGTACATATATCATATGTGTTCCTTTGTATATTAACTGTAATACTTGCCTGTTTATGTTGATGCTTGCTTCATATCCATTGAGCTTACATGTTTGGTTTCTATGCTGTGCCTGTACATATATCATATGTGTTCCTTTGTATATTAACTGTAATACTTGCCTGTTTATGTTGATGCTTGCTTCATATCCATTGAGCTTACATGTTTGGTTTCTTGGTTGTGCCTGTACATATATCATATGTGTTCCTTTGTATATTAACTGTAATACTTGCCTGTTTATGTTGATGCTTGCTTCATATCCATTGAGCTTTCATGTTTGGTTTCTTGGTTGTGGCTGTGCATATATCATATGTGTGCCTTTTGTAATACTTGCCTGTTAATGTATGCTTTATATCTGTTTTATATCAATTGAGCTTACATCATTATATGGTTGATTTCTTGGTTGTGCCTGTACATATGTAATATGTGTTTCCTTGCATATCCATTGTAATACTTGCCTGTTAATGTTGATGCATGCTTTATATCCATTGAGCTTACATGTTTGGTTTCTTGGTTGTGCCTGTACATATGAAATATGTGTTTCCTTGCATATCCATTGTAATACTTACGTGCTAATGTTGATGCATGCTTTATATCCATTGTGCTTACAGGTTTGGTTTCTTAGTTGTGCCTGTACATATGTATTGTATGTTTCTGATATATCCACTGTAATACTTGCCTGTTAATGTTGATGCATGCTTTATATTCATTGATCTTACAGGTTTGGTTTCTTGGTTGTGAGTGTACTGTACATATGTAATATGTGTTCCTTTGTATATTCATTGTAATACTTGCCTTTTAATGTTGATGTATGCTTTATACCCATTGAGCTTACAGGTTTGGTTTCTTGGTTGTGCCTGTACATATGAAATAGGTGTTCCCTGGTATATTCATTGTAATAATTGATATTTAGTCAACAATGAATTATGATAAATGCAGCATTATCTGACTATTATGATGAATGTTTTAATTTATAATCACACAATGTTCTGCTTGTGTTATTTTTTGTTTTTTATCTAATATATTTATATATCCCCGCATGCAGGCTCTCTGATTCATATCCTGTATAAATAATTCTACTACTCCCTTATATCACCCACGATCAAAATCCCTATTCTATCAATTTTGAAGACATCCTTTTCCATGCAGTATGTGTTCTAATAATCTTCTTTTTCCGTGTGATTTCTAAATAACCCTTGGACATTTATCTTCTACGATTTCGTGAAATTTATCGTAAATTATAGTAAATCGTGTTTATGGATAAAATGAACCTACTAATTTTGAAATATTTCACCTCGTATCTAGCTCAACTGTATATATACTGTTTTATTCTACTACATATGTTTTATATTTCTCTTGTTTCTTTGTTCGCTTTCATCATCTTCTCAACTTTTCCTGTTTTATTTATTAAGGACATTCGGCATATATATATAGAAATAAGTATGGCTTACTGGACAAGGGCACGGGCTGACACAGCTATTAACAATATACCCTTTGATGATAATGGTTAATATTTTATTTTGTTATCCTGTGTAAGTAGGTCTCTCTCGGCGTAACCAGTGTTTAAACACTATTCATTATTTCTACTTAGAATACTATGTTAATAATAATACTAGCCATATATCTACACCCTTTTCTAAATACCTCTCTCATGACCCCACTATGATCTTCAAGTATCTAAATCGCTCCCTTATACTAATTAATTTACTCCATTTTCTATCAGGCGATATTGGGCTAAACCCAGGCCCCCAAATTACTATTGGTCATTCCTTGTCATTTGTGCATTTAAATGTCTGCGGGATCAAAAACAAACTGGACTTGGTCCATGCTAATCTCTCTGATTTTGACATAATTGCATGTACTGAAAGCCACCTAACCCAAAATGTCTCCGACGATTCCATAGCTCTACCCGGCTACCACCCCCCTCTTCGACGAGATCGGGGTCAGGCTTGGGGTGGCGTTTGTATTTATGTATCCTCAAAGTTATCGTTTAGACGTCGCCCTGATCTTGAGTCCGGTCATGTGGAAATGATATGGGTGGAGGTATTTGACAAGCCAACTTCTCTCATTTGCATTATTTACCGCCCTCCGAATAGTAGGGTGGAGCTGTGGAATGATCTGGCAGACAATATTTCTGACACAATTGAAACTACCAAAAACCATAATTTTATAATAGCTGGGGATCTGAACGAAAATCTGTTAAATCATAGAAACCATCACTTAAAAAACATATTATCTTCTCATGGCTTGACTCAACTTATATCCGAACCCACTAGATCAATTTCAAATACCCTACTAGATCCAATTGCCTGTAGTCACAGATCACTTATCAAACAATTCGGTGTATTATCTAATTTTTGTAGCGATCACTGTCCAGTTTATGCTATTCTCCATTCTGTGATACCTAAACCACAAAAATTTAAAAGACAAATCTGGAACTACCAAAGAGCCGACTGGGACATGTTCCGTAACCTGTTAAGTAATGCGGACCTGGGTTTAGCTCAAACAGATGTTAATGGGATGTGCTCGCTTGTATGTAATACCATTATGGAGGCTGCCAAAAAATCGATACCAAATCATGTGGTCACAATTAACCCTAAAGACAAATTATGGATAACAAAAGAAATTAAAAATGAAATAAAAATTAGGGATAAATTGTTTAAATTATCTAGAAAATATAAAACAGAGATCAGTGTTAAGAACTACAAAAATCAACGAAACCATGTAACATCACTTATTAGACAGGTAAAGCGCTCTCATGACGAGAAGATTTCGACGCAAATATCGACCGGTAATACAAACAAAAAATTTTGATTATTTCGCTTCAATTTGCTCTATCGATGATTTGCAAACTAATGAAACATTTTCAGATAATACTGGCCCATCCCTACAAGAAATTATTATTTCAGAGGCTGAAACTCTCAACGAGTTAAATGCTATTGATATCAGCAAAGCCATAGGGGCCGATGGAATGAGCCCCAAGCTATTGTTTGAAGCTCGCTCCATACTATCCCCGCACCATACTAAATTATTTAATCTGTCTTTGTCTACGTGCACTTATCCCAGTGAATGGAAAATAGCAAATGTTAATCCAGATTTCAAATCTGGTGATCCTGCCTGTGTAGCCAATTACAGACCAATCTCTATTTTAAGCTGTTTAAGCAAAGTGTTCGAAAGGTTGATTTTTAAACATATTTACAATTTCATGAAGAGTAAAATCTCAAACCGCCAATATGGATTTTTGCCTGGTAAATCCACTGTTTTCCAGCTATTGGTTATATACTTTGACTTGATAAAGGCCTTGGATGACGGTAAGGAAGTTGTTTTTTTTTTCTTCGATATATCCAAGGCCTTTGATCGAGTTTGGCACCAAGGCCTTCTTATAAAACTACAAAGAATGGGCATAAGTGACGACCTATTGAGATGGTTTGCAGATTACCTCAAAGACCGTCAACAAAGAGTTGTCTTAAATGGTAGCTGTTCAGATCTTAAATTTTTATCGGCTGGTGTTCCCCAAGGATCTATGCTTGGGCCACTACTTTTTTTGATTTACATTAACGATTTGCCTTGTCCTATTTTGAACAATGTAAGGCTATTTGCTGATGACACTTGTCTTTATATTTTATCGGATGATTTGCTTGAACCTGAAATAAAAAGGTCAATCAATGACGATTTACTCACAATTCAAAATTGGGCCAAACAATGGAAGGTCACTTTCAATGCCAAAAAAACGAAAATGTTGTTATGTTCCAGGCGCCGCGAATCTAGTGATATTGACATAGATTTTATGAGTAGGAAACTTATAGCTTGTGAAACTCACAAGCACTTGGGTCTGACATTCAACAATCGAGCTAAATGGAACAACCACATAGAAAATTTAATTTTTGCAGCCCATTCAAAAATATCCCTCTTCAGAGGCATGAAATATCGGTTAAATAGGAAATCTTTAGAAATCATGTACAAATCTTGCATACGTCCCACCTTAGAATATGCTGACATTGTGTGGGACAATATTGCAGAATATCAAATAGCTTCACTAGACAATTAACAAAAAGAATGTCTAAGAATTATTACCGGTCTGACAAAAAGCGTGTCCAGTGCACTTCTTTACGAGGAAAGTGGTTTCCAAACTCTTGCAACTCGTCGAAAGATTCATCTCTTGAGAGCGTTTCACCAACTGACCACTGACAGAAGCAGCCTAGACCTTTACAAAAACCTACCAGCACAAGTGTCAGACAGAAATCCATATGCTCAGCGCTCGAACCATAATTATACCACCTTCTTTTGTAAAACTGTAGCATTCAGCAAATCTTTTTTCCCTCAGACTATTCGCGATTTCAACAACCTTCCAGACAATATTAAATCCATAGGAAATCATTTAGAATTTATTTGTAAATTGACTCTTATTTTTCCTCTGACGAAACCTCCATCATGGTACTATATCGGCGACCGCATCTCGAACATCCATCTCTGTCGCATGACAAAACGGCTGCAGTTCACTTAATGACGACCTATTTAACAACTTTTTAACTGATTCTACAAAATGTCTCTGCGGATCTCCTTCTGAGACGGCAGATCACTTCCTTCTCCACTGTCCACTATTTAACACTCCACGAGATGTACTATGTCGAGATATACGGATCAATACATTCATTGATACCATAAGTACCACATCTCTCTTATATGGATCAGTGGACCTTAGTTCCACTGAAAATAGTATAATAACGCAATCCGTTTGTACATACATTGCTAGTACAAAGCGATTCTCGTAGTCCTTAATTCATATGTTTGCTGAGTCTGACCATTAGTTACCCTTGTCCAATTTGCCACACTCCAACTATCCACCTACTTTATCAGAAAATATATGTACTTATGTGCTTATCTAATGTAATTTGTATATATATGTTAAACAAATTATTCTGAAATTAATTTACTTACTATCTATGCGTGTGTATATACATTATATATTTATATATGATGGAAAAGTTAAGTCCTGAAGCGATCGGAAATATTCCTTTTCACAAAAACAATGTATAATATGAAAAGTACACAGTATAAGCCTTGGCTTAAAGTGTACATTTATCCAAATAAACATGTTTAGAAAAAAAAAAAGTTTGAAAAGTGTAGGTCTATTATTTCGCCCAGAATAAGCCAGTTAGCTTTTCGAGGAAATAATGGTCGCTCCCTTCCGAACAGCTAACAGCCAACAGCAGACTAACTTATTATACGTGTAATTTCATGTATTGTGAGAAAAAGATTAAAGTGGCATGAGCTACCAAAATGTTGATATTTTGACTTTAAAACAGAATTTTGAAATTATTAGCTATTTTTCTCAAGACAATTCAGAAGCTTTTTAGTGCTTCTAGTCTCGAAAATGTACGATAAAGTATTGTTTTGAACTAACTTTGGCTTAGAATGAATGAATGGTCGTCCCGGTTATTTAAAATTTGTTTACTTTTCGAACAGGTTTTTGGTTCGTACAGGCCGAATACTGAACGGATTTTCCTCATTCCAACGTCAGCAATAGGAGTTAGAACAGCGACTGGTTGGCCCGGTGTCAGTATACTGTGACTGGGTGAGGGGGCTTGCTGGTTGTCTTCGGCAAGTCGTCTCGGTGAGACAGCACCTAAAAGAGCGGTGGAAATCCGCCCTGTCACAAGGAGACAACGTCTTCATATAACCGAAATACTGTTGAGCAGGACGTAAAACCCCAATCACTCACTCACTCACTCATTCCAACGCCAATCATTAAGTTTTTCGATGATATTCAACGCCTCTTACTGTCGTGAGGATCAGAACTTATGAAAAACGTGTGAATTTTGGCAGCTCACGCCACTTGAAAGTGGCATGAGCTGCCGAAATTCAGACTTTTTTCATAATTTATGATCGTCACGACAGTAAGAGGCTTTGAAGGCCTTCGAAAAACTAAATGATTGGCGTTGGAATGAGGAAAATCCATACAGCATGTGGCCTATACGAACCGAAAACGTGTTTGAAAAGTAAACAAAATTTAAATAACCGGGACTACCATTCATTCATTCTAAGCTAAAGTTAGTTCACAACAATACTTTATCGTACACTTTCGAGACTAGAAGCACTAAAAAGCCCGTAATTATACGTCTTGAGAAAAATAGCCAATTATTTCAACATTCTGTTTTTACGTCAAAATATCAACATTTTGGCAGCTCATGCCACTTTATCCAACTCGAGTCCGTTTGTTACAATGAATATGACTCTCATCTATTAATTTCCAAAATCACTCGCCAGAGGCTCGAGAGTGATATTCATCGTAACAAACGGGCTCTCGTTTGTTAACCTCTATTTATACGACACGTGCCTTTATTATCATACTCGTATCAATAAGAACCAATAAAAATGAAGTCTCATAACACGCCACGTTATCACCCAATCAAACCACAGATTAAATGTAGTGTAAGGTAACATTATATACGCAAATTAACGACGCCATATATTTACAAAAAACACGTCCAATTCAATTTTGTACACGGCATGCATCAATGAGTCGGGTTAGGGTTACACTTTACACGTAGCTTATCACGTTAAGGCGCTCAAAATGTTCCAAAACGTTAAAAAAAATGAAGTGCAGTTATTCACATCTTAACATTTTTATAAAAAACAATCAGCAAAGTAGGTAAGTTTCCTTTTCTTACTTTTGGATTTTTGTAACATATTTTCTTAATGGTTCCGTAAACAAACTGAGATGCTATGAGATGTTATAACGCCGTAATTCTTCGGCAGTATTTAGAGCGTTATAACGCTGTACATTTTATGTCCGCTACCGCGACATATGTTGCCTGGCAAATAAGTAAATAATGCAGTAGAGAGTCACACACATGCGGCAACATACATACCAGTCTCTCTTCAAGCATACATATGACCGTTGTGTCCCCATGTATTATTGTCGATTAATGTCGAGTTATCCTAAATACAAATTCTAGAAATCATACAGTAAGTATTTACCTAGAGGTTATCTAACGAGAGCCAGTGTGTTACGATGAATATCACTCGAGTCTATTAATTTCCAAAGGAGGCGAGTGACTTTGGAAATTAATAAACGATAGTGATATTCATTGTAACACACTGGGTCGAGTTGGATAATCTTTTTCTCACACTACATAAAAAATACAGCGTTTTATTATATAATTAGTAGTGAGATATTGAGTTATACAGCTCTGATATTAATGATATCACCACTTTTACCGATAACGTTTATATCATCACTGCCAGTGCCGGAACTATTTCCATTGGAATATTATCTTCTCATTGTTAAATCTTTAATTTGTGAAAATTGCCAAAATTTGTAATCAATTCTTAATTTATAAATTATCGAACATTATTAATTGGCTGTTAAAAACGTTTACACAAACCAAATATATTTTTGGCTTTGGCCTTTCTGTGATGCTTGCCGTATTATATTTTTAACCTAGGCCTAGCACTGCACTGCAGCAGGACTCGCTAAACGAGAAAACGTGAAGTAAATCCACCCCACTCTAAAATGTAAATGAAAGTGTTAGGCCTACAACTGGAGCATTAAAATTGCTTATTTTTAACAAAATGTATCGAGAACTGCCGCAAATCATAGAAAACGAAGACTGTGGGATACGGCAATCAGTGCTTGCTGATCGTTCCGCTCGCTCTGTCTATAGTCTACTGTCAGTGTACTGTCAGTACGTGTCACTGTCAGTGTAGAAGAGCCGACTCAATTGATTTTGGTAACAAACAATTAAAGATCTAATTTATCGTAGAACATTTCAACACACATAATCTAGTAAATCTTCATTTTAAAATAATAAGACCATGCCACTTAAAATTTTAATATAAAACTAAACAAAAGAAAATGTCAAGTTCAACTTCACCAACGATGACAGACCTCGATGTTTGTCGTCGCGCGCACACCGTGTGTCCTTCCGCGCAGACAAACGCAGGGTTTTCCTCCGAAATAAGTATACTATTCGAACTGTAATTTGTTTCATGAAATCATTTTCTATCCAAAAATTGGAACTGCAACATGAAAATAAGAACTTTGGATGCAAAGTTATACATTTTTACTGTGTTGAGCCCCCAAACGGTGCGCTATTTTATCCTACGCCGTACATGTATATGTGTGATGAGCCCAAATGTCATTTTCTAGGTCAACTGACGACAGCGAATTGTTCAGTTTGTCGCAGAAAATACACGAAAATCTCTCTAATAATTATATAATAAATAGAATATTTGTTGTTTTATCGGTAAATATCATTTATATTTCATCTCGTGGATAAACAAATCTTGTATTTTCACTCTTGGCTTCGCCAATCGTGAAAATACAGATTTTTTTATCCACTCGATGAAATATAAATGGTATTTACCGATATTACAACAAATATCCTCTATTTATTAAAAAAACACGGCACTAGTTATCAAAATATTTGGCAACGTCGCTCTATTTTCAAGAATGGCTGTCCAAAAAAGACTCGATAAGGCATTGTGACGCCAGAAATGACGTCATCAACGACGGCATCCCAGGCCCTTCAATATAGAGTTGCTGCTGGACGTTTGATCTTAACATCATAATGGCTGATGACGTAATTCAGTTGTGACGTCATTTTTGACAGACTTTTCGTGAGGTCATAGCGTTACTTGGGCCATAATTTCCTCATTCCAACGTCAGCAATAGGAGTTAGAACAGCGACTGGTTGGCCCGGTGTCAGTATACTGTGACTGGGTGAGGGGGCTTGCTGGTTGTCTTCGGCAAGTCGTCTCGGTGAGACAGCACCTAAAAGAGCGGTGGAAATCCGCCCTGCCACAAGGAGACAACGTCTTCATATAACCGAAATACTGTTGAGCAGGACGTAAAACCCCAATCACTCACTCACTCACTCATTCCAACGCCAATCATTAAGTTTTTCGATGATATTCAACGCCTCTTACTGTCGTGAGGATCAGAACTTATGAAAAACGTGTGAATTTTGGCAGCTCACGCCACTTTAAAGTGGCATGAGCTGCCGAAATTCAGACTTTTTTCATAATTTATGATCGTCACGACAGTAAGAGGCTTTGAAGGCCTTCGAAAAACTAAATGATTGGCGTTGGAATGAGGAAAATCCATACAGCATGTGGCCTATACGAACCGAAAACGTGTTTGAAAAGTAAACAAAATTTAAATAACCGGGACTACCATTCATTCATTCTAAGCTAAAGTTAGTTCACAACAATACTTTATCGTACACTTTCGAGACTAGAAGCACTAAAAAGCCCGTAATTATACGTCTTGAGAAAAATAGCCAATAATTTCAACATTCTGTTTTTACGTCAAAATATCAACATTTTGGCAGCTCATGCCACTTTATCCAACTCGAGTCCGTTTGTTACAATGAATATGACTCTCATCTATTAATTTCCAAAATCACTCGCCAGAGGCTCGAGAGTGATATTCATCGTAACAAACGGGCTCTCGTTTGTTAACCTCTATTTATACGACACGTGCCTTTATTATCATACTCGTATCAATAAGAACCAATAAAAATGAAGTCTCATAACACGCCACGTTATCATCCAATCAAACCACAGATTAAATGTAGTGTAAGGTAACATTATATACGCAAATTAACGACGCCATATATTTACAAAAAACACGTCCAATTCAATTTTGTACACGGCATGCATCAATGAGTCGGGTGAGGGTTACACTATACACGTAGCTTATCACGTTAAGGCGCTCAAAATGTTCCAAAACGTTAAAAAAAATGAAGTGCAGTTATTCACATCTTAACATTTTTATAAAAAACAATCAGCAAAGTAGGTAAGTTTCCTTTTCTTACTTTTGGATTTTTGTAACATATTTTCTTAATGGTTCCGTAAACAAACTGAGATGCTATGAGATGTTATAACGCCGTAATTCTTCGGCAGTATTTAGAGCGTTATAACGCTGTACATTTTATGTCCGCTAATGCGACATAAGTTGCCTGGCAAATAAGTAAATAATGCAGTAGAGAGTCACACACATGCGGCAACATACATACCAGTCTCTCTTCAAGCATACATATGACCGTTGTGTCCCCATGTATTATTGTCGATTAATGTCGAGTTATCCTAAATACAAATTCTAGAAATCATACAGTAAGTATTTACCTAGAGGTTATCTAACGAGAGCCAGTGTGTTACGATGAATATCACTCGAGTCTATTAATTTCCAAAGGAGGCGAGTGACTTTGGAAATTAATAAACGAGAGTGATATTCATTGTAACACACTGGGTCGAGTTGGATAATCTTTTTCTCACACTACACAAAAAATACATAGAGGATATTTGTTGTTTATCGGTAAATACCATTTATATTTCATCGAGTGGATTAAAAAATATGTATTTTCACGATTGGCGAAGCCAAGAGTGAAAATACAACATTTTTCAATCCACGAGATGAAATATAAATGATATTTACCGATAAAACATCAAATATTCTATTTATTATATAATTATTAGTGAGATTTTCGAGTATTTTCTGCGACAAACTGAACAATCCGCTGTCGTCAGTTGACCTACATTTGGGCTCATCACACATAGGCATGTACGGCGTAGGATAAAATAGCGCGTCGTTTGGGGGTTCAAAACAACAAAAACATATAACTTTGCATCGAAAATTATTATTTTCACGTTGCAATTCATACATGTAATCAATGAAACAAGTTACAGTTAGAACAAAATACTTATTTCGTGGGAAAAACCTGCGTTTGCCTGTGCGGAAGGACACACGGTGCACGTGCGACAACAACATCGAGGTTCGCTGTCATCGACGGTGAAGTTGAACATTTCCTACACTTCAGTTTTTAATTAAACTTTTAAGTGGTGAAGTCTTGTTATTTTAAAATGAAGATTTACTAGATTAAGTGCGTTGAAATGTGCTAGGATAAATTAGATCTTTAATTTCTCGTTACCAGAATCAATCGAGTCGCTTCTTTCACACTGGCATTTTCGCCCAGAGCGAGAGTGACGATCAGGCGGCACTCAGAGTCAGACCACATCCCACAGTCTTTGGTTGCAATGATTTGCGTCGGTTCTCGATACGTTTTCTATATTCTTGAAAATAATCAATTTCAATGTTCCAGGTGTGCCACATTGTTTTACATTAGGCCCTGTAAAGTGGGGTAGATTTGCAACACGTTTTCACATTTAGCGAATCTTGCTGGCTCAGGCCTAAGTATACCCCGGCGAGCACCACAGAATTTCAGAAAGGCCAAAGTAAAAAAAATGTTTGGTTTGTGTAAAATTGTTTAACACCCAATTTATAATGCTAAAAAGTGTTCGATAATATATAAAAGGAGACTTGATTACAAATTTTAGCAATTTTCACAAATGAAAGATTTAATCATGAGAAGATATTTGCAATTCCAATGAAAATAGTTCCGGCACTCGCGGTGATGATATAAATGTTATCGGTAAAAGTGGTGATATCACTTATATCAGAGCTGTATAACTCAATATCTCACTACTAATTATATAATAAAGCGTTTTATTAAAAAAACACGGCACTAGTTATCAAAATATTTGGCAACGTCGCTCTATTTTCAAGAATGGCTGTCCAAAAAAGACTCGATAAGGCATTGTGACGCCAGAAATGACGTCATCAACGACGGCATCCCAGGCCCTTCAATATATAGAGGATATTTGTTGTTTATCGGTAAATACCATTTATATTTCATCGAGTGGATTAAAAAATATGTATTTTCACGATTGGCGAAGCCAAGAGTGAAAATACAAGATTTTTTAATCCACAAGATGAAATATAAATAGAGGATATTGAACAGTTGTGTTTGAATAGCACTTATATTTTTTCGAGTGAAAGCCGGAGAATAACCCACGAGACGCGAAGCGTCGAGTGGGTTATCCCTCCGCCTTTCAAGAGAAAAAATATAAATGCTGTTCAAACACAACTGTATAATATTCTGTTTATTATTTATACTATCGTGTTTAAGGCTGGAGATTGTTTATAAGTATAAATTTATCAATTATAAAAAAGAAAGTATCAACAAATTTATGACGGATTAGGTTTTCAGCAAACGTAGGAATATATATCGCTGACCAATGAAACAACAGCATGTCTGTTCTTCTCACGTGACTATCAACTGTCAGATTTGTGGTCATTTGAATGGCCATTTTCTCCCTGAAGTTTTTCGCAATATTTCATGTAAAAAGAAATTAAATCGAACTCCATGGATTTTAACTCTGCAGAGCACCAGTCACCAGGATAAAAATGATATTTGAAATTACTTTACATTGTTTAAACGCGTCAATGAATGGCAAGTACAGTTACTCGTTACACGCAGTGGTCCGATTCTCCGAAGCCATGCTGCAGGTCACACAACGCTGACAACAGACGATCGATTATGAAGTTTTGTTTTTATCGCTTTGACTTAGAGTGGTAAGCCGATCCTCTATTGAATCAATTTCGTGTTTTCAGCTGTAATTTAATGCTAAATATGACTGAAAAGGCTTCATTTAGCCTATCGAAATATTATGTACTGTTGTTGCTGTACAGCAGACGTCAGTACACAGGAAAGAAGTAGGTCCGACGACGTCATCGGCTTCGTCGCGTGCATTAAATAACAAAAAGTGTTATTACACTGCAGTGAATTATAACATTTCTGAGTGAAGGAAATCCCTAGTTTTCACTTATGTATAAATAATAAATGATATTTACCGATAAAACATCAAATATTCTATTTATTATATAATTATTAGTGAGATTTTCGTGTATTTTCTGCAACAAACTGAATGATTCGCGGTCGTCACTTGACCTAGAAAATGACCCATCACTCATAGGCCTGTACGGCGTAGAAAAAAATAGCGCGTTATTTGGGGGTTCAACACAACAAAAACATATAAATTTGCATCGAAAATCCTTTTTTTCACGTTGCAATTCATACATGTAATTAATAAAACAAGTTACAGTTAGAACAAAATACTTATTTCGTGAGAACAACCTGCGTTTGCCTGCGCGGAAGGACACACAGTGCACGTGCGACAACAAACATCGAGGTTCGCTGTCATCGACGGTGAAGTTGAACATTTTCTATACTTCAGTTTCTAATTAAAACCTTTAAGTGGCGAAGTCTTGTTATTTTAAAATGAAGATTTACTAGATTAAGTGTGTTGAAATGTGCTAGGATAAATTAGATCTTTAATTTCTCGTTACCAGAATCAATCGAGTCGCTTCTTTCACTCTGGAATTTTGGCCCAGAGCGAGCGTGACGATCAGGCGGCACTCAGACCACATCCCACTGTCTTCGGTTGCAATGATTTGCGTCGGTTCTCGATACATTTTCTATAGGCCCTATTCTTGAAAATAATCAATTTCAATGTTCCAGGTGTACCACATTGTTTTGCATGAGGCCCTATAAAGTGGGGTAGCCTTGCAACACGTTTTCACATTTAGCGAATCTTGCTGGCCCAGGCCTAAGACTAAGTAATACTGATACTGATAGGCCTAGTACCCAGGCGAGCACCACAGAAAGGCCAAAGCGAAAAAAATGTTCGGTTTGTGTAAAATTGTTTAACACCCAATTTATAATGCTAAGAAGTGTTCGATAATATATAAAAGGAGACTTGATTACAAATTTTAGCAATTTTCACAAATTATCATGAGAATTCCAATGAAAATAGTTCCGGCACTGGCAGTGATGATATAAATGTTATCGGTAAAAGTGGTGATATGACTTGTATCAGAGCTGTATAACTCAATATCTCACTACTAATTATATAATAAATAGAGGATATTTGTTGTTTATCGGTAAATACCATTTATATTTCATCGAGTGGATTAAAAAATATGTATTTTCACGATTGGCGAAGCCAAGAGTGAAAATACAAGATTTTTTAATCCACGAGATGTAATATAAATGATATTTACCGATAATACATCAAATATTCTATTTATTATATAATTATTAGTGAGATTTTCGTGTGTTTTTTCGACAAACTGAATCGGTCGTCACTTGACCTAGAAAATGACACATCACTCATAGGTCTGTACGGCGTAGGAAAAAATAGCGCGTTGTTTGGGGGTTCAACACAACAAAAACATATAAATTTGCATCGAAAATGCTTATGTTCATGTTGCAATTCATACATGTAATTAATGAAACAAGTTACAGTTAGAACAAAATACTTATTTCGTGAGAACAACCTGCGTTTGCCTGTGCGGAAGGACACACAGTGCACGTGCGACAACAAACATCGAGGTTCGCTGTCATCGACGGTGAAGTTGGACATTTCCTACACTTCAGTTTCTAATTAAACCTTTAAGTGGCGAAGTCTTGTTATTTTAAAATTAAGATTTACTAGATTAAGTGTGTTGAAATATGCTAGGATAAATTAGATCTTGAATTTCTCGTTACCAGAATCAATCGAGTCGCTTCTTTCACACTGGCATTTTCGCCCAGAGCGAGCGTGACGATCAGGCGGCACTCAGACCACATCCCACTGTCTCCGGTTGCAATGATTTGCGTCGGTTCTCGATACACTTTCTATATTCTTGAAAATAATCAGTTTCAATGTTCCAGGTGTACCACATTGTTTTGCATTAGGTCCTATAAAGTGGGGTAGCCTTACAACACGTTTTCATATAATTTAGCGAATCTTGCTGGCCCAGGCCTAAGTAATACTAATAGTAATAGTACCCCGGCGAGCACAGAAAGGCCAAAGCGACAAAACTGTTTGGTTTGTGTAAAATTGTTTAACACCCAATTTATAATACTAAGAAGTGTTCAATAATATATAAAAGTAGACTTGATTACAAATTTTAGCAATTTTCACAAATTAAAGAATCCATCATGAGAATTCCAATGAAAATAGTTCCGGCACTGGCAGTGATGATATAAATGTTATCGGTAAAAGTGGTGATATCACTTATATCAGAGCTGTATAACTCAATATCTCACTACTAATTATATAATAAAGAGTTGCTGCTGGACGTTTGATCTTAACATCATAATGGCTGATGACGTAATTCATTTGTGACGTCATTTTTGACAGACTTTTCGTGAGGTCATAGCGTTACTTGGGCCATAATTTCACACGTTGATTATGCAAAAAATAACACACTGCCTGGGAGTGGAATTATCGGGGGTGTAGTGTGAGAACTAGCAATACTTACTTACTGCTTGGAACAGTTTACATGATTACATTAAACCATCATTTTCTCTGCCTGATTTTTTTTACAATGAAGCATGTAAAAAATATAATTTGCTTTTGATGGTATTCATTTTAGAAGTATTACCTATTTTCTAATTTATTTTTATTGATTACCTTCACTTATTAATTGTATTGGTCATCTTGTTGTAGTGATTTATTAAGAGCGCCTCGAGGGAGATCAAATCAAAGTTATTCATTCAAACCTGAATTTATTTGATAAACAGGCCTATTGTCCAAGAATTACAGAGTTATAACGCAGTAGAATTAAGCCGAAGATTTACGGCGTTATAACGTCGTTATACTGTTCAACTTGATGATTTCCTACCAGTTCGCGTCTTTTAACGTTTAAATATTTTATTGCATTCAATATACAATAGGCTAGGTGTTCCCACCCTAGATTTCTTCTCCTACCTTATATTGTTTCTCTTCAGTTACTGTAATTTCCTTTTGATTTAAGCTCCTTTATTCCAAAACCACAGGATATTTATACCCCAGCTCTCTCTAACCATATGACCTTTTATTTCTAGACTTAACCATACCTCCCATGGTTATGAGTATAAACTAACTTCATCAAGCTTCCATGCTTTAGTTAAATGTTTTGATAGCTTAATCTTCCCTTGTTTACAAAAATACTCCTTAATCACCCAAGCCCTTTTTAGTTCCTGTCATTTTTCTGTATAAACACAAGCAATTCAACATAACTTTAGGCTTGTTTCTGCAGCTATTGAGAAAGGACAACAAATCCGAAAAGCTTCTAGCAAAACCGTGTGCGATCCCGTTTTCTGCTAAGTATTCTTTTCTTACTGTAAAACGTTGTATATATTACTTTCTTTTATATTCCTCTTTTTCATCTCTTTATATATTTTCATTATTTGAGGCTTACTAATGTTTTGCCCTTTTATTTATGATTTAACCTCATCTTCCATTTACAGCCCTTGTATATTTTTCTTCCAAATTTTATTTCTAGGACTTCATTATTATTTCCTGTTCCAATTTTACATTAATTTTAACCTTAGTGTCTTATTAAGATTTTTTTCCTTCCCGCTCTATTTAGTCTTCCTATACTTATATATCTCACAATTTGTTACTTAGATTTATAACCCTTTTTACTTTAGTCCTTCTGTCTCCAGACACATTTTATTCTTTATCTCTGCCTCTTTGTAACATATATTTTCCAAATTCCATCTTTTTTGTCCCCTAAGTCAGCCAATTCAATTAGGTCCTTTTATCTTTAGTTTGTATCAATTATTTTTGTTTCACGACATATTTTTCCTTTCTATCTCTGTCTCGCTTTCCCAACTCCATTTTCCCTTTTCATCTAGTTAGACTAATTAAGTATATTGGCATTTAGGCAGAATGGCAAAACAAGGGCGTGGTAACAGAAGCAGGCAATTTTCAGTTAGCAATAGGCATAGAAATTCAAAATCTAAAAGTCCCCAATATTCAGAATTCTCGGCTCTGGTGAAAGCCCTTTTCAAAATTTTACAATGTCTTCACCACATTGGCATCCTTGAGGAACATTTACGTGACCAAACCCTCCCAAATTCCTTAAATAATAAAATCAAAGAGCTTAATTCTTTTCTTAAACCGGCTCAACGTTTCAAGTTGAAGTTGATATTGCGTTTGACCATGTACACAAAAATTGGGCCCATAGGATCATACAAGAGATGATTTCACATTATGCGGCATGTTTAAATAGATTAAAAGCACAGGTGACTTCTGCCAGGTCATCCAATGGTCTAAACTTTGACAGTGCTTTCAATAATGCTTTAAAATGTGGCAAACAGAATTATAAAGGTAAATTAAAACTTTCGACCATTCAACATTTTTATTCTTTTCTTTCCATCACTAAATCTGTCACTTCTGCTGCTACTACTCAGGTCAGTCCTCCATCGTCTCCCCAACCCCATCCGCCTGCCAGTCCGTCCACATCCGTTATCTCACCTCCAACTCTGCAGTCACAGACTCCTAGGTCTGTAACTTTACCTTCTGTTTCCCCTTCGCCTTTCCCTACTGGTACTCCCTCCCTTAGATCTACTACCTCTGTCCCCTCTTTTTCATCCCCTCAACCCCCCTCCCCTAGACCTAGTAGTACCTCTGTCCCCTTTCGTCCTCCGTCCTCCCCAGTTTCTACTAGGGTCACTTCTCCTAGACCTAGTACATCTAGTCCCTCTCCTCCTCCCCCATCCCCAGTTTTGTCAGTCCATTCTCCTATGAGATATTCAGATGCAGTGATATCCCCTCCGAGGGGTCAGCGCAACCCTCGGAATAAATTAGCTAATTCTAAATTTTGGAAATTTCGGCACACTTCCTCTAATTGGCACCTTCCTAATGTAACTAAGAAAGTTCTTTTACTTGGGGATTCTAATCTATCTAGAATTAACCTTGACCCCCACCCTGATATGCAGGTAGAATGTTTTCCTGGTGCCAATTTCAATTCATTTTGGACTCTAATTCAAAAGTATCAAGGTCCCAAGCCTGAGAAAGTTATCTTGAATATTGGTATCAATAACAATACAACTACTGAGCCAAACACTTCGTTAACTCAAATGCGCAACATGATGACAGCGGTTAGGAAGACTTTTTCCAACTCGCTCATCTACTTTGTAGAGATCCAGTCATCCACTAAACTGCCGGCCAGTGAAGTTTCGAACCTGAACCTATATAACTCTTCTGCTTCCAAGATGAAGAGAGTTATGGTCATACCAAAAATCCCCAATTCAAAATTTAGAGTATCCACGGACAAAATTCACTGGACCGAAGATACAGCAAATTGCTTGTATACTCACTGGCTTCAGACACTAGATTTAAACTAAAATTGGGACAGGGCATGTGCCACCCTACTTTCGGCTTAGGAAGTAATATTGTTAATCTTAGTAACGAGGAACTCACTGCTGATGATATATCTCTACTCAATAGAGGACTCTCATTTGTGCCTTGCCCTAAATCATTATCTGATAGGGACTTTTCTATTAGTAAATTAGTGCATGTTATGGAGTTCTCCAGAAATCTTAGTCTGGCTGATATCTACAGAGATTCTAGTGGGGTACGCAAGCCGTTTACATCTAAAAGCGGCTATACACCCCCTTCTCACATGTATGATCCAGAAATAAACATTAGTCGTGACTCTGTATCAAGGAAATTTGATGCTTTAACTAATCAGAGAAACCAACATAACCTTACTCATTCAGAATGTCTTGCCTTAAGTAAGCTAAGGAGAAATCCAAACATAGTTATTAAACCTGCTGATAAAGGTTCGGCAACAGTTATTATGTCAAAACAGGATTATATTGAAGAGATAGAACGGCAGCTAAGCAACCCTCTTCATTACAAAAAACTTGATTTGGAAATTTGGCCTGAAAATGTTAGGGAGTTTAAAAAAATTCTTGTTTCTCTTCAAGATAAAGACTTACTTAATGAAAAACAGTATCGCTATTTGGAATCTGATCATAACTCTAAAAACAGGGTCTTCTATATTCTCCCGAAAATTCACAAACCCATTGAAAAATGGCCGAAGCCTACAATGCCCCCTGGGCGTCCTATTATCTCAGATTGTGGCAGTGAAAGTTATAGAATATCAGAGCTAATTGATTACTATCTAAAACCTATAGCGAATAAGGCATCCTAGCTTTATAAAAAATACGGATGATTTATTGGCCAAATTGTCTGACAAATCCATCCCACAAGAAGCGATTTTGATTACTCTGGATGTGGAGTCTATGTATACAAACATTGACATAGATTTGGGTCCTAAATCCATAAAATCAGCATTCCAAAGATATCCTGACCACGGTCGTCCGGATAAAGACATTTTAGAATTGCTGGAACTTAGCTTAAAAGGTAACGATTTTGAATTCAATTGGGAGATGATTCAGCATATTAAAGGGTGTGCTATGGGGAAACGTTTTAGTCCTAACTTTGCCTCTATTTTTATGGCTGAGTGGGAGAGTGATATTCTTCACAAATGTCACCAACAACCTTTTATTTACCTTCGGTATCTGGATGACATTTTTATCATTTTGGCAACATACGTTGGAAGACCTTCATATTTTCATTGATACGCTTAATTCTCACGACTCAAGCATTAAATTACAGCCTACTATTGATCACACTTCTGTGGATTTTTTAATGTAACTATTTACAAGGGTCATACATATCATACTACTGGGTATCTAGATTACAAAGTATTCTTCAAACCCACTGACACGCATCAGCTGCTACATGCTGGGTCATACCATCCTCCTCACACTTTCAAGGGAGTCATTAAATCTCAGATTTTTAGATTCTATAGAAACTGTAGTTCTTTAGATTTTTTTAACCAGACTTGTTCTGTTCTTTTTAAAGCTCTCCTCCCTAGGAAGTATTCTATTAGATTACTCCGAAGGATCAAATCTAACAAAGTAAGACAAATCATGTTTCCCCCTTCATCCCCCGATACGCTTACCTCCCCTTCACGAGTGTACCATTACCGTCCAACATTTCTCTCAGGTACATCAATGAAATACCTTAAGACGCGATGCAAACTCGATATATACGTACCCGATCGCGGAACCTTTTTCGGAGAACAAACTCGCAACAAATATCAAATGGCAGAGAATCTTAATTGTGACTCCTCTAATATCGTGTATGTCATCACGTGCAAAAAATGTCGCAAACAGTATGTCGGAGAAACTCAGAATTCTCTACGACAAAGAGCAGCCAACCATTTATCTAGTATAAGACTTAAACATGATGTACCTGTGGCACAACATTTCAATACTCAAGGTCATTCGGTCAAGGACCATTTTGAAATCATGCCTATTGAGAAAATCCCATTTCTCACTTCTGCTGCAGATACCAAGCACAAACGTTTGGAAAGGGAAAGTTTTTGGATTCAAACTATTTATCCTTTGGGTTTGAACTTGGACCCCGGAAGATGTCGTGAAAAAACTATAATGCCATTTGTGTTTCAGTATAACAAAGCTAGCATCGCTATGGCCAAGATTATAGTAGAAGAATACAAACTACTTCAAAGTAAACTTGCTCGACCTCTGACCCAAAGGCCAGTCATTGCTTATAAAAAGAACAAGAGTTTGAAAGACATACTGGTCAGGGCTAAACTCCCCTGTCTGCCTTCTACCTAGGTTTTCTGGGAAAGGGGTATGGGGGGGGGGGGGCAAATTTTCACTGTCTTTTCCCATGACCCCATAATATATAGTCTGACGATATTCTTACTATAGCTTAAGATGCGTAAGCATTGTCAATGTAATACAACGTGTTCCAGAAAAGTCTACTGACTAAGGCCAAGCTCCTGTCAGTCGTCAACCTAATGAAATATCATAGGTTTACTTTATTACAACAATTTATGATGGGGTATAAAGGTCTAAAAGATATACCTCTTTTTAACACAATTAGAAACTTGTCTCCGTGGTTATTTTAGACAAGAAGATTTTCCCTGTGCCCGTGTGTTTTAGTGTCATAAATATAAAGCCACATTTCCAATGGCTATTATAAAAATGTAAATACGCGTTACAAACTTTGAACTACAGTACTGTCAAACTAGCAACGTCTGGTAATTGTAGACAATTGTGTCCACATCCACCAACCATACATGTGTATCAACCTTTGAAAGTTAATCGTTTATTCAATTTCCTAACGCGTATTAAATATTGACGTGTTACTTAAAAGGACACCGTACCTATGAGGCAAATTAAAGATAAAAAATCAGACATTTGACGGTCGTACACATATTAGGAGGATGTTGGGATGATCACTGGTAAACTTGACATACCGTCCAATGACGAGCTTAAAGGGGTAGACACACCAGGCGAATTTTTCATGCGAATTTATTCGCCGAGTCAATCGCCGGTAAATTCGCCTAGTATGCCCTGGTCGCCGAAGTTCGGCCGAATCTCGCCCGAATGCATTCGCAGACATCAAGGATGTTTGATATTTTCCATGCGAATTTTCATTGTTGACAGTGAATTCGCCTAGTGTGTCCACTTCAGCGAATTTTTGTTAAGCGAATTTAGAACGCAAGATATTCTCAGCCAATAGCAGACACTTGTATCCTCATGTGACATAAACAAACGTGACCTTCATTACATTGACAGCTGTCAAATCGCCAGAGATTCGCATGAAATTCGCCTAGGGTGTCCACCTCGCTTCTCAGGCGAATTCGGCTGTGCGAGTTTCGGCCGAATCGCCGGCGAGTAAAATTCGCCTAATGTATCCACCCCTTTAAGATTTTGAATTAGTTTGCAGTTGATTTGTTTACTTCTGGTTTCAGCCAATCTAGAGTCCCCAGAGAGAGTCGTTGCATTCTTACAGCCTGGTCAATCGTTTTTTTGTCCTGGTTACATAATGTAGAAATAAACTAAAGAATGTCGGATCTTTACAGTTTATCAGATAGATGAATACTAATAACGCTTTCGTAACTCACTACAGTAGGGTTCATCCATGTAGGACCTCTGTTTATATTAACCCGAAACCGTTTGTCAGACAGTGAACAACATAATTATGTACCCCAGAACTCCCACTAATTACTCGTGCATTGTACATTCATAAGAAACATTACACCATTTGTGAATATTGGATTCTTTTATTACAAATTTTACCAAAATAACTTATCAGCTATATCACAGAAAAATATAGGTTATATGGAAGAAAGAACACAGTTGTCAAGCCGATTATAAACATAACAAATAGCAAAGGCTTTCAATATAAAAACTTACAATAAAATTAAACACCATAAAATTCCATATGATGACATATAATACTTGTAAAATAAACTAGAAGGTTTTGAGATCAAAACATATGTCTCCCCCTGCAGTGACGTTATTGATGAAAGGTACTACATGCCTCTAAGCATAACTCGCTATCATTTCAACTTGTAGATGAGGCCTCCGTGGCTCAGTAGGTAGAGCGCTGGACGCTCAATCCAAACAGCCTTCCCCCAATGGGTCGCGGTTTCGAATCCCACTCAGTCCCTCCCAAAAATTGAAAAATTGTCTGATTGGGTTTTCACTCGAACGACCTGTGTGGGATGGTTGCCCGTTACCAGTTGAAGGTCGTGGATTCCTTCTCCGAAAAGAGCCCGGTTTCCTCCAACAATAAAACTGGCAACGCCGCCATGTAAGTCAAATAATCTTGAGCGAAGCGTAAAACACCAAACAATCAATCATCTTGTAGAAAGCACATGTAACAACTAACTGAAAATACGAACAGTAAAAAACTTGCAAATCCATCTTTGACAGAGTGAAGGGTTGCTGAAATCTTACCGACGCTTATCAGTTTGTTCGACATGTATAGCCAAGGAAGCATGAAATTCAAGGAGTTTTCTCTATTTTTACAATGATCTCAATATCCTGAATCAATATCAGTAGGTTATTTGTTACTTGTGAGAGGTATTGGATTTTGTCCTGTATTAAGCTGACCTCCCCACTAAAATTGTAAAAAAAACTTCACGAAATTCAACCAAATGATTCTGGTGATATCTTGAAGACAAGCATTAACCAATGGACATATCCAATTCTGAGGCTAACAGAAAAGTAAAAAGACTTACAGGCCTCAAAACTTGATCAACGCTCAAGGTCCCCCTCCAATAAGCTGCAAATAAAATTGCGTAAAATACCGCCTAGTGGTACTGGGGATAGTTTGCAGACAAGCCACAAATAAATTGAAATGTACGATTCTGAGGCTAACTGAAGACAAAACGGACGTACAGGCACCAAAACTTGATCACCTCTGTACGTCGCCATCAATAAATTGTAATTAATTTTTTTTCATAAAATTCCGCCAAGTGATTCTGGAGATATCTTGAAGACAAGCAACAACCAATGAAAATATCCGATTCGGAGGCCAACTGAAGATCGGACAGGCGTACAGGCGCCAAAACATGATCAAATCTGAACGTCCCCACCAAAAAGCTGTACATCAAATTTCATCAAATTCCGGCAAGTCCTAGTTGACAGACGCCGGACTACGGACGCAGGACGAACAGCACAATTACTACAGTATGTGTCCCCAACATGTGTCGGGGAGACGTAATAAAGAGAGCATTACACTTTAAATATACTCTAGCCGCGATTTGAGATATACAAAGCCTGTCGATAAATATTAGAGTGTAAACCATTGACAAAAAGGCCTAAAATGAGTCTAACCGGGTTCTGATCCTAACTAGGCATGTATAATGGGTTTAACTTGTAGTAAACTCGTTGAAATTTGCTTTCTCAACAAATGTCAGAAAGGGTACGGTGTCGAGTATTAATTTTTCTGCAATATTTTTAATATATTTTTAAACGCCCGACAGTTATTTTAGAAATGCCTTGCTGCCACCTATAGCAAGAATATAAGCAGATTGGACATCAAAAGGTTACTGTTTGATAGATTGATTTTGTTGGGATTTCAAACGCCTTATAAACAAATATAGCTGATAGTTGTGAGTACTATAAGTGCAGTCGGAACTGCCTTCGGCTATCTTCGCTCGCTGCCGGTCGGCTTTGATACGCCTCGGACAGTCGGCGCTTTTTATACGGTAAATCACCTTGTTTTTGGATTGAATAAAAATGGCGTCGAAAGTAAATATCAAAATGTTTTACTACAGACAAAAAAGAAAATAATTATAAATTTATTAAATGCTAATATTATTTAGAAAGATATTTGTAATTGTCTTACATTTCCACCGGTGGGTGCTGTTCGATTTACGGATTGGAGTGGAGTATTCCGCCAAGGTAAATCACGGAGGACATGTAATTATGCCGCTGGATTACATTTCCTAGACAAATTAAAGAAATTTATCTACCGATTTTAAGGAAATCGATTCCTCGTATTAGAAAAGGCAAATTATCCACTCAGACAACCAACCCCCCTCCCCACTTCAACATTTTCAACTATGAATTGTTTGACCACACCTGAACTCCTATCCCACACATTAAGTAGTGGACTCTCCTCACATGCAGGTACTCATCCACCCAGTACTTATAATAACGGTACAGGTCGAGTCGATTATTAATTCATAGGAGGAGATTTTACATCATAGAAATCAATAGATGACAATCTGTAAAATAGACAAAGTAAATGAGTTGCCTTGCTACATAGGATCTTCTATGTATGAACCAATTTTCAGGAGGCGACACTATTTTTTAACTTTCCTCGGAGTTGTCAACGTAGTTATCACTCTGCAAAGATAAAAAAAAGACGCAGGGAACATTATGCAAAGGTTGTTGAGACTTTTCACGAAACTATACGCAAAGAAAAAAGTTAAGCACCCCCGAGGAAACTCTGCATATCCTGAATAAATTGTATAGCTTATTGTCATTAATGGTGATTTCGTATCGCCAGAATGGTGCCCTTTATGATCACAATCATTTCTGCAACATCGGTTTGCCAACAATCTCCCTACACCAATGACTTTCCAGGGGGGTGCTTAACTGTTTTCTTTGCACATTTGTTCTGCTTATATAATTCTAACATTATTCAATGCAGATATAATCAATTTGCGTATTCATATAATGTCAAAATTAACTTTAGGTGTATTGAGCTACCTTAGACTGAGAATGAATGATCTGATTATTTACATTGTGTTTACTTTTCGTATGCCAGATACAGGCGAGTTAATGCAACAGATGTATAGATACGTCCCAATTCGAACTCATCTCGAAATAATAATAAAGACTGAAATAATGTTTAAATCGGCGTTAAATCTTCTCTCACTCAATCACAAACGCACTCACTTGAAAAGTGTGAATTTTGCCTTTGTAATACAACATCTATTCCAAAATTACGTTATCTGGTCAAAGAGGACTTATTTTCAAAACAATTGTATACACCATAAGATCATGCTTTTTAATGTTTTGCCAGTGTCAAATACTATACTGTATAGACTGACGACAGTAGCATAGAAAAGGGTAAAGTTGCCTAAAATATCCTCCCAAAAGAAACCAGTAAAATTATCCAGTTTCATGTTCTATAAACGACATATTTACCAGTTCGACACGCAACAATGTCGTAATGTCGTGGTAGACCGTTTGACAGGGCAAGCACAGTGGTGATTTCGACGTCTTTCTTAGCCAGCCAAGTATGTTTAACACTAGAAGAGTCACTGGGCCATAAATCTGTACATACACAATTTTTCTGCCATGTACTCCCTAGTGAAACGCGTAGTAACTCCTAGAAAATGGCATAGGCCAGTATTGACTGATGTCGTTAAATTTCATAATGGGAAAATAAATTGTTAATATATTAGTGTTTGAATTGTCTCGACTTCGTGTGCAAAACTTTATCTAAGGTTAATAATAAACAGTTAAAGGCACACTTGACGCGATAATCTAGAATACTGTTTACATAAAAAACAGTGAGTGGTTTCCTGTATTTTTCCCAGACAGACCAAGTTAGAAACTTTCTATTTCTACCAAAAATAAAAGGTTTTGGCATTATCTAGTATTTTGAAATTGAAAATTAGATTTATCAAGTACCCGCAATGTAAACAAACCCCGAACCTGAACATGCGCACAAGCGCCCTAATGTTTGGGTCGTGTGAGTGATCTAACGTCACAGTATAATTTTACGTACATAATGACCATCGGTGAGAGTGACTCAAAAAGCCTGCCGATATTTTTGTAAGTGTAATCCACAGATAAAAATGCCTGATATGAGGGCAATCCAACACTTGAGTTAACCGACACCCGTCGTTGTTGTTGTAATCAGGTTTCGATTCTTCGTTTGTATTTCACCCAAATTTTTACATTTTTAAACTAACTGGACATGTTTTATGTTTAATTTGAGTGGTTTTTAGTGAACACATGTGAATTGGGTTTCTTAACAAATGTTCAACAGGCTACGGCAGCAAGTGTGCCTTTAAACATTCGGCTACAGCTTGACATGATAGCACAAGGAACTAAGGGGCTATAGCTTTCAAGATAGTTATGTAAAGAAACCTTTTCCTTAAAAGTAAACAAAAAACCTACATTCGATGTCTTGATGTTGTTTTTCTGACACCATTGTAGAAACGCCGAAGTCAGAAGTTCATTAATAGCTGGATTGGAATTCTTTGAGTATAATCTCATAACTTGTTCTTGAAATATATTAGGTAACATCTTGGACACCTATAAATAAAACAATAAAATTCAGAACACGGAAACTTACTCGAATGTCAGGTGAATGTTATTGCCAATTCCTGTTAAATACAGAGAGGATATTAAACGGTTGTGTTTGAATAGCATTTATATTTCTCCAAGTGAAAGACCTAGATTATATCTAGCGGACCTTGTACAGTTATCACTACTGGGCAAAACAAGCAAGAAATACCTAACTTCAATTCGTGGTGTACTGTAACAATATTATGAGTAAATATAGTTTTGCCCTATCAAATGAAAACGGCCATGATAACAATTATGCTGACTGGGAGGACACATTTTTGGCTGATTTTTAAAAAGCCGTTACATTTTGTAATTTTATTACTGATTGTATATTTGGAAAGCTAGAATATTTATCTAACAATCTTTTAATGGTTAAAAAATCTCAAGATAGTTGTATTTCAAATCCTTGGATACTGACGTTGTCTTAGACGCAACTGGGTCTCATGCTTAGACGAACTTTAGTATAAGTGGTCCTTATATTGTTGATCCTAATTATTTAGTTAAGATTGCAGGCCAATTCAAAGATCATGTCATATCCGGTTTACAAGGTTGTCGTTTTTTTCTTCAAAAATGACGTCAGCGGGGCTCGTAAAGACCACCTTGATAGGATAATCCAACTTTACAAGAGACGCAGGGAAGCAAAGTTCATTATTAATCTTTCCAAAAGTGAATTTTGATGTGCCACAGTCAATCAGCTCTGATTTGTCGTCGTTCAGTGTCAAGTCACACCAGTTAGAGCTAGGTTGACATTTTAAATATCCCAGTGCCGGGTTGTAAAAAAACAACTGAAACGCTTCTTAGGTATGGCTGAATATTATTTTTTAAAAATGATCAAAATTCCTCTTCATGTTCTGAGCCTTTGACTAATTTACTTCAGAAAAAATATTTATTTGCTCTGATAAATGTCAAGATGCTTTTGAAAACACGAAAGCGATACTCTGCAGCAATCCAGTTCTCTTAGCAAGTGACTTTTCAAAGCCATTTAAATTAGCGTGTGAAGTTACTTTGATGGTCCACTGTTTGTATAATATTTACCTGTTGATAAGTTACTCTGTTTTTTTTTATAAATTAATCTGCTGGTTTTTATTTTACTTCTTCATTTATTATTTTGTCTCGTAATAGTGCCTTTAAGCGTAAGATTACATATCACTGACCAATGAAACGGCGGCATATTTGATCTTCACAAGTCACTGTCAGATTTGTTGGCGATTGATTGGCCATTTTCTCTTACGTTTTTTTTGCGTTATTTCTTGCGTTATTTCACTCTGCACCAGTCACCAGAATAAAATAAAGATCTAAGAATTTACATTAAGGTTACAGTTTTATTTCACATTTGCGGTATTGTTAACGTTTTGGTTTGTGACATAGTGCATGCCGGTCTTACATATTCTCAACCAATCTGGGGTATTTTCAAATTGAGTTAAAAATTTAAAACAAACACACACACAAAAATCTTCAATCAGGCATTGATTGAAAGCTATGTACAGTAGACCTGCATTAGTTTCAATGCAACATTGAAAAAACCCAGTTGCAAAACTATCGCTATGTAAGCCACTTCATAGCTCTAGTATAACCGAGATCAATTTCCATTGGCAGAAAAAAAAATCAGAAACTGGGTGTTGTGAGCTTAAACGCAGTAATAGGATTATCAGAAGCCAGCTGTTAAAACAACACTGTCAGACGATCGAAAAATTGACTTTTGTTTAGCTACATTTTATTTAATGATTCTTACTCTTCACTTGCTAGTGCTGGTGAAAAATGTATGTAGCCAATTGTGTTTATTTTGTTATATATTTATGATCAGTGTATATTCATGTATGTTTGGGTATCAAGGTCTATATGGTCTAGGTATACCTGTTTTGCTTGCCAGTCCTTGCATTGTACGTTTAGATAGCAAGCATCCAATACTCCAAAAATGTATTCCTACACCACAGCTATTTGAATCTGTACCGTTATTAGCCTACGTCTTCAGTTCGTACAGGTTTCTAGCTTTATTGATACCATTAATTTCAACGTCAATCCTTAACTTTTTCAGGTACTTTAAAATGTGAACTTTACTTGATAATCAAAAGTTATGAAAAAAGTCCGAACTATGGCAGTTTATTTAATCTTATCAAAAGATGAAAATATTTTCATAATCACTTTCTGAGAGACAAAACCCCAAACACATGTGCGCGTAAAACCAAAAACACTAATTTCGGCTGAACATTTCGAAATGTGCTGGGGCCTCGGTGGTCCAGTGGGTTAGAGTGATCGTCCCTCAGTCCCACACATACCTTCCATCGATGCGGCGCGGGTTCGAATCTCACTCAGACCAAATAAAAATAGAAAATGTCTGAGTGGATTTTTCACTCGGTCACCGTATGTGGAAGAGTTGTTAGGTACTCGCCGAAGGTCGGGGGTTCCCCTCCCCCCCCTTGAAACACACACATAAACTTGCCAACGATAAGTGAAAAAAAATGTGTGCGGCGTAAAACATCAATCAATCAATCAATCGAAATGTTCTAGTAATTAGATTTACCTCTTCTTTTCCCAGTTTGAAAGCCTCCTCTGGGTTGTATTTAGAATAAAATCGTACGCCATCTACCGGATTTTTCAACTCTTTTCCATAATCCAGTGTCATCACCTGTTCAAAAACCATTTCTATTATTCATAAACCGCATATCACATCTAAATTAGTTAATAGGAATTAGCTGAAGTTTCCCATTACAAAAAAGCTACTCCCCAGAAAAGGACGTCAATGTAGGTCAAAATGATGGGGTATATATTTTGGGAGTAAACATGGGGTAATTATTTAAAAGGCGTTTTCTTAACACATTCAAGTGACCGTTCGGGCTGTATTCTGAACCACCTGACTCTCAACCCCAAAGCGTAAAGTTATAAGCTTCAAATTCAAATTCTAAATTGTATCATAGTTCATAAACTGCTCACAGTGAACTCTCAAAAGGATGTACAATTACACAAACAGATTTTCAAAGTAGAGATAATTTTTTCAACGAATCTCTCTCAACATGGAAAAAATCTAAGTTTTCAGACTTATTATTGGATAAAATATTTAAATTTGACAGAACGGTCAAAGATCCTGAAAGTTTTTCTTACAGAAATTAAAATGTCTTCTTTGTTGACAGATACTTCATCCGCACCAGTCGACTTTGCAATTTGATAAACTTGTTCAGTGATTTCTGCCACCTGTAATACAATCAGATAATTCATAAAATTACACATGTCTTTTCCCGAAACCTGCTTCTTAGAATATCCTTCAAGGGTTTTTTCTTTTGTCTGTAAGTAATTAAGGTTGAAATAAAAATAATCGAGTCGGGGAATCCACCCCATGTACCGAATATGTGTGCGAAATGCAATCAAAAACTGGGTCACGTCCATTTATCGCTAATTTTGCTTAAAACGTACGAATAAATATTTTCGAGATGTGATGTTTGGAAAAAAAGCTGCGCCTAAAATGGATGAACATTCGTCCGGTTATTTAAATGATGTTCGACCCGGATAGGTCTTCAAGTTAACGTCAGCTATTTTGTTATTGTCTTTACAATAAGGATTTAGGACAAAGGTGCGAATTAAGGCAGCTCATACTTTTAGTCACCATTTATATACTACCATACACCATACACTGCTTTCAGGTACATTCTCGAGAACGATATAACTAATCTTCTAATTTTGAGATTTGAGACAAAAAATCAATTTACCCAAAAATATTTACGGAAAAAATATCACTTTTTTGGAAGGCAAGTACGTTTCTGGAAGAAGAATTAACTGTAAATGGCTATTTTTACGGCTTGAGAAAAACAATTTCATAATTCTGCCTAACAATACGCTTAAATTCAAGTTAAAATTAATGGACTGTCAGATAATGTTTTAAAGGTAGGCCTACTTGTAAAAGTGGCCTCAGATCGGTATGAGGGGGCCTCCGTGGCTCAGTAAGTAGAGCGTTGGACGCTCAATCCGAACAGCCTTCCACCAATAGGTCGCGGGTTCGAATCCCACTCAGTCCAAAACAAATTGGAAAATTGTCTGACTGGATTTTCACTCGAACAACCTATGTGGGATGGTTGCCAGTTACCACCGGAAGGTCGTGGGTTTTCTCCGGATATAGAGCCCGGATTCCTCCCACAATAAAACTGGCAACGCCGCCGTTTGAGTGAAATAAAACGTAAAACCCCAAACAATCAATCAATTACATCAGTATGACGGGCAAAATGACACCATTATGGCGGAGCGCCTGCCAATCTCTCTGAAATACATTAGGCCGTATATATTGTAAAATCACTAACGTTTATATGATCATGCCTGACCACGCGTAAGAACTAGATGTTCGGGAATTCGGGTGGTTTTTTGAAGTGGGTAAAAAGTTCCATAACAAATAGGAAACGAGTTGTCTTGGGAGGGGTAAATTCGTTGACTACGGCTTTGTCTGCAGGCGTTCCTCAAGTTCAGTCCTGGGGCCGTTATTTTTTTCTAATTTATATTAACGATCTACCTCAGAAGATTGTAAACAACATTTAACTCTTTGCAGATGACACATGTTTGTACGTTATATCGGATGAAATAAAAGATACTGCTCCCTCCATACAAACTGATTTGCAATCATTGGAAGACTGGGCACAAAAATGGCTCGTGGACTTTAATCCTAAAAAAACCGAGTCCCTTATAGTATCAAGACGAAGACCTCCCTCAAACATGTTCTGCACATTTGAAGGTAGCCAAATTGAGCCAGTATCCTCTCTCAAACATTTTGGATTAACGTTTAACTCTTCTGGTAATTGGAATCAACACGTAGTGAAAATAACAGAATCAGCCAATAAAAAGTTTCGGGGTTTTAAATACCAACTTCTTAGAAAAAGCCTAGAAATTATGTGCAAGAGTTTTATCCGCCCGCCTTTAGAATATGCGGACACAGTATGGGACAACATCATTGACAAGATCTATATAAAGGACAAATGTATGACACGGTTTGGACGGCCATGAACTCTTATATCGGGCAAAGGTATTTATACTTTATATATTAATTCTCATGCTTTAGTATCAGTTAAAATTCGTACGTGTTTTGTTTTCATTTCTTGTCTACTGTTTTGTAATCCTAGAAGAACCAACACCCCTTCCATGTAAATATGTTATACTTCATTATAAATGTATTATATTGTATCTAGTTATTGCACAAAATAAGCTTTAGCTTAACGTGCAAAAATAAACTTTAGATATGTAAAAAATCCTAACGAACGTTATACAGAAAAAAACAAAGACGAACCCTTTTCACTTCGATGTGTGTTTCCGGTTGACTTTCACCTAGAAATTTATAAAAATCTCGTTTATAAATCCTGGTCAATAATTCCTGTGATTCTTTCAGATTGGGGTCCTTGCTGTGAGCAATTATATCCAAAACTGAGTCGTTCATCTTAGCAAGTGCAACCATATCATGTATAGAAGCGGACATCTTCACAGAATTTCTGTCAAGAAAAGTTTCGAAAAGTTAGTTTAAACATGATTTATTTCGTAAAGGACAACAAAAGTAATATGCATAATGAATTAGTATATAAAAATAACAACTGGTTTTAAGTATGGATTTTAGATAACATAGATATTGGAGTGTTTGGCGACAAGTTGACTGGTTATATGTTTCGTCTTGCATCGTGTAGCCTAACACAGAGCCCGGTTGGTATGAATCACTGTTTAAAGGGAAAGAAAATCTAAGCTTTAGACTAGTTTAGATGGAAAGAGTAGAGTTCATTTAGTCCAAAAAAACTGTCCGATGTATGTTTTATCCCCTCGTAAGAGAATAATCGAAATTTGAAGGTGGCGTTACAATAGAGAATAAGCTCCATAGGCCGTTCACAAGGCCGCCACCATTTTTTCATTAGTTTTATCCAATTATTGTTGAATAAAAATTTAAGTGCGTTATAGAGTAGTCATGTGATTCAATTTAGCCAATGGCTGGCTAAGCAATGGCGCGGGGTTGCATACTGACCTATATATTCGGAGACAATCTTCCCACTTCAAGTTTGTCGCCATGTTTTTTTTGGACCTAAATCTACCATTATACATTAGAGAGCGTTAAATATACGTCATTATTGATCTAAAAATAGCTATACCAACATCACGTCATCCTAAAACGGAAAAATGGCTACACAGATAAGTCACTGAAAGGACATACTTATGTCTGTTTTTATTAGCTTGAGGGTCACTGGAGGTAATTGACGTGAAATGTTTTAAGCACTTTGAAGGTTGTTATCGACGATAATCCCTATGTATTTCTAGAGATTTCCCCTCCTTTAACGTCAATTCAAGTCATTTAAGTTTGTCTTGACAGTGCTTATAGCTTTATAAACGGAGACCATAAGATCATCCTTAAAATTGCACAGTGTAAGAACCATCTATTGGACATTGAATCGACCGTATCCGCTGTTCGATTATTTTCTATAAAAGGAGATACAAATATTTACAATAAAACGAGACACGATTTTTAACCACAGAATGGGACACAGTTTTTTTTACTGTAAGTGGAGCAATAGCTGTTTTTTATTACTGACACGATTACTTATTACAACTGGAGACACCATTATTGATTACAAGTGGAGACACGAGTATTCCTCATAACTGGAGACACAACTATCTATTATAACTGGAGACACAATTATTTATTACAAGAGACACGAGTATTCGTTATAACTGGAGACGGAACTATTTATCATAACTGGATACACAATTAGTTATTACAACAAGAGACACGGGTATCCGTCATAACTGGAGACACAACTATCTATTATTACTGGAGACACAATTATTTATTACAAGAGACACGGGTATCCGTCATAACTGTAGACTGAACTATTTATCATAACTGGATACAGAATTAGTTATTACAGCAAGGGACACGAGTATTCGTTATAACTGGAGAAAGAACTATTTATTATTACTGGAGACACAATTATTTATTACACCAAGAGACACGAGTATTCGTTATAACTGGAGACACAACTATTTATTATTACTTGAGACAGGGCTATGTATTCTAACTGGAGACACGATTATTTACCATAAAATGAGACACGATTATTTATTATAACTGGGTTGTGACTTAAAGCTTTACCTACCCATCCTTTCCTTGTATGTTCAGATGGTCATTGGCTTTGATCAATACATCTGTAATCCTGAAATATTTTGATTAGATAAGAATCATCAGCACACATTATATAAGTCCATACTTAGATTCCAAAGCCTCAAAACTCACAAATTTGACAGTTCATGAAGCGTTAAAAACAAGGAATTTCATATTAGGTGGCTAAATGTGACATTTGAATGAAATCAATCTTTAGTTCTAAACACCAGCTTACACTACATTCTCGACAATGTTATTATTGGAAAATTATCGACAATTTTGTAATTTTATCTTTATAACCAATTTGGCAGCTCCTGTCAATCTTAGTATTAAATAAATGGATAAATAAATAAAATAAGAAGATGGAGTTGGTACATACATTGCCTCAACGTTTATGGTCACTGGATGCCTGCATGCCTTTTTGTGGAGAGATTTCCGAGTATAAAACATGTCATAGACATTACCAGCTTCCTGAAAGTCAACAATTTATTAATTGAATTTACTTATTGGTGATTTTCGCTTTTCGTTCTAGGCGGAGATAAGTATTAAAATATACATGTGAAGAACAAGGCATTTGTCACAATGAGACAAAGAATTGACAATATGTGAGACCCTGCTGACTTGTATTCCTTGCAAACAAATCGTTGATACAGAAATTGAAGGTGTCATCATTCAATAATGGGTATGTCCACCTCGGGCATCAACGCAAGCAGTACATCTGCGACACAAGGACCTGATGAGTGTGGCTATTCTGTGCTGTGGGATCCGGTCCCACTCTTCCTGCACTACCTGGATCAATACACGTCAGTTGCGTGGCCTGGGTTGACGTTGTGCAACGGCATTCTTAAGCTGATCCCACAAGTGCTCTATGGGCGATAAATCGGGGATCGGGAGTTTCATGTTCCCTGATTCTGAGGCGACTAATTGTGGAGAGATGACACTGCATGTGACGTCCTACGGCGGCACAGCCGAGACTCGCCGGTAACATGCCAATGGTACATTCCCTTTGTTGTGTCGTAAGTCGGGGCATGGTAACGTTTTCTGGTTGTTTTTTCGTCTTTATGCTGAGCTTCGTGTAAAGTGTTGAAGCTGTTCTCAGTGACGGTGAAACACTCAATGGACGCTATTAGGAAATGTTGCGTAATGTTCACGACAGGCGCGTTGGGAACACCACAGGCTGTCCAGTTATTGCAACTCGAACTAACAATAAACAACAGAACGTAAATGGCCAATAGCCTTACTGGGGTAGAAACATAAAATTCAACCGTGCGTTTTTAATGGCGCTAAGTATACATAAATAAGTAGACACAATGATGCAGGTATAGACGAGTTATTAGTTAAAAAGAATGGCAGATACTTTATAGATACAGAATTTTTACAGACGATATCTTTATATCCACACTGAGCTTTCTAGTACTATATACTTAATACAACCAAACCAAACCTGACGAACGTCAACCTTTCATGGTTTTCTGGCGACCATCACCCTTCACTTTGAACATTGTCTTGGTGTCTACAATTTTGATCATTTTTAAGATCTTTGTTTGACACAAACTTACGGAATCAATTTGAATATGCAACTGTGTGTCCCCAAAACCTTTATGCAAAGTCATGACTTTTTTCGACAATTCCCAAGAGGCAAGTAATGTAAGACCGCCATTGGACATTAGTAATGCTAAATTTCATCCTAAAATTTACATTTTTCATAAATAAAAGTAGGTATTTGCCTTATCCTTGAAACAAATTTGCATTTTTCCCTTCACACACAAAACCTTGGCGAATTGAACAAGGCGAGAATGATCAAAGCATTTCTGGATTCCAACGCCATGACAGTCTCGAGCAAAATAGTCAAACTTGTCAACGTCAATGCAGTTCCTCTTGTTGGCAACAATCTAAAATATAAATAAATCTAAAAATAACCTTCAAAGAAAACGAGGTTTGATTATATTATCTCTGTATACTATTTCTAATATTTAGCCAAGTGACTCTCAGTTTTCTTTGGTCAACAAAACATATGAACTAAATGACTCGCTTTGAGAATTGGGCAATGGGCACCCACTTACTACACCTTTGTGAATAATCAATGTTCGTTCATTTCAGGACAGCCAAAAGAAATTATCAAAACCTGATTTAACATGGAAAATAAGATATTGTTGCTTAAAGGGACATACCCAGAACCAGCGAAACAAAGATCGTAAAAATGTATGCTATTCTACTGTTGTTTATAGACAAATGATGTTTCCAGACTGCCATTGGTAACTCCCCTAGCTCTCGCAAAGCTCTGGATAGGGAGTGTTTTGGGGAATTTCTTTGTCTCCTTGTGGTAGAAATAATCAACCATGGTGTATAGCTGCGCGTGGAGACCATTTGTGACTGCCCGTGGGGTACATTCTCGGCTAGTTATTAACTGATGTCAAACAGAAAACAATAATAGCATGATATTCCTTAAATAACTCGTTAAATTTACATTCTTCGCGGAAAGTCGACTTGCAGTCTTTCACCCGAGATCACTTTCTCTATCTCTATGTTTTTCTACTAATCTGAAGGTCAACTTGGACGTTGAGTCCTTTTAAGTGTTCACGACTGATACCAGCGGTATGCTTTTAATTCCCAAGTGATGTGAAAACTCGCATACATTTTCGAAATTCTGTTTTAGCGAACATTTTCGGTTACTTATGTCACGGGAGTAATTGAGAACATAAAGCGACAGTAACCAGAATTGAGATGCTGCCGTTTAAATGATAAATGACAAGTTAAAGACAAAGCCTCCTATTTGGTAATCAATTTGTTTTAAAACTTGCACGGTATAGACCTACGAACTCAGCCAAAAGCAGAATGAGATTTCAGGCACAAAACCTACAAAATGCAAGGCATTGTTTTTCTCTCCACAGCCTAGATATGGAAATTAATTAGCTTTAGTGCAGTGACGTCATACATTTGAGATGTACATTACTATCGTTGTGACATCATACATAGGCGACGTTGAGCCAGGGCGTCTTCATGGGGGCCGTTTCACGAAGCCGTCGCAAAGTGCGATCAATCGCAGTTGCCATGACGTCGTATCCCTCCACTATGGTATCCATTGGCAACTATGCGTCGTTTGCGATGCGACTGCTTTGTGAAACGAGCCCATGGTTGGTTGAAATGACATTGAAAGCGTTCAAATGTCAACTATGACGTCAAATACATGAACGTAGAAATTTCCGATTTGAGACGGAAGCAATGCATATTTTCAACCGATATTTCGTTGACACCCAAAAGCAAGTTCGTTTTGTTTTAACGGTAGACACACATTTACTCAATTTACAAATCACGGCTAGGTGTTTTGTAATAACTTGAGATTTATCCTTTAAAGGGGCATGAGCTGCCGAAATTCACACTTTTTTCATAATTTCTAATCGTCACGACAGTAAGAGGCTTTGAAGGCCATCGAAAAACTAAATGATCGGCGTTGGAATGAGGAAAATCCATACAGTATGTGCCCTGTACGAACCGAAAACGTGTTCGAAAAGTAGCAAAATTTAAATAACCGGGACGACCATTCATTCATTCTAAGTCAAAGTTAGTTCAAAACAATACTTTATCGTACATTTTTTAGTCTAGAAGGACTAAAAAGCTTCTGAATTATACGTCTTGAGAAAAATAGCCGATAATTTCAACATTCTGTGTTTACGTCAAACAATCAACATTTTGGCAGCTCATGCCCCTTTAAGAGTGTGCTAGATGAGAAAAATTACCAACTCAATGACAACATAGACAATAAACAGAATATTGTGCATTTGAGTGTGAATAGCATTAAAGTGGCACGGGCTGCCAAAATGCAAACTTTCATCATAACCTGTGACCTATGTCAACAGAAATAGTGTTAGAAAAATAAACCAAATTTAAATAACCTCGCGAACCTTAATTCATTTTCGGCCAAAATTACGCTTCAACGTACACTCTCGAGGCTTGTAGCACTAAAAACCTTCTATTTTTTTTTACTCATAACAATAGCCGAACATTTCTAAACTTAATTTTGAGAGAAAATTATTCTTCTGAAATCCAGGGAGGCGGTTGACTTGCTCAAGTCGCGCGATTTATTTTCTACCTCACTCTTATTGAACATTAAAGTGGCCAGAGCTGCCGAGCTTTTTTCGTCAATTTGAAATAACAATATAATCTGTGGGTTTGAAGTAAAGAAAAACTGCACTAGTGCCCAAAAGAAACGACACCACATGTTTGCAACGACATAAAATAAAAAGTAAACAATGCAGAAGTTTAAATTTGGTGTTATTGTTGTGAGAAATACGTTCACAACCTCGGAACCAAAATTCAATTCAATTCAATTAGTGCAATCAATATGGCAAGCCTTTAAATATGGGTGGGGTCGAAAAAAGAACATTTAGTTAGAGCACTGATCACAGAAACAACGGGGAATGTCACACCACGCGTCTCAAAGTCAGTAGCGGGTATATCCACGCCTTCGGACTGATGACGCCAAACGTGATGACGTTGGGAGTGATGCGTTCCCATTCCTCGAGGAGACATCGTTCCACGTCCAGTGGTTGACTAGATGCTCACGGCGCTGTCTGATTTGCCGATCGAGGTGGTCCCATAAGTGTGTCTGAAGATGAGACCCAGTCCCGCCGTTGCCAACACCGAACTCGCCTGGCCCATATGAATCTGTCGTTCCGGTGCTGAGGCGTCAGGAGCGGTCCGCGGACGGGATGACGTGACCGGATACCATACTGCCGCAGTCGCCTGAAGACGGTCTGTCTACTGATCCTGTGTCTCAGTGCTGTAGCCGCTGTGACGGTCGCTGTTACGGTGCGGTACCAGGATATATATAACGATCTTCAAGGGGCGTGCATAATCGTGATCTTCCACTCCTTGGTCTGTCTGAAGTCTGACCTAACAGACGTAACAGCTGCCTCAACCTGGTGATAGTGATGCGTGCACAGCCCAACTTTCTGGCTACATCGGCGTGTGTCGCTCCTTGTTGGACCATTCCAGCGGCTCACTCTCTCTCGCTGGCTGTCAAACGTGGCATATCTTGTGATCTTTTTGTTGATATCAACGTGTATGCTCAGCCCTTTTCTGCACGCGCAAAACATGCTAAAGCGGCAATGTCACTTGCACGAAATTTACATATTCTCCTGGAAGTGATCATTTGTTCCCGGTATATTTGATTGATGCGCAGTGTTACGGATCTGCAATACGAATTGGCATGTTTTTATATTACAAAATCAATTCGCGAAAAAAATATTTTGAAAGCAATTTGCTATCGTTTTGTTTTGGACACTAGTGTATATCAGTTCTTTTCTTTACCTCACCGTTAAAGGGGCATGAGCTGCCAAAATGTTGATATTTTGACGTAAACACAGAATGTTGAAATTATCGGCTATTTTTCTCAAGACGTATAATTCAGAAGCTTTTTAGTGCTTCTAGTCTCGAAAATGTACGATAAAGTATTGTTTTGAACTAACTTTGGCTTAGAATGAATGAATGGTCGTCCCGGTTATTTAAATTTTGCTACTTTTCGAACACGTTTTTGGTTCGTACAGGGCACATACTGTATGGATTTTCCTCATTCCAACGCCAATCATGTAGTTTTTCGATGGCCTTCAAAGCCTCTTACTGTCGTGACCATCAGAAATTATGAAAAAGTAGGAATTTCGGCAGCTCATGCCTCTTTAAACCGAAGACAAAATGCTCACGTCGTGTCGCGATGGGCGTGATTCGGAAAATTAAAAAAATCGATTAATTATTTATAAATAAATATTTTTTTAATTTGCATTTATTTTAACAAACCTCGTATAGAAAACTTTTGTCTTTTTTTCTTCCCTTGTATGGCCAGTCCTATAGATTAGAAAGGTAACGAAATAGTATTTTATGTAATTTGGACATTTTTTTTTCAGCATTATTATTATCAAAAGTGACATGATCAACAAAAACTCGCATTGTTTTCATAAATTCAGATTTTTAAGACCAAAGGAAAGTTTGAAGTTCAACAAAAACTAAATGATTGACGTTGGATTAAGGAAATGCGTACAGTCTATGGTCTGTAAAAACCTGAATAGTGTTCGAAATGTAAACAAAATTTAAATAACCGGGACGAACGTACATTCATGTCAGCCCAGTGTTAGTTCCAAACACTATATATTATCCAGAATAATAACACTAAAAAGTTTCTAATTTGTACTTCTTAAGAAAAATAATGGATAATTTAAAATTTTTGCTTCAACGCAAAAATATCAACATTTCTTGCAGATCATGCCACTATAACTTTAAAACGAAATTAGTGAATCGCTATCTTTAACCCAACATGGTAGATTTTCCCCCCATTAGCTATGTGTATTCCGAATTGTGGGTACTAGTAGATTGCAAAGCTGATTTCGAATTCAGCTTATTTAATTTCAGTTCAGGTTGTATGAGAAAATACCTTAGTCGTAAATTTGAAAACTGATTTTAAAAAACTATTTTTAACGGATTTATTAAAAGTCATGTACAATGTTTTCCAGTTTGCGTTAAGTGTGTTGTAGAACATGTAGGTCTTCTTTACAATTATAATTTACGGAAATTCCAACTTTGTTAAAAAAAAAACACATTCCGATTCTCAAGTGATGGTCGGCGTTTGGAATACCTTAAAAGATTGACGCTGAAATAAATGATATCGTTAAATCCTAAGATGTGTACTTATACAAAGAAAAGTATGATGACCAGGGTGTATTATCTACGTACTTTTGTTGCTATTAAAACAGCCTAAGTAAATGTCTTCTCTAAGATTGATACCAGCGGAAAGCTCTTATTTTGTACTTCTTGATAAAAATGACGAGCAGTTAACTGCTTGTGTTTTAACTAAATGTCTCCCTATATTTGGCAGGTCGTGCGGCTTTAAGCCATGTTGGTGTACAATTCAATATGATCTTCTCGATACTTTGGAGTTCGATTATGCATTTGGTGGGAACACGGGAAACTGTAAACCGAACGACTTACTTGAGCTAAGGAATTGTGTATCACGTGATCGGACGATGTATCCGTGCCACCTAATCCCCATCCAACAAACCAGGGTTCACTCGGATTTCAAGATGATGCTAATGTTATTTAAATGCAAGTGAGCAAGCAGTCATGGCAACCGTCTTGTTTTCTAACTTTTAGTTAGTGCTTTGACGTTGGATTTTAACACTGAGGTGCACATATATTTTACTTAGGGTAAGTACACAATGAAAACCGTGTTTTGATGTCTTATTTCACTGAGCTTATTAAATTTCGTAACCGTTATAGGGCAGTAAATGTAGCATTGAATTTTGTATGCGCTGCGCCCGAAAAAAAATTGTTTTTGGTCAGATTTGTTAAGTACATACTCTACAACACACTTAAAGCAAATTGAAAAATCTTGCCCAAGGCTGTTCATTTAACGTTTAAGAAATAAAGGGAAATCACTCTTCGGATGATATTTTAAAACTAGAACTACTGGGTAGCATATTCAACCCGCTCATTTGTATGGGTTGGCTCGATATGTTTTAAGTAAACATGGTAAATGAACTCGTCCCTGCACCAAAAGAGACGTTTTTTAGATATATATATTTATGGAATAGCAGATGTGGACAAAGCATAGAAAATGACCTAACTGTCGTGCATAGCGGAGTTACACCGACGATGGACCATAAATACTGGTGAAAGACTGGAAGAGTGATTTACCAAGTAAACCAAGTAGACTCAACTTGCAGCTTAATCTAGGCAGACTTCTTGTTATCACAACCAAAGACTGTTTTGAATGTGTTACCTGGCAAGATTCATCCAAGTTTGATAATGGCCCAGCAATCAGCTCTTCGATAAACACGATATCTCTGTCACAAAGACCATGTTTTGTAAACACATGTTTTAAGTTGTTGTCATCCAGTAAATATTGGAGCATTTCCACAGAGGCATCTTCATGCTGCAAGTAAGGAACAGATTATATTTTATATGTACCTAGGGCTACAGTCTACATGTTACTTACAATTTAAGTAACAGCCATTCTATACTGAAAAAGACCTGCTCTCGTCTGTCGACTCATCCTTTAAACTAAGTCTCGATTATCACGAAAAGGCAGATATTTGTGGGCATCTACTGACCTCAGTTAATTGATTTACGCATACTTCAAGATTTTTATTATGTCACAGGGTTGGCACTATACATTTTTAAACGGTGAATCTGGATTTTAAAAGCCTAACATTCAGTGCTCAACTGTCCTTGAGCATACTCCCGGGAGTTTTGGATCTGATAGAGATCGTGAAATATTTTGAAAACGTGATGAGAAACTTGGTGGAGCACAGATGTTGCAGCTATCCAGAAATCAAAACGCACGTTCGTATAAATGGCCTTACGCATTGTCACTTTCACTTTCAAAAGTAAGAAAAAATTGTATTACGCCTCAAAATATAGCTGCAGTAAAGTAATTAGCTAGCATGTTTTACTGGCATTTTTAAAGAACAAGTAACGTATCTCACATTCCGCCGAGTGCAGATTGGTTGATTGATTGATATTTTACGCCGCACTCAAGATTATTTCACTTATATGGCGGCGTTGCCAAGTTTAGTGGGGGAGGAAACAGGGCTCATTGATCAAAGGAAACCTACGGCAGGTACCTGGCAACTCTACCACATGCGGCGATCGAGTGAAAATCCAAACAGACAATTTTTCCATTTTTGAGTGAGTGAGATTCGAACCGTCGCAACATCGATGGGAGGCCTGCGTCAAAGTGAAGGACTATCACTCTAACCGACTGAGCCATCTCAGCCGCTATGTCAGTTTTGAAAGAGGAAGATCTCCACCTATAGTGGGTGCGGATAGACGACCTTATGGCATTTAACATGAGAAACGCCAAAAGGTCTGTCAAATTACTCGTGTTAATGACATTAAAACCTTATATCAAAGTTAGTTTGTTACACCTTATTTAAACTTATGAAAATATGTTTCAACAGAGTGTTAATCGGCTTTAAAACTAGTCCGGCTTTCTGACTCCAAAATTAATATTTTTTATACTGACGGTCGTATTTTGGAGTCAGGGTTCATTGCAATCAAAAAGCCGGAGTTGGCTGCCCGATCAGAAGCGGGCAGTATGTGGTTTGATTTAGACAAAGAAATAGCAATATAACCTACTCAGATCGTGTCTAAACGGTCATAATCACGTTCATGGATAATTTCGCTACCTACCAGTGCCTGATATGGACGAGTAGCATCCGTCAGTAAACATTATTCCTCCCCTGAATTTACTTTTGCCTTCCCCAAGTCTCAAACTCTCCGCCATTGATAACGTAACACTGTGTAGCGGTTTTAGTAGATATAACTTTGACAGTTCGAAAACAGTGGCCACATGTGGCAACATTTTACTGGTCACTGCTGTCCAGTTTTGCCGGTCACTTTAGGGCAGTTTCGCCGGTCACTTTAGGGCAGTTTCGACGGTCACTTTAGGGCAGTTTCGACGGTCACTTTCGGCCATCACTTTAAGTCACTTTCGGCCATCACCTTAGGACAGTATGGATAGGTTTTGTAAAAATAACAGTCTGTATAAATCTGCAAAATAGTGTTGAGGGGTATAGAAACGATCAAAGGGAGATAACCCGAGGGCTAGAATACTTTGAGGTATTGGAAGAGTGACCTCCCTTGGGTATTGATTAACGCGGCGATTCGTCTTTAAACGGGGATTCCCCGCGTAAAACCCAGGCAGGTCTTATTGCACCACCGCTATAAAAAAAAATGGGGATTTCCCATGACGTCAGGAGAACGGCCGTAGCTATAGGACAGTGAGTGATAATGATGAGGTTTGATAGTGTTTCTATTATTAAATCTATATACTCTACATGCGCCAATAGAGAGATTGTGTAAAGCTATAAACTAGTATACATCAGTTAGCTAGTAACTAAAATGTAAAAAATGATATTACTGTAACTGTAACCAGCATGTTTATCGTTCTAATTGCCTGGCACCCCGACAAATCTGGGAGGATAATTACAGTTATTACAGCCGGTATAATTGTTTCGAATGTAGAAAATTAAACATCGCGATTAAACTATACATCTACTATGAACACAGAACAGACTTTTAGAAATGCTCTCACTAACCAATAGGAAACATTGTGTAGGTTAAAATATTCATGAGCCAAACAGAAACACATATAGAAACATAGTCACACAGGGGAATAATTATTCCAGATTTAGAAAGTAAGGAAATGAAACATCTGAGATGACAGCTGTCAGTGTCCATTCGCTGCTCGGATAGAAAATGAAATGTTCTTAAAGTAAAAATATACATAAGCCAAACAGAAAAATATATAGAAACATAGTCACACAGGGAAATAATTATACCAGATTTAGAAAGTAAGGAAATGAAACATCTGAGATGACAACTGTCAGTGTCCATTCGCTGCTCGGATAGAAAATGACCTGTGAAATGTTCTTGAAGTATGTAACCTTACTACCACTAACAGACGCCCGGCGGGCGTTAAGCGGACGCCGGGCGTTAAGTGGCCGTGCCCGGACGTTCATTCAAGACGAAAGGCAGTATGTAAATGACCAAAGACATGACTAACTTGACATTCTATTTCGACATCTTTATTGAGTTAGGTTATATAAAGTCAAAACTATATTAACAAATTTAAAACATATATATATAAATTGTGTGTTAAGGTTAGATTTAGTCACTGTCCTCATTTTCTTGAGTATCAGGATGTGTGGTTGGTAAAAGATCGTTAAATAAGGCTTTCCTCATTTTTATAGCATTATACAGGGCCTCTCTCGGTGATAAATCAAAAGTGTCTTGAAGTGAATGTTTCGTGGTCATAATTTTTTTATGGATTGGATCTTTTTTCATAGACTCTAAAAGCAAACTCTCTTCGTTGTATAAAGACATCAGAGTATTTCTTATTTTTGGCCTCAAAGTTTCGTAGTCACCATTTTCTTCATCGATATAGTCAGTTGTTTCAGGGATGTGCTGTTCAATCGCCTTTGTTACAAGATTATCCCACATCGTTGAGGATGCCTTTCCGTTTTCCTGTGACTCTTCCTCAGCCGAGGAAAAGCTTTCACCTTCCTGTGATTCTTCATCCGTTGACGTCATCTAGGATCTCTTGACTTGCACAACTCTCCGCAGAATCATTGTTTTCTGACTCTGTGATTTTCGCTACATAGTCGTTCCCATATTCTGAGGAAGTGTTTTGATCTTCATTGTGACTTTGAAGTGATGTTGTATGATGGTTATACCTATCCTGATGACGTCGCATATCATGATCCCGAGTAAAAGTTTGACCACACTCGGTGCATGTAAACAGTCCCATGTCTAATGTACGGCACTCGACTGACTAATAATACTGGTATAGTGAGATGTACTTCTATATAGCAGATAATTCCCCTCTGGTGGCATTGTGGGCGCATAAAACAGACGCCCCGCGGGTGTTAAGCGGACGCCGGGCGTTCATTCAAGACGAAAGGTTATTCGTACCATTACCTTAAGCATTACCTACGGCCGCTTTACGCCCGGCGGGCGTCTGTTTTATGCGCCCACAACGCCACCAGGGGGGGGGGAATTATATGCTATATATAAGTACATCTCACTATACCAGTATTATTAGTCAGTCGAGTGCCGTACATTAGACATGGGACTGTTTACATGCACCGAATGTGGTCAAACTTTTACTCGGGATCATGATATGCGACGTCATCAGGATAGGTATAACCATCATACAACATCACTCCAAAGTCACAATGAAGATCAAAACACTTCCTCGGAATATGGGAACGACAATGTAGCGAAAATCACAGAGTCAGAAAACAATGATTCTGCGGAGAGTTGTGCAAGTCAAGAGACCCTAGATGAAAACACGCTGTCGTCAACGGATGAAGAATCACAGGAAGGGGAAAGCTTTTCCTCGGCTGAGGAAGAGTCACAAGAAAACGGAAAGGCATCCTCAACGATGTGGGATAATCTTGTAACAAAGGCGATCGAACAGCACATCCCTGAAACAACTGACTCTATCGATGAAGAAAATGGCGACAACGAAACTTTGAGGCCAAAAATAAGAAATACTCTGATGTCTTTATACAACGAAGAGAGTTTGCTTTTAGAGTCTATGAAAAAAGATCCAATCCATAAAAAAATTATGACCACGAAACATTCACTTCAAGACACTTTTGATTTATCACCGAGAGAGGCCCTGTATAATGCTATAAAAATGAGGAAAGCCTTATTTAACGATCTTTTACCAACCACATATCCTGATACTCAAGAAAATGAGGACAGTGACTAAATCTAACCTTAACACACAATTTATATATATATGTTTTACATTTGTTAATATAGTTTTGACTTTACATAACCTAACTCAATAAAGATGTCGAAATAGAATGTCAAGTTAGTCATGTCTTTGGTCATTTACATACTGCCTTTCGTCTTTAATGAACGTCCGGACACGGCCACTTAACGTCCGGCGCCCGCTTAACGCCCGCCGGGCGTCTGTTAGTGGTAGTAAGGTTACATACTTCAAGAACATTTCACAGGTCATTTTCTATCCGTGCAGCGAATGAACACTGACAGTTGTCATCTCAGATGTTTCATTTCCTTACTTTCTAAATCTGATATAATTATTTCCCTACGTGACTATGTTTCTATATGTTTTTCTGTTTGGCTCATGTATATTTTTACTTTAAGAACATTTCATTTTCTATCCGAGCAGCGAATGGACACTGACAGTTGTCATCTCAGATGTTTCATTTCCTTACTTTCTAAATCTGGACTAATTATGCCCCTGTGTGACTATGTTTCTATATGTGTTTCTGTTTGGCTCATATATATTCTAACCTACACAATTTTCCCTATTGGGTAGTGAGAGCATTTCTAAAAGTTTGTTCATAGCATATAAAGTTTAATCGCGATGTTTAATTTTCTGTATTCGAAATAATTATACCGGCTGTAATAACTGTAATTATCCTCCCAGACTTGTCGGGGTGCCAGGCAATTAGAACGATACACATGCTGGTTACAGTTACTGTATAAATATCAGTCTTTGTATTTTATTAGTGTTACTAGCTAACTGATGTATAATAGATTATAGCTTTACACAATCTCTCTATTAACGCATGTGGAGTATATAGATTTAATAATAGAAACACTATCAACACTCATAATTATCACTAACTACGTTATACAATCGCGTCTAAACTCGATAAACGAAACAACAAAGTCTGTCCAGACTTGTCGGAGTGTCAGGCAATTAGAACGATAAACACTATCAAGCCTCATAATTATTACTCACTGTCCTATAGCTACGGTCGTTTTCCTGACGTCATGGGAAATCCCCATGTCATAGCGGTGGTGTAATAAGACCTGCCTGGGTTTTACGCGGGGAATCCCCGTTTAAAGGCGAATCGCCGCGTTACCCAAGGGAGGTCACTCTTCCAATACCTCAACGTATTCTAGCCCTCGGGTTATCTCCCCTTGACCGTTTCTATACACCTCAACACTATTTTGCAGATTTATACAAACTGTTATTTTTACAAAACCTATCCATACTGCCCTAAGGTGATGGCCGAAAGTGACCTAAAGTGATGGCCGAAAGTGACCGTCGAAACTGCCCTAAAGTGACCGGCGAAACTGCCCTAAAGTGACCGATGAAACTGGACAGCAGTGACCAGTAAAATGTTGCCACATGTGGCCACTGTTTTCGAACTGTCAAAGTTATATCTACTGGTTTTTCAGTTTTTAAACGTTAAATTCACTTTAAAAAATGCTAAATTTTTAATGAATGTCGTACTGACACTATTTGAGTTAGTTATGTTGTTATTTACTATCTAAATCAGACCGCAAACTGCCCGATCAGAAGCGGGCAGCCAACTCCGACTTTTTGATTGCAATGAGCCCGGATTCCAAAATACGGCCATCAGTATAAAAAAAATAGTAATTTTGGAGTCAGAAACCCGGACTACTTTAAAACCTGCGATAATTAAATGACACGGACAATTATAGTTTACAAGCTCAAATTATTGGACAGGCTATTCCTTGTCCCACAAAACAAACTCCTTCTGTGTGACTCAGATATGTCTCTAAAGAACGTTTCTAGAAACAGGATTCTAGATTATAGCTGCAGATAGGCATACAGTGATACTGTACCTTTAAAATACAAAATGGGAACCAAGGTTCCTTAAAGTTTTGAAACCTGCAGATACCAACGTTGTAACATCAAAGTACCGCGCGGGAACTGCAAGGTTCTTGATGGGTTATGGACCGTAAGGTACCTTTGGTATTTACAACTGCAACAAACTGCGTGGTTAGTTAACTTTGATGTTCCGTACAGTTTCCGCACGGAGCCAACATGTTACTTTAAAGTACTTAGAGGATAAAACCACAAAGTACCGTACGGTAACCGACATGTACCGTACCGAATATCACCAACCGGTACCGAGAGGTTATATCTTTATAGTACCTTGCAGTAACTGTATGGAACCACACGGTTACCATACAGTACCTTGCGCTACCATACAGTACCTTGCGGTTATGAACGTTACGGTACCGAGAGGTGGTGGCTTGGCTGTGTACGTACCTTCCATTTGGAGCCTGGGCAAACTGCTGGTATGAACTGTCTGTCAAATAAATGAGAAAACGGGCCATGTCCTGGGAGAAAAAAAAGTTTGCGTTAAAATGAGTTTAATTCGTATAACACCCATAACGCTAATATTGGTCTGAATTTATCTGTGTGAATTTAGAACGTCACTGCCCGCCATCTACGTTAGAAATGCCTATACACGAACACCATCCCAGCACACCAGGGTTAAAATCCATTCACGTTTTAAAGCTGCCAAAATTCACACTTTTTTCATAATTTCTAATCGTCACGACAGTAAGAGGCTTTAAAGGCCATCGAAAAACTATATGATTGGCGTTGGAATGAGGAAAATCCATACAGTATGTGGCCTGTACGAACCGAAAACGTGTCCGAAAAGTAAACAAAATTTAAATAACCGGGACGATCATTCATTCATTCTAAGCAAAAGTTAGTTAACAACAATACTTTATCGTACATTTTCAAGACTGGAAGCACTAAAGAGCTTGAGAAAAATAGCCAATAATTTTAACATTCTGTTTTAACGTCAAAATATCAACATTTTGGCAGCTCATGCCACTTTAAACAGTGAGCGTGAGTGTGACTTTTAACCGTGGGTTCAGATAATGTAATAACATGGGCTATAGACAAATATTCTGACTGATCACCACTTCTGTTTGATACCAAGTAGTAGTTTGGACATTTGTTGGACTAATATAATAACAATAATTACAAAATATTCCATTATATGGCTTATTGTTAATTAATATACTTCAGGTTGTGTAGGTTCTTGAGAGCCAACAAATTTACTTTACAACGCAGAGAAATAGAGCTTAGATACGATATTTATCCATATTTAAGTCCATGTTATAACGGCCGAATCAAGCCAGTCGGATGTTATTGTTTATAGCTCTCTACGTCATATAATATATGCTGACGTCATCCGATACAGAAAAACAGTAATGAAAATGACGCCAAACCCATAGTTCAATGACTTAGGTGCTGAAGCCCAGTTTTCTCACAATCATTGTGGCAAATGATGGTAGATAGTAGGAAAATGGTGGATCGAAGAAAACACCTGTAATTCAGAATTTGTCTTTTCTGTTGTTTTAAGAACTTCGTAATAGTCGGGGGCTTGGAGCGGAGTATTTAGCCAACAAGAGATAGCCGAGTTAGCGGTTATGTTAAACCACTGGATTGTTTAGCTATCTAAACCCCTTTCGGGAAATGGGCGCTTGAACCTGTAGCGCGTCAGCTATCTAGAAGCAAACTGACTTACGTTGGTCATTTTATTTGTATTAAAATGGTGAATGATAGTGTTTAAGTCTTGTAATCGATCTGAGCTTACCTATATCATGACAGAGACCAGCAATTTGTAAACATAATATATCTTCGTCTGATATATTTAATTCGGGCTGCTTTCTTTGGAGGACTTTCCCTAGTTCACCAGCTAAATGGCAAACACTGTTTTGAAAAAAAGAAAAGAGGCGCGGTCTGGTACTAACAAGACATTTAAGATTATCACACAGAATTCCTAATTTTCAAAAGTGCTTCATTCAATCATATTTACTCATATTTACCTGGTCTTTTACCAATAGCTATTAGATCTATATTACATAGAATCATTCCCTCAAATCCCATTTATAGCACCCGTCAATCAGAATCTAAAATATTTATCCAATTAGTGTCTAAATGTCTTGTCTATCTTTGATGATTAAAAGGAAAGAAAAATTGAACATTAGACAAATTAAGATGGAAAGAGTACGGTTCATATAGTTTAAACAATGGTCCAATTTATTTGCTTCCCCATGTAAACTAATAATTGAAAGCTTTAAATTTGCCATAATAATAGAGAATAATCTCGCCGTCCTTTTTTATTTGTTTTAACCAATCAATGATGAATAAAACTGAGAGGCGTCACAGACTAGCCTTGTGATGGAATTTAACCAATGGCTTGGCTAAGCAGTTGCATCAATGAGCTACATATTCTGACCTACATGTAGTCTTCCCTAATCATCATCATCACATCATCAAACAGACAAGACATACTTATTTCTCTTTTTATTAGCTTAAGATTCATTGATGGTAACTAACTTAAGATTGTTTTTATCGGAGTTAAATAACCGTATGTATTTCTAGAGATTTCCTCATCTTTGAGGGGCCTCAGTTATCATTTTATATCATGTATACTCAGGACTTCCATTTCACTTTCACGAGGAACATGCGAGGCTTTATATATCAATAGGTATGAGAGTCTAGGTGGCTCGGTCTGTAGAGCGATGGTACCTCAGTCCGACACAAGCCTCCCATCCGTGGACCGCTGGTTCGAATCATTCACAATCAGTTGAAGACAAATTAGTGTTTTTAACTCGATTACTTCATGTGGGAAAGCTGCCGAAGGTCGGGGATGTCCTCAGGATAGAGAGCCATTCCACACACTCCACTAGTCCTGACAACGCCGCCATATTAGTGAAATAATCTTGAGTGCACAGGAAAACATCAATAAGTCAATAAGTATGATTATTTTTAGTGTTGATTTTGTCTTGTACTTGTAGAGTAACATGTCTATCGGGGATAGAGGAAGACTTTGGATTGATTGATGTTTTACGCCGCGCTCAAGATTATTTCACTTATATGGCGGCGTTGCCAGTTTTATTGTGGGAAGAAACCGGGCTCTGTGCCCGGGGGAAACCCACGACCTTCCGCTGGTAACTGACGACCATCCCACATAGGTCGTTCGAGTAAAAACCCAGTCAGAAAAAACTTTGAGGTTTTCGCCCTGGCTTTGGCTTGCTTTGTAGTAATTAATATTAATGTTTGGTGAAATAAAATGAATCTATTCGTACTTGGACTTGAAGAGTGACAAGGAATTGATGCACTAATGTTTAACTCAAGTAAAGTCTTATCCTTAGTGGCAAAAGAAATATTAGATCTAATGGTCCTGATTCTTTCAAATGGTATCAGCTGCCAAAATTCTCACTTTTTCATTAGTTCTGATAGTCACGACAGTTTAAATGAATGTGATGGGCCATTGGCAAAAAGGTGATCAAAATTTGAATGACCTGGACGAGCGTTCATTCGTTTAAAATCTAAGTAAGTTCAAAACACTATTTAAAGGCACACTCGCAGCGACAATCCAGAATACTGTTTACATTAAAAACAATGGGCGGTTTTCTGTATTATTCCCCGACACAAGAAGTTAGGAACTTTCTATTTTTACCAGAAATTGAAAGTTTTGGCATCATTTAGTCATTTTCATTTGAAATTGAAAAACAGAAACAACCTCCGAACCTGAGTATGCGCACAAGTGACCTTATGCCACAAGAGTCCTGTTGGCGAATTAGCGACACAGCATAATTTTACGACACTTTATCTGAGAAATACTGACTAAAAGACAGGTAAGAGGGATTATAAAAGCCTGCCGAGTGTAAACCACAGACAAAAGCGCCTTTGTAATCTAGATACCCAGTAGTATGATATGTATGGCAAATAGTTACATCCGAAAATCAACAGAAGTGTGATCATGGGAATTAAAAGTATCAATGAAAATATGAAGGTCTTCAAATGATAAAAATGTCATCCAGATACAGAAGGTAAATGAAAGGTTGTTTGTAACATTCGCAAAGTATGTCACTTCCCCACACGACCATAAAAGTGCCGGGACAGTTAGGACTAAATGTTTTCCCACAGCACAATTTGCTGGAAGATCTCCACATTGAATTCAAAATCTTTACCTTTAAAGCTAAGTTCCAACAATTCTAAAATGTCTTTATCCGGACAACGGATGTCAGGATACCTTTGGAATTTTATAGATTTTAGACCCAAATCTATGTCAATGTTTGTATATATTTATGATCACTAAAACACAAGGGCACAGGGAAAATCTTTTTGTCTAAAATAACCATGGAGACAGGTTTCTAATTGTGTTAAAAATCGGTATATCATTTAGACATTTATACCCCATCATAAATTGTTGTAACAAACCAAACCTATGATATATCATTAGGTTGACGACTGACGCATCTTAACTATGGCAAGAACATCGGTAGACTGAGATTGAACCCCATAAATTTATGATTTAGGACAAGGTACGAATGAAAGTCCTCTATTGAGTACAGATATATCATCAGCATGGAGTTCCTCATTACTAAGATTAACAATATTACTTCCTAAGCCGAAAGTACGGTGGCGCATGGACTGTCCCAAATTTAGTTTAAATTAAATGTCTGAAGCCAGTGAGAATACGCGCAATTTGCTGTAGCTCCGGCCCAGTGAATCTTTCCCTCGATACTTTAAATTTTGATTGGGACATTTTGGTACACCACATCAGTCTTGATCTTGAAAGCAGAAGAGTTATATAGCTTTAGGTTCAAAACTTCACTACATTTAGTAAATGGCTGGATCTCTACAAAGTAGATGAGCGAGTTGGAAAAGTCTTTCTAACCGCTGTCATCATATCGCGCATGTTATTTAACGATACCAATATTCAAGATAACTTCCTCAGATTTGGGACCTTGATGCTTTTGAATTAGATACCGATGGACTGACGGGCCGAGGGGGTTCATGTTAGTGTGTTTGGGAACTATTTTACCTTTAAGATATTAAAACATGCAATATAATTGAACTTACATCCATATATGATTTACAGATATGCAAATATACAGTGACGAAAAAGGGAAAGATATACAGATTGGTCTATATTGGTCAACCTAAATGGGCTTTTAGTTTATTACAACTTAAGATTTGATATGAAGGTCTAAATGATATACCCCTTTTTAACACAATTAGAAACTTGTCTCCATGGTTATTTTAGACAAGAAGATTCCCCCTGTGCCTGTGTATTTTAGTGTTCATCAATATATCAGGGAGAATGAAACAAGTTAGACAGGTTAATATAAGCTCACTTTTGAAGACTACACGGAATTGAATTAGCTCAAGGTCCATATCTCTTTACTATGTCCAAGCAGTTGTCGGTGACATTAAGAGAGATTTTGGTAGGAGAACATAATCTTAATTTTGACTACAAAATTCAAACAAAACAGATTTTAAAAGTCACCAAGACCAATAGTTTCATTAAACAGAGCGTAATTATTTAGTGGGACAAGACAATTTACATCAATGGGGAACAATACTGGGCTGAGTCTCGATCCTTGTGGGATGTCACAGATTTTACAGTCTCAAAGGAGGCAGCTATCCAAGAATTGCAACAACTTAACAATTATGTGACAGCATAGATATCTTGAAAAGTCTCGTTGGCTGATATGGCATATATGCCTTTGTGAATACTGGCCTCCCATCGATGAGCCAGAGCTGTAATCCCAGTCATATTAGAGAAGCAACCTTGAGTGTGTCGCACAACAATCAATCAATCTAAAACTATACCTCTAAATTGACCCTATAGCAGGGGCGATTTGCGATCCTCTTCCCTCCCTTGGTACTTATCTGTCTAAAACGAAACGTCCAACGAAACACACACGGAACCCCATGGTTCGTAATTATCGATACAATTACTTAGGGGGAAGCAGACCTTATTTATATTTTGAATTCTTGGAATAAAGTGGCATGGGCTTTTCGTATATTCTGATTGGCAAGACACCAAGAGGATTTGAAGCTCATCGCAAAACTAAATGATCGACATATCAACATTTTGGTAGCTCATTTAATTAACAGATGATAGGTGATCTGATGTATCTACTACCAGGAGAAGGCTATTCAACTCAGACTGATGATGATGGTAACGAAATTTACTTTATCCAAATTAGACATAATTTCTTTCAACAGTATCAAATCAACCATAGGTTAAATCTCCAAGCTGTATATCATTGAGGAGATTTAGATTTGTACTTACGGGTGATGATGATGGTGATAATAATCTAAATGATGATGACGATGATGGCGATGATGATGATGATGATGATGATGATGATGATGATGATGATGGACAGCTGGCCGTGGGATGGTGATATGAGAAGAGGTCGATGAGATGATCATGCCCTGAAATCAAAATACTTTTATGCTTTTGAGGATGTGTGGACAGCTCTTTTGGCAAGCCGTTTTAATTTTTATTCGAGAATTTTTGATATGTAAAAATAATTAATGATATCAAAAATTGATTTAATGATATCAAGAATTCAATTATTGATATGAAATGTTTTTATGATATCTTAAAAAGCTCGGTATTTCTGATATCAATAGTTCTATTATTGGTATCAATAATTAATTTACTGATATCAATAATTGATTTAATGATATCATAAATTGAATTCTTGATATGATTCAAGATGGCGGCGCATTGCAGATAAAATTCTCAAAACGTTCCTGGGAAGTTATAAAAGTTCTTAGGAACATTATTTCCCCACACCAGGTTACATCGGCCTAAAAATTATGTACGACCGACATTTTTAGCAGAAGCCATTTGTATAAACTTTTTTCCTACCGATTAGGTTTAAATAATAGAAAACACATGCAGTAGACCAGAGGATTCTAGACCGAAGACATGCAATACTGGAAGGTCTTCAGCCAGCTACTTCCGGTAGGCATATTTAATGATATCATAAATAGAATTCATGATATCGTAAATAGAATTCATGATATCATAAATAAAATTCCTGATATCGTAAATAGAATTCATGATATCATAAAGGGTTCACATTTGAAGATATCATGAATTCTGTTTATGATATCATTAAAGGCACACTTGTTTACATTAAAAACAGTGGACGGTTTTCTGTATTTTTCCCAGACCAAAAAAGTTAGGAACTTTCTATTTTTACCAGAACTTGAAAGTTTTGACATCATTTAGTATTTTTAATTTGAAATTTTTTCAGGTACTCGCAATGTACACAAACTTCGAACCTGAGCGTGTGCACAAGTGCCCTAATGGTTTGTGTCGTATGTGGGCGATCTAACGACACAGTATAATTTTACGAACGTAATCTAAGAAATACATACTAACGATCGAGTAAGAGGGACTCTAAAAACCTGTCGAGTGCAAACCACAGACAAAAACGCCTGAATGAGGGTAATCCAACACTTAAGTTAACCAACATTGATCGGTGTTGTTGTTGTAATCGAGCTTCGATTCTTCGTTTGTTTTTCACCGTCATTTATACATTCTAAACCTAATTGGACATGAAACCTATGTGTGCCATGTTTAATTTGAGTGGTTTTAGCTGTAACAAGCTCGTACAAATTGGTTTTCGTAACAAATGTCAAACAGGCTACCTCGGCAAGTGGGCCTTTAATTAACTTTTACAGATCATAAATTTTGGTGAACATAACCAAAATGATTTCATGATATCATTAAAACATTTTTACCTATCATAAATTTTGGTGAACATATCATAAAATGTTCACCATACGTCTGTACATTCAAGATTAAATGTATAAAAGACACAACTTTCGTTTCATTCTGTTGCTTTATCGCTCACTCGGCTATTATTTACATTTTATTTTAAATTGAAGAAATCCTTTAACCGAATTGGGTGGTTAAAATTGACATTTAGTGTTGTTTACTATTTACTCTAAAATTCTAATTATGCAGTTCAGTTCTGTATAATTTAGGCAGGGGACAGATCGCAAACATCACATAGATTCACGCAAAGCTTTCTGGGTAAAATGTACCTCAGTTCGCCATTTTGTTTATTGGTACTTAGCAATATGTCACTTTTTTTGGAAAACATTGACGACATAACCTGTTTTTTATCCACACATTTTTCTGGTAACTTTACACCTTTCACGTCTTCTCCTCGATAAAGTATTATTTCTTCCGCCATATTTTAAAATTATGTTAAGATCCCTCGATCCCCCAAAATGCTTTGCGCGTAAATTTCAAGTGACGTCATCAAGCAATCGGTTAATTGTAGACACAAGTTTTGGAGATTAACTTTTGAGGTTGGGGAAATGCAGGTGGCACTATCCAGCGATCCATCTTCTCGAGCCAAGATAAAATCTACATGGCTAAGACACGCAAATAAAATAACGACGTTTGATTGGTTGCGGTAATATACACAAGCGTCTTATCAATTAACATTGCAAGCATTACCACATACCGCAGGTGTAGAGCGTTCTGGTAAATCTTGCAATGCTATTTATCAATACATCAGGGACAATCTGACACACTTTCGAAAGCATAGTGAAACAGTTCAATTCATACCTGCTTGTCGACTCGGTTTACAGTTGATTTTGTGTGAACAACTTCTTTCCTTGTCTAATGCGAACTTTTTTGACATTTTGTCGAGAACGGGATAGATTTCAAGCGGTGCTGTATAAAATTCTTCGCCCATCAAAACAAATGTTTAAAAGTGGCTTTAGTAAGGCCTATATCTTGACTATCGTGCAACAACAACGACCAGAAATGTTTTTCAAGCGTTAACCTCGTTCTGGAATGTAACGTTAATGTGATTTCCGTCAACTAGCGAGATGACGCCCTTATCTACTGCGCAGCGCATAGCGCTTAGCCAATCTATTTATTATAAGAGATATATATGCATATATAAGCCCACTTGTGGTTTAATAGAGTACGTTTTAGATCGATTTTCTGATTCGAAATATGTTTGTTTTGTTTTTCATCTTAAAGTAACTAATATTATAATGTGTTCAAATGATATACATCAGCTGTTTACTATGGAGCCTGTAGAAAAATAATGATGTACAACATCTTATAATTGCAACACAACAATTTTGAATTTCTTGTTTATAGAATATTCTGGTTTAAACGCCTTTTAGTAGTGAGCTATAATTGTATTTATAAGGTTAGTCCTAAATACGGCTGATTGACATTAGGCCTCAGCGTACAATCACGCCACAGGGGAGATAACTTTTGCTGGTTCTCCCCATTATAGTAATAATTTATTTCTTACCCTATACTGTGTTCAAAACGATTATGACTCGCCCCCGGATATACGAAATACACTCCTCCCATCTGTTTTATGTTGCGTAATCTTTGAAATTGAGGTGTGTCTATAATAGCTACACATAGTGGGTGCAGCTCTATGTGGCCGTGAATGGGATCGTTGAAAACCTGCAAAGAAAAGAAGATTTGTCAATATATAAGTGTTGCCTGCGTCAAATTATTCTGCCACAAAACATTCTTCTGCGGGGTAACGGCGAAAATGTTTTATCCTCAGCAAATTATGAGCTTGTTTAATTCTGCTGATACAAAGTCCTGTTTCAGCAGTGTTGATCTGTAACATGCTATAAGCCAATCAACATTTAGTATGATGACATGTGACCGTGTTTAGAATGCTGACGACTTCCCGTTTCGAGGATGAATTATGTGCAGACAACAGTATACATCTTGAAACGACTGACTGCAGCTGTCTGTGTGCGGGTAACTTCGACTCAACTCGAGCAACAAAATATCTTGTTTCCATCGATAAAAAAGGTCGGTGTGCGCTAGATATTTAGGGCAAATGTACAGTAAACCGTTGTATTTATTGATATAGATCGACTTTAATTCTGGTTTCGTCTATGTTTACAAAAAGTGCCAGCAACTGCTAGAAAAAAGATGATAAACGTTTTGTTACCCCCCTTCACACGCACACGCACCCCAACCCATCCCACCCCACCTGTGTACTACGTTAAACTAATCAGGATATATATATATAAGTTCCATGTAACACGTGATATTTCGTATGTGCGTGTAAACTAAATGAGACTAGTATTATAAAACTATCCACAAGAAAGTGATACAGATACTGATTAATATGTGGATATCTATGTCTAAAAATGTTTACCTTTCCAAGTAGGTCTCTAGATGAGGAGACAGATACTTCGTCGTCTAAACTCTCCAAAAACTGAAGGGTTGACCATTTTGTCCCAAACGGCCTGAGAATAGACAATTATTAATGAGTAGCTAGATATACATGAGATTTTTTTTCTAATTATAGACTCTATAGTAGATGAAGAAATAAGAGCAAATTGAAATAGCTGCGATGGCAAGGCTAATTCAATAACATTAAATAGCTCGAGGTACCTTGTTATTAATGTTTGCATACTTATAGTTCGGTACCAAAAATGTCAGAAATTATTAAATAACGGAGTAAAATCTCTACTTGAGTAGAGATCCAAATCTAACAATATGTACAGGCTGTACGTGGCTTCTATTGCTAAGTAGGCTCCTGTCATGAGTAAAGATGGCATAAGAAAAATTTTGGGGAATGACAAAATGTTGTATTCATCCTTAACTGGGGTATGATGCATAATCGGTAATATGATTGCCAAAACGATTTTGTGTAAACCCCTTTTTCGTCTTCAATCTTGTTGTTTCTCAACGATTACACCAGCTGTCTTTATTTAAAGTGTTAAAAGATGTGAAACTTGTATTTATCGAGGACGAGTTACGAGGGTTAATTGGACATTGTCAATTGAAATCGCTCCGGATTGTCCTCCTTTTACGTTAAATGTGAAGAGACTACTTACAGCCAGAGCTTATATACTCTTCCAAAAAAGAAACGCAACATCCAATTTTTTGTTTTCAAACATGAATTTTTCCAAAAATGTGCGTGATTGACACATGACAACAGGATCATGTTATAATGTAAATGTCCGATAATTGAATTTAAGCCCCTGATAGTGGCTGTTGATCATACGTGACTTTCGGGTCAGCCTTTGTGTAACGCTACACGAGGAAGGCGTAGGGAAAAACGTAGGGCAGTTGCACGTCCGAATCACGTCTTGTCTTTATGCGGGTTTAATGGGTATAAAAGACACACAACCGTTCAATTGAATTCAGTCGTTAAATTGTTTCACGAAGTTGCTACAATATGCCAAGACTAGGCGCAGCTACCCAGAACGTCGTCATTGATCGTCTCCTGGCCGGCGAATCACAGAATGCAGTCACTCGACTTTATAATGTTCACCGGAGCACGATTTCCAGACTGTTGCAACGGCACCAGTAATCCGGTTCAACAGCTGATCGTCAACGTTCTGGCCGACCTAGGATCACATCAGCAGCGCAAGATCGCTACATCCGGTTACTTCACCTGCTAAACCGGACCAAAACAGCAACAGAAACAGCATCAAATATCCCAGGTCTCCGTCGAATATCGGCACAGACAGTCAGAAACCGTCTCCGCCAAAACGGCTTACGCGTCATCGACTTGCAAGGGTCCGATGGTGCAACAGGTTAAGGGACTGGAATCTGCGAGTTTACAGACGCCGGAATGAGAGGTTCGCAAGGAACTGCGTCTTTGAGGTCGACAATTTCGGCGGAGGAAGTGTGATAGTGTGGGGTGCCATATCCTGTGCCAGAAAAACTCAACTGGTGCACATTCCCGGCACACAGCTCGTGCTACTGTTGAATTTCTAGCCAACCAGAACGTAACAGGGCTCCGCTGGCCGTCCAAATCACCAGATTTGAACCCAATAGAACATTTGTGGGATGATTTGGATAGACGCGTGCGCAGTCGTCATCCAGCGCCGCAAACTCTGCAAGAACTGCAGCAGGCTCTTGAGCAAGAATGGAGGAGAATTCCGCCAAACCGTATTCGTCGATTGATTGTGTCTATGCCGAGACGGGTCCGTGCTGTGTTACAGGCTAATGATGGGCACAACAGATATTGACGTTGCAGTGACGTCATCTGAGCGCTATGAACTTTATTGTGATAAATTTTTACATGTGAATGAACTCTAAAGTCTGAACAACCAGTCTGCCAAATTCCAGTGTAATGAGATGCTTATTTCTGTAAAAAAAATGATGTTGAAAATTCATATTTTGAAGAACAAAAATTGGATGTTGCGTTTCTTTTTTGGGAGAGTATATATATGGTTCGAAATCAGAACCATGAAGTATCGTTTTATGCAAATTATCCACACGAAATTACATTTTTAAAGTTTTCAATTTGTTTCCATCGCCAACACATGCAGCATAAAGATGTTCATTCAAAACGGAAACCGATGTTTATGTTCGTTGCCAACTGTATGGAAATTTGCTGACAATTCGCCGACGTAGCCAAAACTTTAAATTTTTAATGAAAATAAAAAGTACTTTTAAGCGGAGAGTGTTCCTTTTAAAAAGAAGTCCTCTTAAAATTTTGGACACGTGTGCTGGATGGGAATATAAACTGAAAAATAATACTAAGTTACCGGTAGGCTTCGACGAAAATTCTAAAGCTTGGGCGAAAATCACATATACTCTCTGCAATCAAGCCTCTCTAGGTAATTTCACTCCATTTTTGAAACCGTATCTGAATCGATACTGGAGTTATGCTGGTAACGTCAATATTTTACCAATTGTTGATAAAAATCAGAATTTAATAGGAGTGCTTCAATTTTAAACTTGCTTTATGACAATGTGATGTCGCATGCAAAATTCCAGAAACGTATCTGAATCGGTACTTGAGTTAGTTATCCTGGTAATGGTCGATATTTGGACATTTGTTACTGAAAACCACAATTCCATTCGGAAAAATGAACTTTTAACTGGGAACGTGCTTTATGGTCATATAATTCCGTATGTGAAATGAGTAAACCTTGTTGGAATCGATAAATTAGTTATCCTGCTAAGTCGATATTCGACATACCCGACCGACCGACCGACCGATAAACACAGTGACTTTATAGAGCCGCCAGTTCCAGCTAAAACTTGCTGCCTTTGGTAAATGTAGAATATATTGTCGAGAAAGGATCAGTTAGTAATTTAGGAGTCGACGTTTATTAAAATAAACATGAGCTGCCAAAAGTAGTATTTTGTTGAAAAGAAATAAGTTGAAATCAGACTCTTGGTAATACTTTATCACAAGTTTGGAAGCTGATAAAAAAAAATGTTGTTAAATCACGTTTTCTTAAATTCAAGAAGTATAACTGAAAAGCGTCTCTTTGTATTGCTTGTTGTCGTCAATCATTTATCAAAGGTCGTCGTATCAAAGGTCGTCTGTCATTGTCGAGTAAGAGCGTTTTACGACCACCGATACTGGACCTCTCGGTCCAGTGGATAATTTCTATTTGATCCTTGTAATCTCCCATTTTATTTTGTCGATCATTTCTATTCTTGAAAAAGTGTAAATTTTGGTAGCTACACAGCATCAACACCAACAAATTAGCTGGTCTCGATGAATCCGATCGATTAAAATGGACGCTTTTAATTGGTCGATAAGATTTGTCAACCGATCAAATGCATCCGTTTGAATAGCATGCTACAAGTCGGTACGACAAATCGCACAGTGAGAACGGACATTAAGTAAGCTTTTTACCTGACACCCATTTCATCGAGTCTTTCTTCTGTCACAGCACCAAGGACTCTCCCACATATTTCATTCTCTGGTAAGACAAAGTAAAAATCATAAGATTTGTTAGCTCTTTACACTAAGGCATCACCGCGAAGTAGGTTTTCTTGTTAACAAACAACTACTTTTTGGGGGATGCCTTAATTATTTCTCATTAGTTTGGAACCCACGTTATAAGAAAGTTTCCAAACATTTTCTTAAATAGCATCAATGTATTTTTACTAAATGCACATACCTCCAAGTTTATAGCAAAATAAAGAAAACAATGTATAACAGTAATAAAGCTTCCTGTGTCAAATTCGCCAAGACATCTAAAAACGTATGTTTTACTGCAAAAAAGTCTAACAGTTTTAAAACTTATATAAAACTTTCATCTTATAATTGGCAGGCGGCAGAGTTATTTAATCCAATGAAACACTGGTTTGGTTAAATAAAAAAGCACCTATTTCTATTCTGCCTTTGTTAATCGAATAATTAATAAGTGGATGAATGGGCTGTTTGACAGGTTTCAGTCGATCCATAAAAATATCCAAATATTTCTTCTTTTTGTTTCAAGTGGGAAGTGCGTACCTTTGAATATTTTACTGACATCTGGAAGACCCTTTTGTTTAAGTTTGTCTGCTACTTCATCCACGGACCAATCACACCATTTTGATTTATTCAGCCGTCGTTTTTTCGCAAATTTGGACATTGTCCTAATATAGTGATTTCCAGTCGCTGTTTGTATCTTCCACAAATCGTCCAAATATTCTAAGAAATATTCTTTACGAAGTTGTCTGATAAATCCTGAAAGTGAAAAGAAGGCATAGGGTATCAATAAAATAAGTGTTTGTCAAGTACAGGGGCCCTCGGAACATCGGGGAGACTGGGAGGGAGGAGGGTTGGATATTAATTAATCAAAATCCGTTGAGTGAGGAGGCTGTTTCAGAATTATTGTAAAACTATATTTGCGGGCTTTCGAGGACCCTTTTATAGATAGCATGTTGTGTTCTCACTCAGGTCTTTCTTATCAACAGAAATTGAAAGGTGACCCTCTTCGATACACAAGCAGGGGACATGGCACTAGTAGATTGTTTCGTTTCCATACGCAATCCCTGGACCTCCCGCAATCCACTTTCAAAAACGTTTAGCGGGCACGAAAACCACCTTCTTAAATTCAATTTGTTTATTTCAATTTTGTGTTCTTTACAGATATTGAAAAACAGTGAAATAAGGCAGCATTGGAGCTTACTGAATCTGGACTATTTCAACCGCTTTAAGTATCAACTGTCCTTGAATTGACAGACAATAGTCACATATGGAGACGATAAAAACAAACTTATTCAATATGGGGAACTTCTCCCAAACACTTAAATCGCAGCTTCCAGTCTTCTTCCCATACGGATACAGGTCACAGTTTCTCACTTCCGGATTTTAAAGAAGTTCCAGATATTTGTGTATGTTTTTTTTATTATTTTTCCTGGCCCCCTGCATTTTTTTTCTGGGCATTTTTGTAGTTTTTATGAAAGGACAGGGGTTGAGATACTTTCTGGAAATGATTTCCCACACTATTGATTCCTACTCCCAAGAATGCCACACACATGGTTCTGCGGATTCAGATCAGAACTAATTGCTGACCATAGATAACACTGTTCTGAATGGTACAATTGGCATGATGTTTCTTGCAGTGGCATGAACTGCTAAAATTTGGATATTTTGACGTTAAAACAGAATGTTTAAATTATTGGCCATATTTCGTATAATTCAGAAGCTTTTTAGTACTTCTAGTCTCGAAAATGTACGATCAAGTATTGTTTTCAACTAACTTTGGCTTAGAATGAATGAATGGTCGTCCCGGTTATTTAAATTTTGTTTACTTTTCGAACACGTATTCGGTTCGTACAGGCCACATACTGTATGGATTTTCCTCATTCCTCGTTTCAACGCCAATCATTTAGTTTTTCGATGGCCTTCAAAGCCTCTTACTGTCGTGACGATTAGAAATTATGAATAAAGTATGAATTTTGGCAGCTCATGCCACTTAAAGGAGAAATGATTAAAGCATCAACAAGAAGTCATTTGCCACCGAACCACCGACTGAATTACCCTATGAAATACTTTTCACTCATCAACACGTGCATGAACAGTGCACATTTCTCAGGTTGTTCATAAAACACTAATTAACAGTGTTAATCCTCTCATTTACGGTCCAAACACCATGTCAAAGCTCTTCGATAAACCGGATGTTTGTGCTGTGAAATCAGCCCTTGGGGTTTCTTCCCACCAGATGATTTTCTTGTCATTGTGTAATTGGTTGCTATGCCTTATCTGGCGAATACAAAAACAAACAAACAAACAAGTTGTCTACAAACACCCTGTCACCAAACTCGTCTGTGAGACGTCTTTAAAGCTTTCGCTGACTTTAATTTGATTTTTTAAATTATTTTAGATCGCATTTTAGTAAAAAAAAAAGGTGCACAGAACGAATATGGCCGAAATGATTTAAATGTCCAGTTTTATAACTGCGCCCTTTGTCGTCATCTATGTACAAACAGGCATTCATATAAGCCTAGAAAAGTCGACGCAAAACGTATCTATATGTATGATGTTTATGAAAACGAAATGCATACTAGTATTTAAACCGTTTTTCATTATTTTTTAACTTTAATATATTTTAGTTAAAACTTGTACTTCAACAACTTCGATGTGAAATGCCTAGTTATGAGCGTATATTGTGACGAGCCGAAACAATGACTACTCTACGTGTAAATCAAGACGAGGATTACTTATGGATAAACAACTTCTTAATTTATTGGGTGACGACGTTTCGATGTAATTCTTACATCGTTATCAAAGTCAATGTTTTACTCTACGTGTAGACTTTAATCCACCTGGCATAAGCACGCTAACTGTTGGAAAAGCCCCCACCTGAAATTCAAGTCCCCAATATTTCACCCAAAATAGTAAATGTTAAAAAAATGAAAGTTTTAACTGCTTATCATTTGCAGTCGCCTTTGAAAAAATTCGCCTTTAGTTGTTTTTTATATGAAGTGGATATTCTTACGACGACATTGGCTCACGTAAAGATAGATAAAAAATAGGACGTCTGTGTACAGACTGAGAATTGTGCTGTGCAACTCAATGAAATATGTTATCTTCTGCTGGATTGTTGAATATCAGTGCCGTTATAAAGTCTGGTCAAAAGTACTGATTTTGTACAGGTAGTAAAGTGGGTGGAAAATGAAATGAATGGATGGAATGTTTTTTGTGTTGTGGCTAGATCGACGCCTCAATATTATTTTACTTAAAAATTGCCATAGGAGTCTTCCGTTGGTACATAACAATAGATCCACTGTAACGCTGATCGAATAATGATCAGTCAGAAAAATGTATTTAGAATGTGAAAGAGATGTACAGGTAAACAAATAACCATTCGACATTTTTACCGGTTTTCTCAGTCACGACACTCATAGAAATGCCCATGTGTTGTAGTGTTAAGAAATACATATAGAAATGTATTTAGTTGCAATTGTTTGTTTGGTGTGTAACCGCAATTCATAAAGGTGTATTTCACTTATACTGTTCATTGAAAGGGGCAACATTTACTATATACTTAGAAACCTTAGAAAAAACCTACCAAGTTTCGATTTTCCCACAGATATTCATGTTCTACGGAAAGGAAGTGGAATCTTAACCCAAGAACAAAACAGTACGGTGTGTCATTCGGTTCATAGCAAAGTCAAACAGATTCTGACGAACTCAAACCAATAGGACTATAGATTATTTCTCGTTTTGTTACAATCATAAATGTGCAACTGTCTGTATACCATGGAAAGGTGTTAACATAGGCATGCGTAACCATGACGTTGATCAATCACTACAGCAACTTACTGATCACCTTCTGAATACTGCAAAACAATTTATCCCATTTAAAAGAATAAGAATACGCCATAATGATAAACCATGGGTGAAATCAGATTTGAAAAGATTGATGAGAAAAAGAGAACGTATACAAAAACAAGCTAAGAGAACAAATCTAGATTGGGCATAATTTAGAGAAATAAGAAACGAAGTTATATCAAAAGTTACAGCCGAAAAAAAAATAATGAAAATAAATTAGATGAGAAAATTTGTAATGGCTACTTTGGAACCAAAGAATGGTGGACATTGGTAAAACATATCAGGACCCATTTAAAATTGCAAACCTGCTTAACGATTACTTTACCCAATGCTGTTCAATCCAAGATCCAAACTATGCATTATCTCCCTTTGAAGACCGGCCTCATTTTTTGGGTACAGTTCGTTTAAATAATACTGATGTCTTGGAAATCCTTACTAACTTAAATGTGGATAAGGCCTGTGGTCCAGACTTGCTCGGAAATAAAATATTAAGAACCGTAGCTTCTCATATTTCAAAACCACTTACAGAGTTATTCAATAACTGTCTTAGCCACCTTGGAAAAGAGCCAATGTTGGTTGGTTGTTTATTTTGTGGCGGCTCCATTCTAGTGAATGATGTGCGCCAGGACAACACGTATTAAGTTAGTATTTCTTAATCATGTGAAAGATTGACTTTATCTAACTCTCAGCCTAGACACTATGCAATCTGACTAAAGTCGAGATGCTTATTGAAGATATTTTCAATAAGCACCTCGACTTTAGTCAGATTGAGTCCTACCATATATTTTGCAAATAATTAAATGTCGAAGACGTTTCTGTCCCTCCATACTTCAATTACCAATTAACTCGCCAGGTACATGTAGTCCACACACAACTGAGACTCAGTTGTGAGAGGATCCAATAAAAGGTTACCTTACCTTGGTGGTGGTTGTGGTGTTTAAGATTACTTGCGTTCTCTTGTCCAGAGATAGAAGTGGTTTACGCCACAACTGATAGGTGGAATACTAAACCATTTACAAGTGATTGGATATATATAGAGCGTTTAGTTACGACGGCGAACTGTTCAACCGCCGCAGTAGATAGGAAAAGGCCGGTTCGGCAACACCTATGACGTCATACGAGGTGGCAACATCTGCACCTGATGACCCCACATTTATAACATTATAGGAGAGTTCTAAAACAGCCCTGACCCCCATACCTACAACATTATGGCCTAAAATAGATTAAACGAGTGGTAAGGAAAAGGCTAGAGCGTATTTAGGTCACTGACACCAGCCAGGCGTGACAATAAAACAACCCGAGACGCTCCCGGCTATTGGTCGCGCTTGACTACACATCTAATTAAAATCTCCCAACAAGAGGAGGATGGCTTGAACTGTGAGGTCGAGGTCAATAACTAGCACATCTAATTAAAATCTTAGCTCCCGGTCATTGGTCACGGTTCGCCGCATGTCTAATTATAATCTAAACTCGCGGCTACCAATATTAAAGCACATGTGCGCCTATTCTTAAAAAAATATGCTGGATAATACACTCCCAACCTCGGGGACCTGTTCGTCAGATGGACGGAAAAAATATGCTTAGTAATGCAATACTGGTCTAAAGGACCAATTAAACCGACTGACACTGGTGATAGACAATATATAATAAACGAATGTATAAATAACCTTGGACTGTATTAACTCAACGTATAGATCATATCGGTAAGTATGTGTACATCAGTTAGCTGGCGGATATTGTTTCGCGCTCCACTGCACATCTCATTAAAATCTTAGCTCTCGGTTATTGGTCACGGTTCGCCGCATGTCTTATTAAAATCTAAGCTCGCGGCTATCGGTTCACTACGGTACACATGTCATTAAGAGTAGAATCTAAGTTATTTATTAAATTATCTCAGTGGCATTGCATATCAAAAATATACTACGTATAATACTTAAGTCTTAACCACTGGTCATCAACCCGGAAGTCACCGGAAGTTACCCGGAAGTGAACCGGAAGTGACCGGAAGTGAACCGGAAGTGTACCGGAAGTGACTGGAAGTAACCTGAAGTGAACCGGAAGTGACCCGGAAATGACCGGAAATAACCCGGAAGTCACCGGAAGTGGACCGGATGTAACCGGAAGTCACGGGAAGTGGACCGGAAGTGTACCGGAAGTGACCGGAAATAGACCGGAAGTGATCGGAAATAATCCGGAAGTGGTCGGAAGTAACCGGAAGTGACAGGAAATAACCTGAAGTGAACCGGAAATAGACCGGAAGTGTCTGGAAATATTCCGTAAGTGGCACGAATTGAACCGGAAGTGACCGGAAATAACCCGAAAGTCACGGGAAGTGGACCGGAAGTAACCGGAAGTGTACCGGAAGTGACCGGAAATAGACCGGAAGTGACCGGAAATAATCCGGAAGTGGTCGGAAGTAACCGAAAGTGACCGGAAATAACCTGAAGTGAACCGGAAATAGACCGGAAGTGTCCGGAAATATTCCGTAAGTGGCCGGAATTGAACCGGAAGTGACCGGAAATAATCCGGAAGCGGCCGGAACTAACCGGAAGTGACCGAAAATAACCTGAAGTGGACCGAAAGTGACCGGAAGTGGTCGGAAGTGAACCGGAAGTGAACCGAAAGTAACCGGAAATGAACCGGAAGTAGCCGGAAGTGACCGGAAATATTCCGTAAGTGGCCGGAAGTGACCGGAAATAATCCGGAAGCGGCCGGAACTAACCGGAAGTGACCGGAAATAACCTAAAGTGGACCGGAAGTGACCGTAAATAGGCCGGAAATGGAACGGAAGTGACCGGAATTGAACCGGAAATAACCAGAAGTGAAGTGATTGAGCCGAAAATAAGTTCCAAGCCCGGAAGTAGCCAAATTTTAACCGAATTCGGTCGTGTTACATATCAAAGTAAAGGCTGTAAAGATGTCTGCAAGACTTACTATAGCTCGTGGTTTTTGCAATTCTGGTTTTACACAAATCGATTGAAACGTTCAAATCTAGCATTAGTCGGAGAGCTTAGGGACTAACGCCATTCACCTTTAAACGGTCCGACTTCGAACCGGAAGGGACGTTATCGAACCGGAAGTCGTCCGTAATTTCGTTACTTTTTGTTTTAGAGCTTAGGGACTAACGCCATTCACCTCTAAACGGGCCGACCTCGAACCGGAAGTGACGTCATCGAACCGGTAGTTGTCCGTAATTTCGTTATTTTTTTGTCCCACAGCCTAGGTACTAACGCCATTCAATCCGTTACGACATCATATCCGCTATTGTGCGGCGTAAAACACCAAACAATCAATGACTCTAAGCAGTCGTCCTACATCAGGCGTTTTCCACCCCAGAACTGTATTGTGAAAGTCTCAACCAATGCCTTAACATAAAGAAACATAAGACATCGTTCGTTCTGATGAACATTTTATTATCTTCATGGTGAACATTCTTCAAGTACATCGTTTCCGGTTTTCGTAAGGGTATTCGTCCGGTAAAACCTTATCAAATAACATATAGCGTATTTTGATCGCGTTCGCTAATGCCTCGTCAATCGGTAGGCCAATTACTCCGCGTAAAAAATCCCTAGTTTTCACAATTTCTCGGTGAAGCGGGTCTCCCATTAAATGCATCCAAATAGTGTTGTACTGTCCGTATATAGTCATCAAGGTTTTCTTTATTTCCGGCCTGCGCCGTCGGTATTCCTCCTGCAAACTGCAGCCGTCAACAGACATATGAGTTTGAATAGCTTCCTTCACAATGTCGTCCCATACGTCGGAAACTGTATCAGCCATACCGCTAGCGGGCGTAATGATCTTCGTTAGAAAAACTTTACGGTCATCTTCTAAAGTATTTTCATCCGAGGGATGCCCTCCATAAACGGTCATCTCAGTATTCTGCGAATCGGTTTTGTGTTTATTGAAAACGTGCCGCTTCATGTCATGTCGGCGACTAAAAGTCTTGTTACAAACGTGACAATTGAATCTCATTTTGTTTCACCCACTGTGGAATATAATTTATAGCGCTATTTCAGCGGTCGGTCTAATCCAATGTGAAGGACGCGCCGCCTTTTATACGCTTCTGTCTTGCCTTCAATTCCGACTTAGCCATTTCCACCGCTTGCTGTGCGTTAGATACGGCAATAATCCGCGGCAAATCCGCCTTTTCACGGTTGGGGGAGCTTTCGCGATAATAGGGCTCGACAGTTTTTCTTCGTTTAAAGGCTTGACTTTGTGGCGTACCACTTTTTCTGCGTTCCTGTCTGACCTCCGATCTGGTCATTTCCACCACTTGTGCGGGAGACACCACATCTATCTGCGGTAAATCCGCATGGTCGGCGTCAATTTGCGGCGGATCCATCTTTTCACGGTCTGGAGAGATTTCACGGCAATAGGGTTCCAGAGGGATGAGCGTGTTTCTGCTTCTGAATGCTTGGCCGAGGGGCGAGCCTCTCTTTCTCATTGCACCTTCGTTCATGGGTATTTTACCCTTTTCCATATTGCGGTAAAAACGCACCAATTTATCCACGTTCGACATGTTTAAACGTTACAGACACCGTCTGCGTAAGGAGTGTTGTCGAAGTACGATGATAGCTCGTTATATAAAGCTTTATGATACGCGCCCGCTGAACGCCAGAAGCGACCGTTAACGCAGCCTTAAGCGTAAAACAATATTATCATTCACTCACAATTAGTTGCGTTAACGGTCGCTTCTGGCGTTCAGCGGGCGCGTATCATAAAGCTTTATATAACGAGCTATCATCGTACTTCGACAACACTCCTTACGCAGACGGTGTCTGTAACGTTTAAACATGTCGAACGTGGATAAATTGGTGCGTTTTTACCGCAATATGGAAAAGGGTAAAATACCCATGAACGAAGGTGCAATGAGAAAGAGAGGCTCGCCCCTCGGCCAAGCATTCAGAAGCAGAAACACGCTCATCCCTCTGGAACCCTATTGCCGTGAAATCTCTCCAGACCGTGAAAAGATGGATCCGCCGCAAATTGACGCCGACCATGCGGATTTACCGCAGATAGATGTGGTGTCTCCCGCACAAGTGGTGGAAATGACCAGATCGGAGGTCAGACAGGAACGCAGAAAAAGTGGTACGCCACAAAGTCAAGCCTTTAAACGAAGAAAAACTGTCGAGCCCTATTATCGCGAAAGCTCCCCCAACCGTGAAAAGGCGGATTTGCCGCGGATTATTGCCGTATCTAACGCACAGCAAGCGGTGGAAATGGCTAAGTCGGAATTGAAGGCAAGACAGAAGCGTATAAAAGGCGGCGCGTCCTTCACATTGGATTAGACCGACCGCTGAAATAGCGCTATAAATTATATTCCACAGTGGGTGAAACAAAATGAGATTCAATTGTCACGTTTGTAACAAGACTTTTAGTCGCCGACATGACATGAAGCGGCACGTTTTCAATAAACACAAAACCGATTCGCAGAATACTGAGATGACCGTTTATGGAGGGCATCCCTCGAAGTTTTTCTAACGAGGATCATTACGCCCGCTAGCGGTATGGCTGATACAGTTTCCGACGTATGGGACGACATTGTGAAGGAAGCTATTCAAACTCATATGTCTGTTGACGGCTGCAGTTTGCAGGAGGAATACCGACGGCGCAGGCCGGAAATAAAGAAAACCTTGATGACTATATACGGACAGTACAACACTATTTGGATGCATTTAATGGGAGACCCGCTTCACCGAGAAATTGTGAAAACTAGGGATTTTTTACGCGGAGTAATTGGCCTACCGATTGACGAGGCATTAGCGAACGCGATCAAAATACGCTATATGTTATTTGATAAGGTTTTACCGGACGAATACCCTTAAGAAAACCGGAAACGATGTACTTGAAGAATGTTCACCATGAAGATAATAAAATGTTCATCAGAACGAACGATGTCTTATGTTTCTTTATGTTAAGGCATTGGTTGAGACTTTCACAATACAGTTCTGGGGTGGAAAACGCCTGATGTAGGACGACTGCTTAGAGTCATTGATTGTTTGGTGTTTTACGCCGCACAATAGCGGATATGATGTCGTAACGGATTGAATGGCGTTAGTACCTAGGCTGTGGGACAAAAAAATAACGAAATTACGGACAACTACCGGTTCGATGACGTCACTTCCGGTTCGAGGTCGGCCCGTTTAGAGGTGAATGGCGTTAGTCCCTAAGCTCTAAAACAAAAAGTAACGAAATTACGGACGACTTCCGGTTCGATAACGTCCCTTCCGGTTCGAAGTCGGACCGTTTAAAGGTGAATGGCGCTAGTCCCTAAGCTCTCCGACTAATGCTAGATTTGAACGTTTCAATCGATTTGTGTAAAACCAGAATTGCAAAAACCACGAGCTATAGTAAGTCTTGCAGACATCTTTACAGCCTTTACTTTGATATGTAACACGACCGAATTCGGTTAAAATTTGGCTACTTCCGGGCTTGGAACTTATTTTCGGCTCAATCACTTCACTTCTGGTTATTTCCGGTTCAATTCCGGTCACTTCCGTTCCATTTCCGGCCTATTTACGGTCACTTCCGGTCCACTTTAGGTTATTTCCGGTCACTTCCGGTTAGTTCCGGCCGCTTCCGGTTAGTTCCGGCCGCTTCCGGATTATTTCCGGTCACTTCCGGCCACTTACGGAATATTTCCGGTCACTTCCGGCTACTTCCGGTTCATTTCCGGTTACTTTCGGTTCACTTCCGGTTCACTTCCGACCACTTCCGGTCACTTTCGGTCCACTTCAGGTTATTTTCGGTCACTTCCGGTTAGTTCCGGCCGCTTCCGGATTATTTCCGGTCACTTCCGGTTCAATTCCGGCCACTTACGGAATATTTCCGGACACTTCCGGTCTATTTCCGGTTCACTTCAGGTTATTTCCGGTCACTTCCGGTTACTTCCGACCACTTCCGGATTATTTCCGGTCACTTCCGGTCTATTTCCGGTCACTTCCGGTACACTTCCGGTACACTTCCGGTTACTTCCGGTCCACTTCCCGTGACTTCCGGGTTATTTCCGGTCACTTCCGGTTCAATTCGTGCCACTTACGGAATATTTCCAGACACTTCCGGTCTATTACCGGTTCACTTCAGGTTATTTCCTGTCACTTCCGGTTACTTCCGACCACTTCCGGATTATTTCCGATCACTTCCGGTCTATTTCCGGTCACTTCCGGTACACTTCCGGTCCACTTCCCGTGACTTCCGGTTACATCCGGTCCACTTCCGGTGACTTCCGGGTTATTTCCGGTCATTTCCGGGTCACTTCCGGTTCACTTCAGGTTACTTCCAGTCACTTCCGGTACACTTCCGGTTCACTTCCGGTCACTTCCGGTTCACTTCCGGGTAACTTCCGGTGACTTCCGGGTTGATGACCAGTGGTTAAGACTTAAGTATTATACGTAGTATATTTTTGATATGCAATGCCACTGAGATAATTTAATAAATAACTTAGATTCTACTCTTAATGACATGTGTACCGTAGTGAACCGATAGCCGCGAGCTTAGATTTTAATAAGACATGCGGCGAACCGTGACCAATAACCGAGAGCTAAGATTTTAATGAGATGTGCAGTGGAGCGCGAAACAATATCCGCCAGCTAACTGATGTACACATACTTACCGATATGATCTATACGTTGAGTTAATACAGTCCAAGGTTATTTATACATTCGTTTATTATATATTGTCTATCACCAGTGTCAGTCGGTTTAATTGGTCCTTTAGACCAGTATTGCATTACTAAGCATATTTTTTCCGTCCATCTGACGAACAGGTCCCCGAGGTTGGGAGTGTATTATTCAGCATATTTTTTTAAGAATAGGCGCACATGTGCTTTAATATTGGTAGCCGCGAGTTTAGATTATAATTAGACATGCGGCGAACCGTGACCAATGACCGGGAGCTAAGATTTTAATTAGATGTGCTAGTTATTGACCTCGACCTCACAGTTCAAGCCATCCTCCTCTTGTTGGGAGATTTTAATTAGATGTGTAGTCAAGCGCGACCAATAGCCGGGAGCGTCTCGGGTTGTTTTATTGTCACGCCTGGCTGGTGTCAGTGACCTAAATACGCTCTAGCCTTTTCCTTACCACTCGTTTAATCTATTTTAGGCCATAATGTTGTAGGTATGGGGGTCAGGGCTGTTTTAGAACTCTCCTATAATGTTATAAATGTGGGGTCATCAGGTGCAGATGTTGCCACCTCGTATGACGTCATAGGTGTTGCCGAACCGGCCTTTTCCTATCTACTCGCCGCAAAAATTCTTTACCGTACACAAAAATAGCAAGAGGCAGGTCACCACATGAAATACGTCTTAGTTTGTCATTTTGATAGCCCCTTTGAATTATGCACATACATATGTACCTGCTTATATAGTTTTGACCTAAACGGAATAGCCTAATATGAATCTATTCAAAAAGAATAATATAGAAATTTCAATGCATTAAAGAGAAGATTTGCATTTAAAGGCGATTGAAAAGTCAGTCAAAACTAACAGATATTGAGATTAATCGGTAAATTTTATTCATTTTTATATCTTCTACCTTTCATTTAATTTCAAATCTAATAGTCTTCATTTAGGGATACTGTCGTCAGTTGAATCATATTAATTGTACTTATTTTCAATTTGAAGAACATTTTAAAGAAATTCCTACGTATATGTAGGCTAAAACATTTATTATTTAAACAATAAAAATTGCGAAACTTGAAAAATGGTCGTCGTCTTGTTCGAATTATGCCAGGAATAAAAAAGTTTTTATTGCAAGCGTAGTTGTTAGTATGCATAACAAAATCAATGCACAAAACAAACAACATAAATAAATATGAATTGCTGCTGAGAGTTAATTAGGTCAGTTACAACCAGAAATTTAAATTTGGCCAAAAATTAATTAACAACCACTAAAAAGGTACTGGAGTTCACATCTTTGCCAACAACGTCCACAGATACCTGCGGACTCCAGGCATAAAATAGTGATTTATGATAGTAATTTTATTGAATCTTGGTTAGGAACCGGTTTGCTGAGGATCACAGTGTCAATATGAACATTTCGTTCATACATGAACAGCGTTGACAAAGAATCGAAGGTATTTAATAACACCCTGGATAATTTAACACAATAATTGTGTACATAATCAAAGCAAATTTGAACATTTGTTGATACAATTACTATTTCAGAAGAGTCAAGACTGAGTAGGACCATCGCCCAATACTGAGACACATTATTCAGCAGTCATTTGGCCCGACTTTGACCACTTCCCAATACTGAGACACATTATTCACCAGTCACTTTGGCCCGACATGGTCCACCTCCCAATACTGAGACACATTGTTCACCAGTCACTTTGGCCCGACTTTGACAATCTCCCAATACTGAGACACATTATTCACCAGTTATTTTGACCCGACTTTAACCACTTCCCAATACTGAGACACATTATGCAGCAGTCATTTGACCCGACTTTGACCACCTCCCAATACTGAGACACATTATTCAGCAGCCATTTGACCCGACTTTAACCACCTCCCAATACTGAGACACATTATTCAGCAGCCATTTGGCCCGAATTTGACCACCTCCAAATACTGAGACACATTATTTACCAGTCAATTTGGCCCGAATTTGACCACTTCCCAATACTGAGACACATTATTCAGCAGTTATTTTGGCCCGACTTTGACCACCTTCCGATACTGAGACACATTATTCAGCAGTTATGTGGCCCGACTTTGACCACCTCCCAATACTGAGACACATTATTCAGCAGCCATTTGGCCCGAATTTGACCACCTCCAAATACTGAGACACATTATTTACCAGTCAATTTGGCCCGAATTTGACCACTTCCCAATACTGAGACACATTATTCACCAGTTAGTTTGGCCCGACTTTGACCACCTTCCGATACTGAGACACATTATTCAGCAGTCATTTGGCCCGACTTTGACCACCTCCCAATACTGAGACACATTATTCACCAGTCAATTTGGCACGACTTTGACCACCTCCCAATACTGAGACACATTATTTAATTTGACCCGACTTTGACCATCGCTCAATACTGGGACACATTTTTCACCAGTCATTTGGGCCGACATTTTCCACCGGCCAATACTGACACATTATTCATCTGTCACTTTGGCCCGAAATGGTGCACCGGCCAATACTGACACATTATTCACCAGTCACTTCGGCCCGACATGGTCCACCGGCCAATACTGACTCATTATCCACCAGTCACTTTGGCCCAAAATGGTCCACCGGCCATTACTGACACATTATTGACCTGTCACTTTGGCCCAACATGGTCCACCGGCCAATACTGACACATTATTCACCAGTATATTTGGCCCGACATGGTCCACCGGCCAATACTGACACATTATTCACCAGTATATTTGGCCCGACATGGTCCACAGGCCAATACTGACACATTATTCATCTGTCACTTTGGCCCGACATGGTCCACCGGCCCATACTGAAATATTCTTCACCAGTCACTTCGGCCCGACATGGTCCACCGGCCAATACTGACACATTATTCACCAGTCACTTTGGCCCGACATGGTCCACCGGCCAATACTGACACATTATTCACCTGTCACTTTGGCCCGAAATGGTCCACCGGCCAATACTGACACATTATTCACCAGTCGCTTTGGCCCGCCTTGGACCACCGCCAAATGGCTAGATATGTTATTCACCAGGCAGTTTCTGTCCCACACAGACCTCCCATTGATGCGGCGCGGGTTCGAATCCCACTCAGACCAAACAAAATAAATTCTAAAAAATTCTGTGTGGATTTTTCACTCTGTCGCCGTATGTGGAAGAGTTGCACGGTACTGGCCGAAGGTCTGGGGTTTCCTCCGGGTAATGGGCCTGGTTTCTCCCCCCACTAATCCTGACAACGCCGCCATATAAGTGAAATAATCTTGAGTGTGGCGCAAAACATAAATAAATTACATCTAACCAACATTTTTACTGATTATTAACCCGCCAATTTGTCTCAACGTATAACCCCGTCCAATACAGAGGCACCTTGTTCATCAGTCACTTTGGCCGGACGGACCACCGCCCAATAGTGAGACACATTATTTACTCGTCACTTTAACCCATAACATTCACCGCAACTCTGGCCTGACTTAGACCGCCGTCAAATACTTAGACATATTTTTTAGCATATTCAAAGCTGTTCTATATCCTTCAACAGTTGACGAAATTCTTACTTTTGTCAGAAATTCTGTTTCACCAAATTGAACGTAGGAAGATTGTAGAAATATGCTCTGAATTCAATATGTTTTCGAAATGGGCACATCGATTTATTCGAGGACTATTACTTCTAGAAACTATAAACCTAACGTACATTATCGAGTCTCAAATGCTTCTTATTTGTATTTCTTTGGAAACATCTTTAATCATTTTCTGAGTTTGATTTAATGAAAAGACACACACTAGAAATGTGTGCAGCACGTGCGACTTTAGAAACAGTGCCATTACACGACGAGTTTTTGTTGAGACTGTAGCAAACATATCCAGTGGTTTAGTTCTGTTATCCTAGATGTTTATTCGTCTTCACGCTCTAATAATCCTGTGGGCACGCTTGTCATGCTTGTTCGTGCTTGTTCTGAAATCATTAATAGTACTACTATCGTTACCAAGAAATTCAACAAAATATTTCACACTGTAGAATAGTCTTTGATAGCCCGAAATATCGGTCTTTATGGTGTTGAGAATCTAGCATACACTGTACAGCTATACGTTCCAAAAATGTTTATTTTGCAACGCTAAGATTTTCACCCCATAAGAACGACAACGGGTCTTGGAAATGAGGCAGGTCGCCATATCCATCGGAGGATCCAAGGGGTCAAGAACCCCCTTCTCCACATCATCCAACCCTAGAGCCCGAATTTCACCTTCTTTAATAATTGACATGAGTGAACTGACAATTTGTAGTAGTGGTAACTATTCTATTCTATGGTGAGAATTTTGCACCGCCGTGGGGATATAATACAAAATATCAAATCTCAAAATGTGACAACCTAAGAAAGAATGATAAAAACCGGCACATCCCATGACAGATTTCTCGGCTATGCTTTTGTGTTCAGTTTAAATTGAAGAGGTATGAAGAAATCACTACAACACCCACACTATATGCTTGATTGACTGATTTATTGATTGATGATTTAAGCCGCACTCGATATTGTTTCACTTATATGACAGCGTTTGTCAGCTTTAGTGGGGGAAGAATTTCGGGTGATTGAGAAATCTGGAGAACATACTGAGACGAAAGGCCTTTACTTTAACTTTAATATCAGTAAGGCCTTGTGGACTAACACTCTAACTGCCTGAGTCACCGAGCGCCCTCCCCCCCCCCCCCCCCCCAACATTTTTCATAGTATGTTTTCATTTCCAATCTTGATGTCACTTCTACGGTGGCTCATATGAGACATAATAATCGTATATATGTACTGTATTTCATTTATGAATTAGGGAATTCTTTTTGAAAATGACAATTTGCACCCATGCGGATATTAATTTTGCACCCATGCAGAAATTATTTTCCACCCATGAGTAAACTAATTTCCACTCACGTGTTAACTAATTTTCACACATGCGGAAATTATTTTCCACCCATGTGGAAATTAGTTTCCGCCCATGCGATCATTTCTATTCTTGAAACAAAGTAAATTTTGGCAGCTACACAGCATCAACACCAACGAATTAGCTGGTCTCGATGAATCCGATCGATTAAAATGGACGCTTTTAATTGGTCGATAAGATTTGTCAACCAATCAAATGCATCCGTTTGAATAGCATGCTACAAGTCGGTACGACAAATCGCACAGTGAGAACGGACATTAAGTAAGCTTTTTACCTGACACCCATTTCATCGAGTCTTTTTTCTGTCACAGCACCAAGGACTCTCCCACATATTTCATTCTCTGGTAAGACAAAGTAAAAATCATAAGATTTGTTAGCTCTTTACACTAAGGCATCACCGCGAAGTAGGTTTTCTTGTTAACAAACAACTACTTTTTGGGGGATGCCTTAATTATTTCTCATTAGTTTGGAACCCACGTTATAAGAAAGTTTCCAAACATTTTCTTAAATAGCATCAATGTATTTTTACTAAATGCACATACCTCCAAGTTTATAGCAAAATAAAGAAAACAATGTATAACAGTAATAAAGCTTCCTGTGTCAAATTCGCCAAGACATCTAAAAACGTATGTTTTACTGCAAAAAAGTCTAACAGTTTTAAAACTTATATAAAACTTTCATCTTATAATTGGCAGGCGGCAGAGTTATTTAATCCAATGAAACACTGGTTTGGTTAAATAAAAAAGCACCTATTTCTATTCTGCCTTTGTTAATCGAATAATTAATAAGTGGATGAATGGGCTGTTTGACAGGTTTCAGTCGATCCATAAAAATATCCAAATATTTCTTCTTTTTGTTTCAAGTGGGAAGTGCGTACCTTTGAATATTTTACTGACATCGGGAAGATCATAATTTTCAAGTTCCTCGGCTACTTCATCCACGGACCAATCACACCATTTTGATTTATTCAGCCGTCGTTTTTTCGCAAATTTGGACATTGTCCTAATATAGTGATTTCCAGTCGCTGTTTGTATCTTCCACATATCGTCGAAATATTCTAAGAAATATTCTTTACGAAGTTGTCTGATAAATCCTGAAAGTGAAAAGAAGGCATAGGGTATCAATAAAATGAGTGTTTGTCAAGTACAGGGGCCCTCGGAACATCGGGGAGACTGGGAGGGAGGAGGGTTGGATATTAATTAATCAAAATCCGTTGAGTGAGGAGGCTGTTTCAGAATTATTGTAAAACTATATTTGCGGGCTTTCGAGGACCCTTTTATAGATAGCATGTTGTGTTCTCACTCAGGTCTTTCTTATCAACAGGAATTGAAAGGTGACCCTCTTCGATACACAAGCAGGGGACATGGCAATAGTAGATTGTTTCGTTTCCATACGCAATCCCTGGACCTCCCGCAATCCACTTTCAAAAACGTTTAGCGGGCACGAAAACCACCTTCTTAAATTCAATTTGTTTATTTCAATTTTGTGTTCTTTACAGATATTGAAAAACAGTGAAATAAGGCAGCATTGGAGCTTACTGAATCTGGACTATTTCAACCGCTTTAAGAATCAACTGTCCTTGAATTGACAGACAATAGTCACATATGGAGACGATAAAAACAAACTTATTCAATATGGGGAACTTCTCCCAAACACTTAAATCGCAGCTTCCAGTCTTCTTCCCATACGGATACAGGTCACAGTTTCTCACTTCCGGATTTTAAAGAAGTTCCAGATATTTGTGTATGTTTTTTTTATTATTTTTCCTGGCCCCCTGCATTTTTTTTCTGGGCATTTTTGTAGTTTTTATGAAAGGACAGGGGTTGAGATACTTTCTGGAAATGATTTCCCACACTATTGATTCCTACTCCCAAGAATGCCACACACATGGTTCTGCGGATTCAGATCAGAACTAATTGCTGACCATAGATAACACTGTTCTGAATGGTACAATTGGCATGATGTTTCTTGCAGTGGCATGAACTGCTAAAATTTGGATATTTTGACGTTAAAACAGAATGTTTAAATTATTGGCCATATTTCGTATAATTCAGAAGCTTTTTAGTACTTCTAGTCTCGAAAATGTACGATCAAGTATTGTTTTCAACTAACTTTGGCTTAGAATGAATGAATGGTCGTCCCGGTTATTTAAATTTTGTTTACTTTTCGAACACGTTTTCAGTTCGTACAGGCCACATACTGTATGGATTTTCCTCATTCCTCGTTTCAACGCCAATCATTTAGTTTTTCGATGGCCTTCAAAGCCTCTTACTGTCGTGACGATTAGAAATTATGAAAAAAGTATGAATTTTGGCAGCTCATGCCACTTCAAGAAGTCATTTGCAGTAGAGAGCTATATGAGAGAACGGCAACACTTATGTGACGTCATTATGAGGCGTTATTTTAAATCCCTGATCCCTATACTTACAACATTATAGGAGAGTTCTAAAACAGCCCTGACCCCCATACCTACAACATTATGGCCTAAAATAGATTAAACGAGTGGTAAGGAAAAGGCTAGAGCGTATTTAGGTCACTGACACCAGCCAGGCGTGACAATAAAACAACCCGTGACGGGAGAAGTGGGAGAAATCTAATTAACTTCAAAATCACTCAACCGATCAATGCGATAATTCGGATGGGTAGAACAAACAGCCGATCCCCATACTTACAACATTATAGGAGAGTTCTAAAACAAACCCTGATCCCCACATTTATAACATTATTAAAATAACCTGCATCACAGTCGGTTAATGAAATGGCTATTTACGTACTAACCTAATACAGATTCCTCGAATGAATGGTTATACTTAAGTATAGCCGCGAGCAATCACGACTCGTTTTAATTTTCTGCGTCTTAGTTATTTATTAATGTACATCTCATTAAATCCTAGCTCGCAGCTATTGGTCGCGCTTGGCTACACATCTAATTAAAATCTTCAAGCCATTGTTACCTCCTCTGGCTAAAACTACAAATCTCATTAAGATACGATTCACATTTATAATGTCATTATAATACCGCATTCGTCATTCGCAATGTTACCGTTCACGGAGCAACAACTCGTTCGAGATTTCAAAAATACCGTAATGAATAGAACCGAGTTGGATAAGATGCTCAACAGCATACAGACTTTAGAAAGTTATAAAACTGTTGTCGATGAAATGTTCGATGACGGGGTCGTGAACGAAGGCCGTCTGTTTGTTTTACATTTTTTCACGGATGAAGTGTGTCTTCGTTTACCCGAGGAGATTGCCCGTGAGATTAAAGAATATCACGATTGGATAAATCAGGAAAAGAGACGAAATCTATCCTTCTGGAAATACTTCCCACTAATACTCGGACTGTGTTGTATAACTTTATGTATAATTCTATAGAGTGATTACCAGATTTGTAACGAGACTCTAGTCGTCGACACGACGTGAAGCGACACGTGATCAATCGATGCGGAGAAGGCCGTTTGTGGAGGGCATATAAAAATACTCAAACATTACGCCCTCTAGCGGTATGACTGATACAGTTTTAGCGCATGGGATAACATCGCGAAAGAAGCTGATCTCAACCAATCAAATCATTCTAAAAACGCTGACGCTGATAACTGTCCGAGCGTATAAAAAGGAGACCAAATCAGTACACTAGTCATCTCGATTTCCAGCACCGAGTCGTCTACATCGTTTGTCTAAGATGTCTACCGCTCCAACCCCGACGAAAAGAGGGAGAAAGAAGGCAGCAGTCTTCGACATTACATCAACTCTACGGGTGACCGTAAGCGATGACATCGTGAAGATTTCTAGAAACTACAAACCATATCCCGAAGTGAAGCTGACCAGAGAGGGTTGGTCTAGTTTAAAAGACCAAGTAGGACACGTCAAACCTTCCGTAGCTACACACATATGCGGCGACATCCACCTCAGTTGTACGGAGTACGAAGGGTCTGTGTACGTCCACCTCAAACATTGGATTCAGTACAAGCAAGACGGTCCGCGCTATCCTACATCGAAAGGCGTCTCGATGCGTATTGAAACGTGGGAAAAGCTCGCTGTTATGATGTCGGACATCGAAAGTGTTTATACACCTACCACATCACCAACCACGCCTCCGCCCAAACCCGCTTTAGCGGAAGATGTGGTTCGACGTTTTGACGGGTTATGGTGGTCGCTGTGCAACGATATGATAGCTCCGGCTGTTCGTCGACTCCGCGAACTGGAATGTCACGCCTGTCAAATTGACAACCCCACCCAACTGCAACACACCTGCATCTCATCCCTGGACCCGGACGAAAGTCGACGCCTCATCGATATGGTCTTCGTAGATTTTAATGAAATGAAACTCCTCGACACATTCAAGCATCGAGCTACTACCGAATTTGGACGACCCGAGGAGGAAATTGTCCAGTACCTGGATGAAACACCGATGAGACGTCAAAACCCCGCATTAACCGAGTTATATATGAACTATCTAACCTCATCCAATGAGGGGGGTCTATAACTATATCATGTGTAACTTCAGTTTTAATAAACAATGTATCACCTCGTATCATGTATTTGTTTTCATCGCTATATATATATGAATACCTGTCAAGGCTTCTGTTTAGTTACCGCTATCATGGGTAGTGCGGTAGGACGCATGCGAAAAGGCTACATAGGTGCCTGCGGTGTTTGCAGAAACGAAATATGCGAAGTACTATTACGCCCTTGTCACCACGTCTGTATATGCCGCTTATGTCTGTATAAGCTGTTGAACCACCAGGACGACATCAAATGTCCGGTATGTCGCACACGTGTAGACAGCGCTGTCAGGGTGTTCCTGTAGAATACTGGCATCGGACTTATATTTTCACGCGCCAGAGACTTATATAAATCAGCGACCGGCATAATTCAATCAGTTGCAACCCATCACTCGAGCCTGATGGACCGAAACACGAAACTAAAAGTAATATCGGTTTCTGTCGTAGCACTCTTCGTCATATCGCTGACAGCGTTGATCGTGCTAGCCGTCAATTGCTCGGTCGATTCGTCGGAGTCTTCCATAACCGTCATACCGAATCGTACGTTATGCACGTCGATGCGACAAATCAAAATAGACGATCGACTGAGGGCCAGCGTATGTTTATACCAAAACAGTCTCAGGGTAGATTTACGCTATTTTCTTAACGATCGCGCAACGATCAAAGGCTTGTCTTTGAACTATTTCCAGTGGACCAAACTCAAAAATAAACGGAGACTAATAGATACGGCGATTCATCACGTCTTTGACGGAAACGTGGTAGGAGACGGTCGATAGCCTGAAAAGCCGTGGTAGAAGCAATGTTCGAAGACTGTGAAACGCGCACGGGTTGATGTATCGTATTTACCTCCGACGTATGTAAACTACTACCACGAGCCGTACAGCGAAACTGTTATAAAAGCCTACCTTCGTATGACGCATCATTCTAACGGAAGTTATCGAATGGACAACTTCGTAACCTTGGCGAGCACAGATTCTACGGACTTGTATCCGGGAAACAAACCCCATCATTTCGAGGTCAAACTGAACAAGACTCTTCGCTTCGACACATCATCCTGGGTTGTGGCCCTCGTGGAAATCACTCTCAAGAAACAGCCGGCTTTCCAGTCGAAGGCGATATTACGCATCTGCTCTAATATCTGCGCGCATTCCTTGGTAGGAGATACATCGCTTCCCATATTGCGCTCTGTAGATGCCTCGGGTGTAGTTAGGAAACAACTAACTAAAGTTTACTCGTATCCGTACTATCATCCTCTCGTGCTTACTGAAGTGGACACCGTAGAAATATATATAATGGACGAGCAAGGCTCTCCAGCATCATTTCTAACGCAGCCTTTGTCGCTAACGCTACACTTTAAACATGAGCAACGTTGACAAGTGGGTGCGATTTTATCGCAACATGGTGAAGGGTAATGTACCTCTTCATATATACGAAAACGGTGAAAAAGGCACGCCGTTAGGTCGAGCGAGCAGAGGCCCAACCGTCATCCCGTTGGAACCTTATTGTAGAGAGAAGCCTGAGAAGAAAGCGTTGACAAAGAAAACCAGTATAAAGGTGGTATCTCCGGCGGAACAAGCGGTACAACGAGCGAAATCGGAGATCAAAGCGAGATAAAGTATAAAAAGGCCTCGAGAAACCTTGTCAGTTAGTACACCGCCGAAACGTCGGAGGGTGAAGAAGTTACCTCGCATTTTTCAGAATGAGTGAAGCCCAACCCAAGGAGCTGGCCCTTTTTAACTGGCCTGCCTCCGCGAACGCCGTTAACAGTACGTATCACATCGACGTTAGACCTATCTCGCAACTGTCCGAAGAGGCGCCTATTGAGTTTATCATCCCGGGCCAAGGAGTAGATTATCTGGATTTGAAATCGACTAGGTTATACGTGAAAGCCAGCCTGAAACGAGCAGACGGAACCAGCGCCGCTGAAGATGAAAAAGTGGCTACCGTCAACAATCTCCTCTATTCCATGTTCTCTCAAGTGGATGTGTCCGCGCAAGGGAAACTGCTGACGGTACAGGATAATAACTTTCCATACAAAGCCTACACTCAGACGATCTTAAATTACGGCTACGATGCCAAAAGTAGCCAACTAGAATCCCAGATGTTTGAACAAGACAGAGGTATGGATCTAGATAATCCTGACCCGGTAACTGGTTCGAACGCGGGTCTCGCCGACCGTCACGATCGTGTCAAAGAAAGCGTGCCCTTTGAAATGGAAGGGCCCCTGCTACAGGATGTTTTTCAGCAGTCCCGATATCTCTTGAACAACGTGGACGTATACGTGAAACTGTACAGAGCCCCCTCGTCTTTTGTTATCATGTCGGCGGAAGCTGACAAGACATACAAATTGATCATCCACGAAATCGCGTTGAAAGTACGCAAAGTTCGCGTGAACCCCGATGTTATTTTGGCGCAAAGCGAGCTGTTAGAAACAACGACGGCGAAATACCCCTACACACGTACAGAAGTGAAAACGGCTACCCTATCTTCGGGTCAAGTCTTGTTTCGTTGGGATAATATCTGGCCCTCGGAATATCCGAGCCGCTTAGTCGTGGGCTTCGTCGAGTCCAAGGCCGTAGCCGGAGACTATAAAAAGAATCCGTTCAATTTCAAACATTTCAATCTCGGCAGTATATCGGTGAATGTGGACGGGTTAACCACGCCGGGACAACCCCTCCGAATGAAGTACGCGGATGAACAGTCTCTATGTACATCGGCTTATCTAAGCTTATACGACGTGGTGAACAAGACTGGAGAGGATTTTGGAAATAGCATCAACTTATTCGACTTTGCGCGCGGTTACGCCTTGTACGGCTTTTCCCTGAACCCCTCCCAAGCGTCGGAGAACAACCGTCTACCCGTCAATCGAGGGACCGTACGACTGGAGGCGGCCTTTGACAAGCCTTTACCGGAGACCGTGACCTGTGTCATCTACGGAGAATTTCCGGCCAGCTTCGAAGTGGACAAAGCCAGGAATATACTAACTTCATGAACGCGGAGGAATTGCGATGCGCGGTGCAAAGATTCCCAGTTTGTCGCGTCATGGCGGCTGACCAGCTTCCGGCAGAGGTGGAAAGAAAACCAGCGGGTTACATCGTCAATACGGATCCAGCTCGACTACCCGGGCAACACTGGGTGTTGTTTTATTTCGAAGAAGATATGGGTTATTTCTTGGACAGTTTAAGTTTTCCCCCGGAACATTATTCTACTAGATTTCGAGATTTTCTAAATTATAATTGTAAACGAGTTTTCTATAATCCACGGCGTTTGCAAGGCAGACTATCCGCTACGTGCGGTTATTATTGTTTGTACTTTTTGCTCCAACTTAGTAGAAAAGTACCACTGCGTAGTATCATGTCGGATTTTAATCAGAATCATTGTCATAACGATTGTTACGTTTATCGATTTGTATCCCGTTATTTCTCGAATTGTATTTATCCCAGTTTGAATCACGTTATTTGTCAATAAATGAAATATATACGATGTAATGAATACGGTTTTGGTTATTGTACGAAAAGTAATGGCTGATGACGGTTGGCGAGAGCACTTGGCAAGGGCGTATTTTAACCCTAGTGAACCAATCGCCTTCACCGGTCCGACAAAAGTGAGATCCTGGTTGAAGGCTGAAGGCTATAGCGTACCCACCAAAGCGGTAGATCAGTGGTTAAGCGATCAAGACGCTTACAGTCTTCAAAAACCCGTCAGATATAAATTTAAAAGAAACAGGGTCATCACCACGGGTATCGATGATTTGTGGGACATCGACTTGGCAGACGTGTCTAACATAGCCAAATATAACGATGGAATCCGTTTCCTCTTGGTCGCTATCGACGTCTTTTCCAGATATCTGTGGGTGGAACCCATAGCTAACAAGCGACACGAGTCCGTCATATCGGGCTTAAACAAAATTTTAGCAACTGGCAGAAAACCATCCTTGATTCGATGGGACAAGGGTGGTGAGTTTAATAATAAGTGGATGAAAGCCCACTTGAATAAGAAAGGTATAAGGCATTACGTTACCCACAACGAGAAGAAAGCTAATTACGTAGAGCGTGTCATTCGCACCATCAAGACGCATATGTATCGGTTTTTCACGCATAACCAAACCTATCGTTATTTAGAGACATTATCGGATATCGTTAGCGGTTACAATCACAGACCTCACAGATCGCTCAATCAAAAAACCCCGGCCGACATCGATGAGGAAAACGAAACGGAGACTTGGAAGGAGCTATACGTAGACACAGCTCAACGAGTCAAAACGCAGCCCTTCCGATTCAAATTGGGTGATACCGTTAGAATCTCTCATTTAAGGTACATCTTTCAAAGAGCCTATACGTCCACTTACACCGAAGAGTTGTTTAAGGTCGTGAAACGATGGCGTAGGCGTTCTATACCCGTTTACAAACTGACGGATTTTATGGACGACCCCATCGAAGGTACGTTTTACCAACAAGAACTACAGAAAGTAGACAAAGACGTCAACGCGTTGTGGCGCATCGAGAAGGTGTTGAAAAGCAGAGGACGTGGAGACCGCGCGGAAAAACTGGTCAAATACGTCGGTTGGCCTACAAAATTCAACAGCTGGGTCAGAGCGGAAGACATTCAGACCCTATAAAAGGGGTTAGCGTTTTATGACACCTCTCAGTCCATCGAATAACACCGATCATGACGCTCCAACACCCAGCGAGAATACGTATTGTCGGTCCTAGCGGGGTTGGAAAGACCATGTGGTTGGTACAACTGTTAAGGGAGAAGAAAATTCATCCGGAACCTCATCGCGTCATTGTTTGTTATAGCAAATGGCAGCCGCTGTACGAGGAAATGAAAAGCGCTGTAGACGACGTAGAGTTCGTTAAAGGTATTCCTCCTGATCTGGGAGAGGATGGGTTTTTCAATCCAGCCATTCGTTCCTTGATAGTCTTCGACGATTTAATGACTGACGTTAAAAAGGACAGTCGAATTGCCGACCTATTCACCAAAGGATCTCACCACGATAACACATCCGTCGTGTATATCGCGCAAAACTTGTTCGATCGGGGTAAAGCCTCTAGGGACATAGATTTGAACTCTCAATACATCGTTCTATTCAACAACCCGGTAGACAGACAGCAGGTGGCATTGCTAGGGCGACGCATATACCCCGGGAAAGGGGACTACTTTATGAAACGATACGAAGAAGCGGTGACTAGCTCGCCTCACGGATCCCTGTTGATCGACTTGAAACCCACAACACCTGAGAACCAGAGACTGAAAAAGAACTTTCTACAGCAAACCGGTAAAGGCGACCTCTACACCGAGGTCAGCCCGCCTTGGTTCAAACGACAAGTCGGAAACGGTGAAATACAACGCGATGTGTGGCACGACCTGTTCGGTATGTCCGCACGTGGCATGATGGAGGATAAAGTTCGTCAGAAAGCGGAAGCGTACATCGGAGAAGGTTACTCGGAAAGGGAGAGCAGACTATTGGCCGAAGAAGATTATCTTCCGGATATGAAACAGCGCATGCTCCAGAACTACTCCCTATGGTGTTTAAACTCGGACGAGGATAGTATACACCGCGGTATACAAAACACTCGCGAAATTCTGGAAAACGTGTATGGAATGTCTAGGGAGGAAGCGATGAAACAGACTTTAAAACTAAGACATGGGTTGTTCGATGAGTTATGGCAATAAAGTTTATTGACAATACACAAACAATATGTACAATTCAATAAAGCTATAATTATTTAAATCAAACGGGGTACATAATTCGTAACATCTATACAATGTTTGTCACAGTTTTACAATGCCCGTGAGCTAACGTATCTACACCATTGTCTACAATACACAAACAATATGTACAATTCAATAAAGCTATAATTATTTATATCAAACGGGGTACATAATTCGTAACATCTATACAATGTTTGTCACAGTTTTACAATGCCCGTGAGCTAACGTATCTACACCATTGTCTAACACGTAACGCTTGTCGTCGAAAGGCGACAAACCTATCTTGTTTATGCGTACGCTGTAAAGATTATGATCAAAACTGCGAATGCAGTTCATGCTAGCTGTGAATTGTTTCTTGTCGAATAAAGATTGTTTATACTGATCGTGCCTCAACTTCTTCTTAACTACGTATCTAGCTATACCCTTTGCGGTCTTCTTCTCTTGACCCGCAAATGTCATCGAGTACATTTTTGGTCTCAGTCCAACAAATTCGGAGATAGGCTCGCCAGCTGTCTCATCTTTCATCTTTCCTAAAACCTTAGCATTTGCCTGACTGAATATTAAATGATCCTTTGAGTAGTTGCTGGTATCGAACAAATTCAGGTTTTCAGCCATGTCGCTGTAAATATCCTTACATTGGACGAAATAACACAAGGAATCTGTATCTGTGAATAATAATTTCAGGTTCTCGCCGTACTTCGGCTTCATGTAATTATAATGGAAATCATACATTAGAATTTTGGAAATGTCTAAAATAGCGAAACCTACGTATATGGGTCGGTTCAGAACCAATTTCAATTTCTTCATCTCGACACCGCACAGATCTTGGTTAAATATCTTAAATGATTGGAAAGATGGCTTCGCGATCAATTTTTCCAACTTGTTACAATCCTGAAGCAGTTCAATGCGAGTGCGCTTGCGCAGATTCTCACAGGTTTTTCCGAAGACGGCGTTGTTCATTAATTTGAAAAAGTCCTTTTCGAACTCGTTCTTCGCCTGTTTGCGTTTACCGGTGTTAAAATTTATGTAAGGTGCTAGCCAGGTAGATTGCGTAAATTCTATACCTCGGTGAATTCTCTTTAGAATCATACCTTGAGCTAGACAGAATTTTAATTCTCGATAATGTATGACATATTTGAATTTGTCATAAAGGTTGGGAACGAGCTTTTCGGTTGGTTTACCCTTGATGTCGAGCTGACGTTTTAGTTCCATAGAGTAGTCGGACAACATTTCATCCCTCACCACCATGCGCTCGGCGCAGAGGGGGTAGTAGTTGTGGTTTTTGTGAAGTTCGGCGGGATATTGCAAATCCACTTCGAGTATATAGCCGGTATGCGCATCGTTGGCGATGGATTGCACATCGAAAATCTTAATCTGCTCTTCTGTCAGCCAAGCGAAATCCGTAAGAGGTAATGATTGCGACATGGCCCACCCGTACAAGTTGTTGGCGTCGAGATACGTTATGTAACTTGTCGGTAGGCAGGGATTGTAATCGTCGAGATACGGATTGTTCGCCTTGGCGAATTTGGTGGTGATGACGGATATACCACCGCGAAGTCCGCGTTCCACCATTAGGTGCATGTCTATATCCTGTAACAATTCCAGCTGAACACCAGTCATTTTCAACATGGCATCCCAGGACAGACCAGGACTGGTGTAGTAATGTGCTGGGTCTAAATTATAAAAAGCGAGACAGATATCTCTGAAATTTTCAAAGATGTCTGCCAACAGAAGCACGTCCGTTTTGATGTAGAGATCTTGATAATCGCCCAAGGTTTTCGTGTCAAATTCTTTCCAAACCATCTGAGCGTGCGCGTAATCATCTGGAGACAAGGCTTCCTCCTTGAGATCGTTATAAAATGATTCTTTGGGCGGAAGCGTCGTCTCGTCGAATTTACTAGAATCCGTCATGTAGGCATACGGGAAGACGCCTTTTCTGAGCAACAACTTGTGCTGCTCGGGTTGGGGAAAATGCTTCATCAATTGACAGAACTTGTTAGAACTGTCTTTGGCCATGTTCGACACGAGGGTATCTAACGACGCGTTTAAAAATTGCAAAGAGTCGATAAAACGAATGTTCCCTACCGAAAAGCTTATATATTTCTGCATGTTATTGGGGATGCATGAAATTTTTAAGTTTTTTAGTTTGCCGACCGCTTCTATCAATAGATGGGTGTCGTAGTTGCGACCATTGTGAAAAACGCAAGGTATGAAGAACTTATAAGCCTCTTCTTTGGTCATTGTAGAAAATCTGTATTGTAAATTACACTCGTTGTGAGCGGGACCTCTGTACACACCGGAAATGTGACAGTGGTCTTTCACCCTGTCCGCGCCAAGCGGATTATCGCAGATATGACAATGCGTGGCGGCTTGAAAAGCGCGCTTCTGCTCTTCAGAGATAATCATTGTATGGTTTTGTTTTAGTATTTCACAGATGTAGTCGTTTTCCTTCAGCAATGCGCGCAGGAAAGTTTCTACAACATTGGGACCGCGATAGACCACGGGAGGCTTACTATACCGCGGGACTTTACACACAACTGTGTAGCAGAAACTCGATGGTTTGTGCTCCTCGTACTTGGTCGATTGAGCCGTGTGTTCATCCGTTTTATGCGTGAAGCATTCGAAATCCGCGTAGATTGTGAATGGGACGCGGAGCTGATTCCTGATGTTTTTGAATTTCAGAAACTTCTCTTCCGGCATTACCGTTCTTTGCACTCCCATAGGGGAGCAGTTGGGTAGATGATCGTCCAACAAAGCCTTGCTGCTATACGGGTGTAGACAGTAGTCGCAGAAAAACGTTTGACCGTTGTGCTTGGTGCGGTCGCCTAGCAATCGGCTTAAAGACTTGATCAAGCAGTAGTGTCTAATGTTTCCTTTCGAGATCAGCAGCAAATCGATATGCTTATCGCATCTGTTTGAAGTCACGCGTAAAGGGTATACGCCGTCTTCGTAACCAAACACGTTGACCGATAGACCGTTTTGAGATTCAAATTTTGAAACTTGGTCTAAAGTTAGCGGAAATTTAAGACCGTCTAAATTTAAACTGTTAAAATAAGGTTTGTATTGTTGAACCCGATTCGGGTTTTCCCCTCCAGGATGTAAAGCCGCTAAGACTGACCACGCAAAGCAGAAGTCGTCCGAGTTCTTTACATTGACGAGGGCCATTTTTTTAACCAAGACCTGTGGGGTGGGGATATAGGTAGAACCGCGCATAGGGTTATACTTCGCAACGTTTAGTTGCATATTCACCACTTCGTCCAACACCCAACCACTTCCTTCCATTTGAAACGTTTGGAAACTCGTATACATCCTATGGTAGGCATCGGCTATAGCTTGTTGGAACTGACTACTGTTAGTGGTAATTGAATTAAGACTACGAAAGCATGGCTCAGTTGTCATTTCATCCCCTTCTGAAGTGTATCGAACTAAACGCACGCAAAGCACTAGGTTCCATTTCAAACCGTTATGAACGTCGAGTTCGGTATTTAAAATGTTCATGACTGGCGTTTCGTTCTCTTTCAAAAAATTTAGTACGTCGATCTTGTTCGAAGATGTAGACTCCAAAGTATGGGTGCTAACTCGTCCTTCGAGAGCGGTAACCTTCTGGGATCCTCTTCCGGTCTGATTCTCTCTCTTTCGACAGCACGCGTTACACCTTTCCACACTCGAGGTGTAAAAACGTTGAGGCATAGGTCGTCCACAATCTCGACATTGTATACCGTAGTCTCCGCATTTTACGCAAAAGTTCTTCCCCGGCATCAATTTGATCTGTTTTCCGCACCAGTTGCACGGACGGTTGGTGGAGGTCTCTTCTGTCGTTTCAGAGAGTAACGTGTTGAGCTCTCCTGAAAACAATATACAGTTTTAATTTAGTTAAATAACATGTACCCAATAATCAAAGCGTGGCAAGTTTCCAAAGTCTTTTACAAAGAAGTTAATTTAAGAATTCCAACGAGAAAACTTACTCTGAATGTCTCCGATCGGGTTATGTACGATTCCGGAAGAGGTTGAAGGCTGTTGGTCATCTGCAATGAGAAAATGCTGATATAACCGAGTGTCTATTTGATAGTCAGTATGATAAATCGAAGTCCGAAAGTGTGGCAAGGTGATAACTTACCAGGAGTTAGTCGCATCCTCTTGTGAATAGCCTCGTGTCTGTAGAGATTATCACTCCTGGAGAAGGTTTTACCGCATACATCGCAATAATGTACTTTGCGTTGGTGAATTCGTCGCATATGTTCATGTAGACGGATTCTGGAGGTGAAGGCAGCCTCGCAGATGTTGCAAATCGAGCCCGTGTCTGTGGAAGGGAGAAACACTAAAATACGTCACCTCTTCTTCAAATTAGGTGAGCGAGTGGTGGGTGGTACTACCGATAGTGTTTAAAAAGTGTTGACTCTCTGTTCCGATTCTCGGAATCTGTGTACAACGTCACTGATTGGCTGTCTTAATCGTGACATCACACCTTGAGGATTAAGGAAAATGGTGTGTGGTGAGGGTTACAATCTGATTATGTAAGTAGATGATAAGCAGAATTCGGACAAGCTTACATATATTTAGAGTTAACTACAACTAGACAGTAGCGATCTGATTAAGTCGTCCGGAAGTGGATGACACGGAGAAATCACGCCCAATCAACGCGCGAGTCACCTCGCACGGAGTAGCGCCCATACGAGCCCTGGCATACGTTACGTTCGAAGGGACGCATATCTCATGACGGGGACAGTCAGGCTCTCACCTTCGAATCCGAGATAAGCCAGCTCGCCCTAGAGAAACGGTCGCAGATGTATACCAGTAGATTTTACCTCAGATTGCGGAGAGAACCGATCACCATTATAGTTAAACCATCATAAATTAAAAAAAAAAAACGGCTTACCTATTAGAACCTTAAGTCTCGACAGTCAGAGGTGTTGGGTAAATCTAAACAGAATAGAGTGTTGAAATAGAGAATTGATTCGATTGATTGTTGCATCGCTGATAAGCCAGACATTACTTTTACATTACATTACTTGAATTTTTTTTTTTTTGAAATTCCATTCATATTTGATTAAGCGGAAGTTATATTGCATCGAACCATCTCTTCCTGCGACCATTCACATGTAGATACTAGCCAAACCAGAGTGTGGTCTATTTCCGGTCACTTCCAGTCCATTTCCGGTCACTTCCGGTCCATTTCCGGTGACTTCCGGGTTATTTCCGGTCACTTACGGTCCACTTCTGGTGCTTCCGGTCTATTTCCGGTCACTTCCGGTCTATTTCCGGTCACTTCCGGTGTATTTCCGGTCACTTCCGGTTCACTTCCGGTTACTTTCGGTTCACTTCCGGTTACTTCCGGTTACTTCCGGTTCATTTCGGTTCACTTCCGGTTACTTCCGCTTCACTTTCGGCTACTTCCGGACTATTTCCGGCCACTTCCGGTTCACTTCCGGTTATTTCCGGTCACTTCCGGTTACTTCCGGTACACTTCCGGTTCACTTCCGGTCACTTCCGGGTTATTTCCTGTCACTTCCGGTTGATACCGGTCCACTTCCGGTGACTTCCGGGTTGTTTTCGGTCACTTCCGGTTGCTTCCGGTCCATTTCCGGTCACTTCCGGTCCTTTTCCGGTCACTTCCGGTCTATTTCTGCTCACTTCCGGTAACTTCCGGTGACTTCCGGGTTATTTCCGGTCAGTTCCGGTTACTTCCGGTCTATTTTCGGTCACTTCCGGTTCACTTCCGGTGACTTCCGGATTATTTCCGGTCACTTCCGGTTACTTCCGGTCTATTTTCGGTCACTTCCGGTCTATTTCCGGTCACTTCCGGTTACTTCCGGTACACTTCCGGTTCACTTCCGGTCACTTCCGGGTTATTTTTGGTCACTTCCAGTTCACTTCAGGTTTCTTCCGGTAACTTCCAGTCGCTTCCGGTACACTTTCGGTTCACTTCCGGTCACTTCCGGGTTGATGACCAGTGGTCATGACTTAAGTATTATACGTAGTATATTTTTGATAAACTTTCGAAAAATGTGTGACCTTTATCCATCGACTTTGACCAAAATGCGACATCGTAGAACATTGGTAAACATTAGTTGAAATTTAAAAAAAAAAATTTGGGTCTTTGACCATCGACTTCGACTAAAATGTGATATCGCGGAATATTGGTAAACATAAACCGTTACTAATATAGCAATTCTACTTACCAGCTGTGGTCTGCTTCCAGGTCCGCTTCGAAATGTGAGTTGAGCCTGTACAAACCCCGGTATTTATACGATTTTGTCGGTATAAATATAGACACGAAGGCCTCGGGCGCGATGGAAAATTCCCATTTCATACTGCGCACTTAGGCGAGTCTTCATGCACTATACGTCTTTAAACGGGGAATCCCCGCGTAAAATCCAGATAAGGGTAGATCTTATTGCGATGAAATGAGGATAATGAGATGTGCGGTGAAGCGCGAACCATAGCCGCAAGCTAAGATGTGGCGATATATACATTAATAAATAACTAAGACGTAGAAAATTGAAAGGAGACGTGATTGCTCGAGGATTGATCGGTTGAGTGATTTTGAAGTTAATTAGATTTCTCCCACTGCTCCCGTCTCAGGTGAACTTCGGATTGTTACGCCTGGCTGGTGTCAGTGACCTAAATACGCTCTAGCCTTTTCCTTACCACTCGTTTAATCTATTTTAGGCCATAATGTTGTAGGTATGGGGGTCAGGGCTGTTTTAGAACTCTCCTATAATGTTGTAAGTATAGGGATCAGGGATTTAAAATAACGCCTCATAATGACGTCACATAAGTGTTGCCGTTCTCTCATATAGCTCTCTACTATTTGCCACCGAACCACCGACTGAATTACCCTATGAAATACTTTTCACTCATCAACACGTGCATGAACAGTGCACATTTCTCAGGTTGTTCATAAAACACTAATTAACAGTGTTAATCCTCTCATTTACGGTCCAAACACCATGTCAAAGCTCTTCGATAAACCGGATGTTTGTGCTGTGAAATCAGCCCTTGGGGTTTCTTCCCACCAGATGCTTTTCTTGTCATTGTGTAATTGGTTGCTATGCCTTATCTGGCGAATACAAAAACAAACAAACAAACAAGTTGTCTACAAACACCCTGTCACCAAACTCGTCTGTGAGACGTCTTTAAAGCTTTCGCTGACTTTAATTTGATTTTTTAAATTATTTTAGATCGCATTTTAGTAAAAAAAAAGGTGCACAGAACGAATATGGCCGAAATGATTTAAATGTCCAGTTTTATAACTGCGCCCTTTGTCGTCATCTATGTACAAACAGGCATTCATATAAGCCTAGAAAAGTCGACGCAAAACGTATCTATATGTATGATGTTTATGAAAACGAAATGCATACTAGTATTTAAACCGTTTTTCATTATTTTTTAACTTTAATATATTTTAGTTAAAACTTGTACTTCAACAACTTCGATGTGAAATGCCTAGTTATGAGCGTATATTGTGACGAGCCGAAACAATGACTACTCTACGTGTAAATCAAGACGAGGATTACTTATGGATAAACAACTTCTTAATTTATTGGGTGACGACGTTTCGATGTAGTTCTTACATCGTTATCAAAGTCAATGTTTTACTCTACGTGTAGACTTTAATCCACCTGGCATAAGCACGCTAACTGTTGGAAAAGCCCCCACCTGAAATTCAAGTCCCCAATATTTCACCCAAAATAGTAAATGTTAAAAAAATGAAAGTTTTAACTGCTTCTCATTTGCAGTCGCCTTTGAAAAAATTCGCCTTTAGTTGTTTTTTATATGAAGTGGATATTCTTACGACGACATTGGCTCACGTAAAGATAGATAAAAAATAGGACGTCTGTGTACAGACTGAGAATTGTGCTGTGCAACTCAATGAAATATGTTATCTTCGGCTGGATTGTTGAATATCAGTGCCGTTATAAAGTCTGGTCAAAAGTACTGATTTTGTACAGGTAGTAAAGTGGGTGGAAAATGAATGAATGGATGGAATGTTTTTTGTGTTGTGGCTAGATCGACGCCTCAATATTATTTTACTTAAAAATTGCCATAGGAGTCTTCCGTTGGTACATAACAATAGATCCACTGTAACGCTGATCGAATAATGATCAGTCAGAAAAATGTATTTAGCATGTGAAAGAGATGTACAGGTAAACAAATAACCATTCGACATTTTTACAGATTTTCTCAGTCACGACACTCATAGAAATGCCCATGTGTTGTAGTGTTAAGAAATACATATAGAAATGTATTTAGTTGCAATTGTTTGTTTGGTGTGTAACCGCAATTCATAAAGGTGTATTTCACTTATACTGTTCATTGAAAGGGGCAACATTTACTATATACTTAGAAACCTTAGAAAAAACCTACCAAGTTTCGATTTTCCCACAGATATTCATGTTCTACGGAAAGGAAGTGGAATCTTAACGCAAGAACAAAACAGTACGGTGTGTCATTCGGTTCATAGCAACGTCAAACAGATTCTGACGAACTCAAACCAATAGGACTATAGATTATTTCTCGTTTTGTTACAATCATAAATGTGCAACTGTCTGTATACCATGGAAAGGTGTTAACATAGGCATGCGTAACCATGACGTTGATCAATCACTACAGCAACTTACTGATCACCTTCTGAATACTGCAAAACAATTTATCCCATTTAAAAGAATAAGAATACGCCATAATGATAAACCATGGGTGAAATCAGATTTGAAAAGATTGATGAGAAAAAGAGAACGTATACAAAAACAAGCTAAGAGAACAAATCTAGATTGGGCATAATTTAGAGAAATAAGAAACGAAGTTATATCAAAAGTTACAGCCGAAAAAAAAATAATGAAAATAAATTAGATGAGAAAATTTGTAATGGCTACTTTGGAACCAAAGAATGGTGGACATTGGTAAAACATATCAGGACCCATTTAAAATTGCAAACCTGCTTAACGATTACTTTACCCAATGCTGTTCAATCCAAGATCCAAACTATGCATTATCTCCCTTTGAAGACCGGCCTCATTTTTTGGGTACAGTTCGTTTAAATAATACTGATGTCTTGGAAATCCTTACTAACTTAAATGTGGATAAGGCCTGTGGTCCAGACTTGCTCGGAAATAAAATATTAAGAACCGTAGCTTCTCATATTTCAAAACCACTTACAGAGTTATTCAATAACTGTCTTAGCCACCTTGGAAAAGAGCCAATGTTGGTTGGTTGTTTATTTTGTGGCGGCTCCATTCTAGTGAATGATGTGCGCCAGGACAACACGTATTAAGTTAGTATTTCTTAATCATGTGAAAGATTGACTTTATCTAACTCTCAGCCTAGACACTATGCAATCTGACTAAAGTCGAGATGCTTATTGAAGATATTTTCAATATGCATCTCGACTTTAGTCAGATTGAGTCCTACCATATATTTTGCAAATTATTAAATGTCGAAGACGTTTCTGTCCCTCCATACTTCAATTACCAATTAACTCGCCAGGTACATGTAGTCCACACACAACTGAGACTAGGATGCAGTAACCTAAAGGGTCACCAGTACCTAAGGCACCTTATAGACGATCCATCCTGCGCATGTGGACACCCATTTGAAAAACCTGAGCACTTCCTTCTTCACTGCCCAAATTACAATATTATTCGAAACGACATATTTCTTCCTTTCCAACCCTTACATATTTTGTCTGTTTTAAATGGTAACGAAAGCTTGACAAACAAACAGAACACATCATTATTTAAAGCTGTACAAATCCAAAAGGTTTGACTGAGCGTACAAAACAAAATATGATTACCAAGTGCTCAGTATACAAATTATAGTGTTGATGTTAAAATGTGCAAATACTACTTTGTTTTGATTACAAAAAATGAAACTGTATGATAATTGTATACCATTGTATTTGTATATATATTTATGAACATATACATGTACACAAATGTATTGGGAAATCAATTTGTAAGAAAATTCCACAGATTTCTATTCTATTTGGAAATAAATAGTGTTTAAACCAACATATGCAATTGTCTGTTCACCAATCCATTTCTTTAAGAAGAAATAAATATTTTATGCTGATGTAGTCTGGGACAACCTAACAGATTATCAAGTAAATTTACTTGAAACTCTACAAAAAGATTGCCTCCGGATCATCAGTGGCCTAACTAAGAGTGTCGCAAGTGCACTTCTTTACGAAGACACAGGTTTCCACCCACTGAGTTTGCGTCGCAAGATTCATCGCTTGAATGTGTTTCACCTGGTCTTTACAGATCCAACTAATTTAAATCTGCACCAAAAATTAACTGAACCAGTCTCTGCCAGAAATCCGTACCCACAAAGGTTCAATAATAATTTCACAACATTCTTTTGTAGGACAGCTGCTTTTAGTAAATCTTTTTTTCCTGCTACTCTCCGTGACTGGAATAGCCTCCCTGATAATATAAAATCTATCACAAACCATTTAGAGTTCAAATCAAAATTATCCCGTGTTTTTTCGTTAAACCGGCCTCCACTCTGGTACTACGTAGGCGAACGTCTACCAAACATCATCCTCTGTCGCCTGAGAAACGGCTGCAGCTCTCTCAATGATGATTTGTTCAACAATTTTATAACCGATTCACCAAACTGCCTCTGTCGATTATCAACTGAAACAGCCGACCATTATTTTATTGAGTGTTCTCTATATAATGCTCAACGCTTAAAATTAATTGAAGAAATACGAAATGGGGGTTATATGGATGATATCAGCACAACGTTATTGTTGTATGGATCTACAGATTTAACAGTTCCACAAAACAAATTAATAATGGCATCAGTGTGCAAATATATTACAGCCACAAAAAGGTTTGCATAACCATATCCAACGGGTCTCCTTCACACCCTGCCCAGTGCGTCAAGTTTTCTTCAATTACATCATCTTCATGTACAAAGTCATGTTATATTATATTATTACTTACATTATTACTTAATCCGAAATTCATAATATATGTGTATGTGATATATATGTTATTTATTTGCAATTATTTGCAAAATTAATGAACTTCCTTCTAAAAGGACCAAACAACTGTAAATATGTCCATTGTAACTTTTCCCCTTATATGGTACACAGTATAAGCCTACGGCTTAAGTGTACAGCCATTTGATCTGTAATAAAGATGTTTAGAAAAAAAAAATATATTGTTAAAAACATAGAAAGTTTTGTTCATTGCTCAGATAATAATCCTAAATATATTCTATATCTTGATAAAAACATAAGATGAATACATTTTACATGTATTTGATGACAATTCTTATCTACACTGTTTGGGGGAAAGATTAAAACAATCATTTTTACATCCCGAATATAAGCGGGAAACCAGCAATAAGTTATCATTATACCGGATTATTAAGATTTCCGGAAATCCCCACAGTGTTTAGTAGCTCTCAGTATTACCTATTTCGTATGAAAAAAGAAGAAAAATAAAAGGTTTTCATACGTTTTGAAACATTTACCACGAGGAAGAAATAAATTGGCAAGGGTTGATAGGCTCACTTGTACTGATTGACAAGATCTTCAGACTGACTTGCAGTCCTCTTCGATGCTGCTGTAAAAATAAACACGTTTGGTTGATATTTGCAATAATGTGTGCAATTATTTTAAATGTCGCGAAAATTAAATATTCAAATGATTAATAGTAAAAATTCAATGGACGATTTAATAATCCATGACGTTTAGCTAGTCCTAAATGTCTTTATATGAGTACACTAGAAAATCTTTAGGGCGTGGAGTTACAAAAGTTAAAATTGCAGTTCGTTGCCGTTTTCGGAAAAGGAAATTTAACATACAAATAAATTATAAAGATCGGGAAGGCGAACTATATCACACAAATGGAATGTGCCGGCGAGACTTTCTGGTAGTGGTAGGTCTTTATTGTGAGCATTAGTATAAACACTACAGGACAGTTAAGCTGAGTGGTCCTGGATCGAGTCGGTCTCTGACAGCGCGTTACAACTGACCATGCGCTATCCGTCATAGTCGCGCAGCGGACTACTTTTAATCGTCTTTTGTTAGCGTCTTTACACATATCGCTTCGTGTGTTTTTTTTCAACGTTTTTTGCATCCTAATAACATCCTAATGTCTGGCCTATGGCCAGCCTGGCCAGCATATGGCCAGTCGGCTTATATACAACGATTACTGATCTGCTTTATTCTGAAGTTCATAAGTAAAATACCAGCCAATTCTAGCCTTTCGCTGGGTAACTGGAAATGTATATTTCAAACACCTGCATGTTGTCTCAACTACAAACACTTTCCAAAACATTGTTTTCCCGCGAAAAAAAAACGAGAAGAATTATTTGAGGACCTTACCAACATTTCATTTACTTTTAATATTTTGAGAAAGCAAATATAATGAAAAAAATACTAAAATTGCACAAGATGGGTTGAAAATCGTTTTGTTTAGGTGGCAAAGGCAAACTAATACCACTCGTATGAAACCAGTTCTTGCTCTGTAAACAATATTAACGCTTTCATTTGGAACGTGTTGTATTTTGTGTCAATTGATTGACAACTTTCATCTCACATACCAAACTACGAGGACGTTGATCTCTTGAATCATCTTATCTGCGTGTGAAAAATGCAATACCGGTAGTTAAAAAAAGATTGAGCAGATTAGAAAGACCTCACCCCTACCACACTTCGTATAACTCATCGAATTTCGGCCACTTTATTTAAAGTTCATATTTGTATGTAAGAAAACTGCAAAAAAATACCCCCCCCCCCCTCTTGGTAGCCGCGTTCCCTGCTGTGATAGTGGACCCATCCCCCCCCCCTCTCTCTTACTCCACCAACGCGCACCCCTTCTCCAATCAGATTTGGCTGGATCTGCCCACAAACTGAGCCTAACTATAAGTATCTCATTTCTTAGAAGTGACTAGGCCTATTTACTGTACATCAGTATACACAACGCATATATGCTTCCACAATAACCCACTTGCGATTTCAAAGCGATCAATATATAGCTAACTTATACAAGCTAATCCAACAGCAGATTGACTGTACCCGGTGAGTGGTACTGGTAAGAATATTGTCCCAACGGGATTTTCTCATTTCTTAGAGGTTACTATTCGGTGCAGGTTACCAGACGATAGTCTATAGAATGTGTAAAACGCAGGAATAACATTTTAATATATGAGTGATAGAAGTAAGGCAGACAGTAAATTCAATTTTTGTGTGAAAGAGGCGAAAGTTTCAAATAAATGGACTTGGGTGAATTATTTCAATTTCAGAATCATTTCTAAGAAACATTTGGACTTTCCATAAAAAAAAGACAATTTAGCTGTTTCTATTACCAGAAACTGAAAAAATGTAATGGAAAATTGCTGGATGGAGGCAAATATTGGAGGCAGTGGCCATCCTAAGCTAAATGAATACAAATCGATTCATATTGTTCAATCAAACACAATCTATACGTCTTTGTTCACAGCAGTCATATAGAAAGTCAGCCAACCGTTACAAACATTTGAGATATTATTGTAAATACGTTCTAAAATCTCGTGTATGAATGATGTACCTGTTATTCATTTTATATCATTTATTAAAACCCTTTTTTATTAGGGACAGAAGAAATTATTTCTCATGAACATCTAAGAAATCATATTTTCACTGTCATATTGAAATACAAAATGAAGCTAAAACTTACAAATTTTGTCAAAAATAGAACTCCTTTTGTGTAAGACAAATATTGATTGAATGTTACCAGGTTCTGGAGTTTAGCGACTAGGTTCCCTAAACATTTCACCAGTGCTGCTATTGAGAAAAATTATAGAAAAAATCTGAAAATTGTATAAACAATATGGCGGACTTCTTATGAAGAACATGGAAGTCATTTCGAATCTCACCAAAGAATGAAGTTATTTGAGTTCCCTCAAATAACTATACGCAAAGAAAAGTTAAACACCCCCTTGAAAAGTGCACCGACCGATAAAATCATTGGTGTAGGGAGATTGTTGGCAAACTGATGTTGCAGAAACGATTGTGATCATAAAGGGCAACATTCTGGCGATAAGAAATCACCATTAATGGCAATAAACAATTTATTTAGGATATCGTTAGCCAAATCAAAAGTGTATTTTAACAAAATAAAAAGTTGTTGTTTGTTAACGTTAAGAGGTAAACAAAACACATTAAGAAAATAAACAAACCATTAAAGGTAACACTTGAAGCGAAGTGGAAGTTACTAAATGGAATAATAAAATAACCATAGAAGTAGCATGTTATGATGACGTCATTGATAATCTTTGTATATGGTATCAGGTATTGGACCTTCAAATAATCGAGCGAAAGATGATGACTAAAAACGAATACCTAGAATTTTAAATTGCATGGTAAATTAAGAAAATGATGTTTTGGCACAGACCATTAAAATAACGTTTATCTGCTACTTATGCTATGTGTGAGTAGACTCGGCAAAGTAAGATATATCCCCCCAGGTGTCACCAAGTTACGAGCATGCATATACGTGTTTAACTAACACATGTTACGTCGGTTAAACTTGTATTAATAGGTTTTTACTTAAACCAAGTGTTACGGGATTACATTTTGTCTTCGTTGTGGAATTACCTATCTTGGTAATTCCGTAATAAAATGTTAACATGAACAAGTAAAGTTTGGTAGCTGCCGTTTATATATATACACCTGTATATATTGCAGACTAAGCCTTAACCCGATTATTCAATTTTCGTTCGGTAAATATTTACAAGCAAGCAACAATTATAATATTCAACTCCAACAGCTTTCTGTATCTGACTAACCGTGTAAATGATACCATGTTCTTTAACAAAACGTTGCTGTTGACACATAGGCCTATGAAACACAGTTGCGGCACAAATTTCCAGTTAGGATCTCATGAAAGTTCATATTAACAGGAACAATTGCTGCATATTGGTATGCAGGATGTTTTGGAACTCAAGAATTTAAATACATACGACCATGCATGCTAATTGAGAACATGGTGGTTCACAACGACTTACTAAATCTCAGAATCCTCAGGAGTTGTCCGCTCGATGTCAACTTATATCTATTTATTTGAATCCAGTAGACGAGCATTTAGGCCTACCTTTAATTCTATTTCGATAGTTTCCTAGAACTTGTGAGTATAGCCTTTTTCGTCATTGTTTTAAGTCATGCCACAGAGGCAAGAGTCCACACAACTTGTCATATTTCAAATTCACATCAATACTGAACAATCTGGGAACAAAAGCCTGCGCAAGCTTTACCAAACCCTTTCGTGCGTAGAACCTTAACAATAGTATAAAAAGATTTGCCATTTCAGTTCCAAAAGATTCAGGTTAAAGTCACACAGGCCATCCAAACACCCCGCTTATGTATATAAGTCCACATTTACATTTCTCATTCAGCGTTTAGAATAAAATATCAATGCAAATATCCGTTTGAAAGAAGTTATTTTTGTATCTTATTCTCAATAACTTCACATACGAACAATCGCCACAGTAGTCTTATTAGGTTTCGACTGTGATGGGTTAGTGGTTGCCTAGGACATTTACATTTACCTATAAGAATCAGGACATAAGTTCTACCCAGCTTTCAGAATATCTATATGAATTACTGCATGCAATTTTGACAGTTTGCCTGTTACAGATTTCTTCTCTCTGAAGTTATCTCTGAGTTCTCTAGTAAAACATGTGTAGACGTTATTGTACATTTAATTCAAATTATTATTATTTTCAGAAATAACTGAAGTATTCTACATAGGCCTGTTTGATTTATAATTAGGTATATATGTGCAACATACTATACTTTTGAACACTAAAACACATGGACACAGCTAAAATCCTTTTGACTAAAATAACAAGTTCAGACAAGTTCCTATAATTGTGTTAAAAACGGGGGTATGTCATTCAGACCTTTATATTAAATCATATATATGTTTTTGTAATAAACTAAACCTCTGATATTTCACCAGGGTTAAAGACAGACATAAGTTTATATAGGCCTAGATTCTACATATCCAACGTTTCAATATATGCGTTCGGTATCAATTGAATTAAAATGTTTGATGTAAATGAATAAACCGTTATGGAATAACAAGCAGCCGTAATTCCGCAACGACCATAATTGTAATTCCGTAGTAGATAGCAAAAGACCGGTTGAGACGCAGCTATGACGTCATACGATGAGGAAACATGTTACGTAATATTCGAATTCCGGGTCAATGACGCCCCGAGGGGTTGAGGTCGATATCTAGGTCGACGTTTTAAAGTTCGAGGTCAACATAGCTATGGTGTTATGACGTAATGGCTACGCCGTATTCGAATGGCGTTATGACGTAATGGCTACGCCGTATTCGAATTCCGCATCAAAGACATCCTCGATGGGTCGAGGTTAATATCTAGTTACAAAGGTCTAGATCTATATAGACATAGGATCTAGGTCTCCACTGACAGTGTTTTATGATGAAAACATAGCATGGTTGTGAAAAGTATCTTATAAAATCGAGTTAAACACTATCCTCGAGCCGAATGACGATGCAGTTTTAAAATAAGCTTTCTCACACTACACCCCCCATAATTTCACTCTCAGGCAGTGTGCTATTTTTGTCATAATCAACTAGTGAGATTATAGCCCAACTTACTGCTGATTGGTTAACAAACATGATTTTCCAAGTTCAACTAATCAAAACACAAGGTTGCATTCTCAGCGTAGGGATAATACGTTCGTTTTCCTTTTATGTAAAAACTTGAAGACATCCTTGTTAGATTACAAGTGATTGGCAGTATAACTCACAACTGTGCGAGTCGGTAGCCAATCATGTTATGGTTTACATACAGCGGACTACATTTATGCAAAATAGTATGATTTTCCCACGATCACGTCATAGCTACTTCCACATAAGGAAAGCATTTGAATGTACCGTACATGACATATTTCTTGACATAAACAAACTACTTCGTCTGCTTACTTCCGTCTTTCTAACAAATTATGATTGAATACGAATATATCATAGCCGTATTTACTCCTAACTGTATTTACACCCTCTGTATCAATAATTTAAACACGGGATAATTAAAACTTTCAATCAATCAATCTACCCAAACTGGCGTCTCGCAGATTTCTCAATGCAGATGCATTGACCTAGTTATCGTAATTGTGTCGGTGTAGAGGTCAAAGCAAAACATGACTTCGTCATTGGGTTACAGATATTGAACTATTGATATGTTTATTTTTGTTTTATTCTAAGAAGTGCCATTCATTTGTAGGATAAATATTTTATCTCTTTATTCTTAAGAATTCGTGAGAAACAAAACTGTTTGATTTTAGAGACCTTTCTTGTGTAGCGTAATGAATACAGTCTCCATGTCAACGCAGTGAAGCGGTCTGACTTCTGGATGGCTGGATTGAACGATGTGATGTAGAGCTGCATTTCAGAATAAATATGCAGTATTTTTGTGTATTGTGAGAAAAAGATTAACCAACTCGAGTCCGTTTGTTACAATGAATATCACTCTCATCTATTAATTTCCAAAGTCACTCGCCAGAGACTCGAGTGATATTCATCGTAACAAACCGGCTCTCGTCTGTTAACCTATATGTATCACAGTCGGTTAATGAAATGGTTATTTACGTACTAGCCTTATTCAGCTTCCCCGAATGAAAGGTTATACTTAAGTATAGCCGCGAGCAATCACGCCTGTTTACCAATATTCCGCGATATCACATTTTGGTCAAAGTCGATGGTCAAAGGCCCAAATTTTTTTTTTTGAATTTCAAAAAAGTTTAAAAATTTCAAAAAAGTTTACAAATTTCAAAAAAGTTTAAAAATTTCAAAAAAGTTTAAAAATTTCAAAAAAGTTTAAAAATTTCAAAAAAGTTTTAAAATTTCAAAAAAGTTTAAAAATTTCAAAAAAGCTTTAAAAATTTCAGAAAAGTTAAAAACAATTCAGAAAAAGGTGCGATATTAGAACTGGTCCGTCACCTAGATAACCCAATAGATCGCAAGGTTTTCATTCAAAGTTCCTGTGGATAACCTTTTAGGGTTTCAAAAGTCAAAATCACGCGTTTAATTGAAAGATTACCCCCCATAAATACACCATTGGTCGATTTCTTTCTATACCCAAAGCATCACTCACATTTTATCCGCCATGTTTGCCTGTCTTGTACATACCGCCTGGACAATGTACGAGTTGACAACATACGAGTATCTCCGTCGCCTGTGTAATTTACAGATTATTATTAGGTTAGCGACAGGGTCAAATTTAGCCATGTTACGTTTTTATTAATACAGAAAGGTTAGATTTACCCATGTGTTATCAAAAACGCACAAGATCGATGGAAATTAGGGTTAGGGACCGTTTTTATCGACAGAGGAAGGTTTGTTTTGGCCATGTGTTATTAAAAAAACGTCCAAGATCGATGGATTTTAGGGTTAGGGACCGTTTTTATTGACAGAGAAAGGTTAGTTATAGCCATGTGTTTACAAAAAACGATGGACTTTAGGGTTAGAGACCGTTTTTATTAAAAGAGAAAAGTTAGTTTTAGCCATGTTTTTTTCAAAACACGCCCAAGATCGATGGATTTTAGGGTTAGGGACCGTTTTTATTGACAGAGAAAGGTTAGTTTTAACCATGTTTTTTTCAAAAAACGCCCAAGATCGATGGACTTTAGGGTTAGGGACCGTTTTTATGGACAGAGGAAGGTTCGTTTTAGCCATGTGTTTTCAAAAAACGATGGACTTTAGGGTTACGGACCGTTTTTATTGAAAGAGAAAGGTTAGTTTTAGCCATGTTTTTTTTTCAAAAAACGCCCCAAGATCGATGGACTTTAGGTTAGGGACCGTTTTTATGGACTGAGGAAGGTTATTTTTACCCATTTTTATTTCAATAAAACTTTTATTTCAATTAGATAAAATTTTGCAAGACTGAACAACAAAATGTGCTTTGATCGATAAAACTTTTTCCTACATTTGGTTGGCCCTGAAAAGGGCCTTTGGAAGTAGTCCTTAGGACTTTTTATCCCTGTAATCCAGGGTAGCAGGTACTGATATCGGACAGGAGCCGCAGGAAAAGATCTTCTCCAGTATGCATTCTTTTCCACATGAAAGTTGCCAGGTATCCAGGGAGATGGGCCTCCTTAACTCCGAAGCGTGGTAATGTAGCCTTCGCTTTGCCCCAGTCGCTTTCAATTTGGTCGCTTTCAAAAACTAGCCCAGTCTACGTCAGTCTTTGAACTTAGCCCTAGCTCATGGTGAATGGTCTTCAGAGAAGAACAAAATCTTCAAAATCGCTCGAATCACTCATATTTCTCAGGGACTGACTGTGTTGATTTTTCGTGGCTTCCAAAATAACCGCGCTTTTAATCTAATATTCCCACACAAGGCAACTAATAGTTATCTCCCTTTGTCCCTTAAACATTAAAAAACAACTATTTTGGGGGGGTTTTAATCAAATTTCGCATTTTTATCACAGTTTTTTTTATCAATCACGAAAGTCTAGAGTGCATTTCTTAGTCATTTACTACTGTTCGCCACATTTGTTTTCAAACTTTTAACTCAGGAAGTTCCAAAACATATTTTGGCATGAAAGCAAGATGGCTGCGTAGATTTTGACGTAGGTATATTTATTTGTGTTATTTATCATATTCTAATAATCTCTGATTTCTTCTCCTTCCAGATTTCATATGGTGTCCGCTAAGTGGTTTCCTAGGCGTTGAAGTAAGAGGTAAGTCAGAAAGAAGTAAATGAGTGGTGAAGAGGAGAGTGAAAAGTACAGTGATCCCAGGTTCGAGAAATGTTCTAATTTTTTTTTTACTTTCTTTCTTTCTTTTCCACCACAAAAAACCATGCCCCACTTTTTTATTCAGGCCCCATCAACAAAAATCCCTCTTTTAGAATGTTTTGGGAGTGACGTACCAGTTCTAAATCCTGTCCTAAAAAAGTTTAAAAATTTATAAAAGTTTTAAAATTTCAAAAAAGTTTTAAAATTTCAAAAAAGTTTTAAAATTTCAAAAAAGTTTTAAAATTTCAAAAAAGTTTAAAAATTTCAAAAAAGTTTAAAAATTTCAAAAAAGTTTTAAAATTTCAAAAAAGTTTAAAAATGTCAAAATTTTTTTTAAAAATTCAGAAAAGTTAAAAACAATTCAGAAAAAGGTGCGATATTAGAACTGGTCCGTCACCTAGATAACCCAATAGATCGCAAGGTTTTCATTCAAAGTTCCTGTGGATAACCTTTTAGGGTTTCATAAGTCAAAATCACGCGTTTAATTGAAAGATTACCCCCCATAAATACACCATTGGTCGATTTCTTTCTATACCCAAAGCATCACTCACATTTTATCCGCCATGTTTGCCTGTCTTGTACATACCGCCTGGACAATGTACGAGTTGACAACATACGAGTCTCTCCGTCACCCGTGTCATTTACAGATTATTATTAGGTTAGCGACAGGGTCAAATTTAGCCATGTTACGTTTTTATTGATACAGAAAGTTTAGGGACCGTTTTTATCGACAGAGGAAGGTTTGTTTTGGCCATGTGTTATTAAAAAAACGTCCAAGATCGATGGATTCTTTTAGGGTTAGGGACCGTTTTTATTGACAGAGAAAGGTTAGTTATAGCCATGTGTTTACAAAAAACGATGGACTTTAGGGTTAGAGACCGTTTATATTAAAAGAGAAAAGTTAGTTTTAGCCATGTTTTTTTTCAAAACACGCCCAAGATCGATGGATTTTAGGGTTAGGGACCGTTTTTATTGACAGAGAAAGGTTAGTTTTAACCATGTTTTTTTCAAAAAACGCCCAAGATCGATGGATTTTAGGGTTAGGGACCGTTTTTATGGACAGAGGAAGGTTCGTTTTAGCCATGTGTTTTCAAAAAACGATGGACTTTAGGGTTACGGACCGTTTTTATTGAAAGAGAAAGGTTAGTTTTAGCCATGTTTTTTTTTTTCAAAAAACGCCCCAAGATCGATGGACTTTAGGTTAGGGATCGTTTTAATGGACAGAGGAAGGTTATTTTTACCCATTTTTATTTCAATAAAACTTTTATTTCAATTAGATAAAATTTTGCAAGACTGAACAACAAAATGTGCTTTGATCGATAAAACTTTTTCCTACATTTGGTTGGCCCTGAAAAGGGCCTTTGGAAGTAGTCCTTAGGACTTTTTATCCCTGTAATCCAGGGTAGCAGGTACTGATATCGGACAGGAGCCGCAGGAAAAGATCTTCTCCAGTATGCATTCTTTTCCACATGAAAGTTGCCAGGTATCCAGGGAGATGGGCCTCCTTAACTCCGAAGCGTGGTAATGTAGCCTTCGCTTTGCCCCAGTCGCTTTCAATTTGGTCGCTTTCAAAAACTAGCCCAGTCTACGTCAGTCTTTGAACTTAGCCCTAGCTCATGGTGAATGGTCTTCAGAGAAGAACAAAATCTTCAAAATCGCTCGAATCACTCATATTTCTCAGGGACTGACTGTGTTGATTTTTCGTGGCTTCCAAAATAACCGCGCTTTTAATCTAATATTCCCACACAAGGCAACTAATAGTTATCTCCCTTTGTCCCTTAAACATTAAAAAACAACTATTTTGGGGGGGTTTTAATCAAATTTCGCATTTTTATCACAGTTTTTTTTATCAATCACGAAAGTCTAGAGTGCATTTCTTAGTCATTTACTACTGTTCGCCACATTTGTTTTCAAACTTTTAACTCAGGAAGTTCCAAAACATATTTTGGCATGAAAGCAAGATGGCTGCGTAGATTTTGACGTAGGTATATTTATTTGTGTTATTTATCATATTCTAATAATCTCTGATTTCTTCTCCTTCCAGATTTCATATGGTGTCCGCTAAGTGGTTTCCTAGGCGTTGAAGTAAGAGGTAAGTCAGAAAGAAGTAAATGAGTGGTGAAGAGGAGAGTGAAAAGTACAGTGATCCCAGGTTCGAGAAATGTTCTAATTTTTTTTTTACTTTCTTTCTTTCTTTTCCACCACAAAAAACCATGCCCCACTTTTTTATTCAGGCCCCATCAACAAAAATCCCTCTTTTAGAATGTTTTGGGAGTGACGTACCAGTTCTAAATCCTGTCCTAAAAAAGTTTAAAAATTTATAAAAGTTTTAAAATTTCAAAAAAGTTTTAAAATTTCAAAAAAGTTTTAAAATTTCAAAAAAGTTTTAAAATTTCAAAAAAGTTTAAAAATTTCAAAAAAGTTTAAAAATTTCAAAAAAGTTTTAAAATTTCAAAAAAGTTTAAAAATGTCAAAATTTTTTTTAAAAATTCAGAAAAGTTAAAAACAATTCAGAAAAAGGTGCGATATTAGAACTGGTCCGTCACCTAGATAACCCAATAGATCGCAAGGTTTTCATTCAAAGTTCCTGTGGATAACCTTTTAGGGTTTCATAAGTCAAAATCACGCGTTTAATTGAAAGATTACCCCCCATAAATACACCATTGGTCGATTTCTTTCTATACCCAAAGCATCACTCACATTTTATCCGCCATGTTTGCCTGTCTTGTACATACCGCCTGGACAATGTACGAGTTGACAACATACGAGTCTCTCCGTCACCCGTGTCATTTACAGATTATTATTAGGTTAGCGACAGGGTCAAATTTAGCCATGTTACGTTTTTATTGATACAGAAAGTTTAGGGACCGTTTTTATCGAGAGGAAGGTTTGTTTTGGCCATGTGTTATTAAAAAAACGTCCAAGATCGATGGATTCTTTTAGGGTTAGGGACCGTTTTTATTGACAGAGAAAGGTTAGTTATAGCCATGTGTTTACAAAAAACGATGGACTTTAGGGTTAGAGACCGTTTATATTAAAAGAGAAAAGTTAGTTTTAGCCATGTTTTTTTTCAAAACACGCCCAAGATCGATGGATTTTAGGGTTAGGGACCGTTTTTATTGACAGAGAAAGGTTAGTTTTAACCATGTTTTTTTCAAAAAACGCCCAAGATCGATGGATTTTAGGGTTAGGGACCGTTTTTATGGACAGAGGAAGGTTCGTTTTAGCCATGTGTTTTCAAAAAACGATGGACTTTAGGGTTACGGACCGTTTTTATTGAAAGAGAAAGGTTAGTTTTAGCCATGTTTTTTTTTTTCAAAAAACGCCCCAAGATCGATGGACTTTAGGTTAGGGATCGTTTTTATGGACAGAGGAAGGTTATTTTTACCCATTTTTATTTCAATAAAACTTTTATTTCAATTAGATAAAATTTTGCAAGACTGAACAACAAAATGTGCTTTGATCGATAAAACTTTTTCCTACATTTGGTTGGCCCTGAAAAGGGCCTTTGGAAGTAGTCCTTAGGACTTTTTATCCCTGTAATCCAGGGTAGCAGGTACTGATATCGGACAGGAGCCGCAGGAAAAGATCTTCTCCAGTATGCATTCTTTTCCACATGAAAGTTGCCAGGTATCCAGGGAGATGGGCCTCCTTAACTCCGAAACGTGGTAATGTAGCCTTCGCTTTGCCCCAGTCGCTTTCAATTTGGTCGCTTTCAAAAACTAGCCCAGTCTACGTCAGTCTTTGAACTTAGCCCTAGCTCATGGTGAATGGTCTTCAGAGAAGAACAAAATCTTCAAAATCGCTCGAATCACTCATATTTCTCAGGGACTGACTGTGTTGATTTTTCGTGGCTTCCAAAATAACCGCGCTTTTAATCTAATATTCCCGCACAAGGCAACTAATAGTTATCTCCCTTTGTCCCTTAAACATTAAAAAACAACTATTTTGGGGGGTTTTAATCAATTTTCGCATTTTTATCACAGTTTTTTTTATCAATCACGAAAGTCTAGAGTGCATTTCTTAGTGATTTACTACATTTGTTTTCAAACTTTTAACTCAGGAAGTTCCAAAACATATGTTGACATGAAAGCAAGATGGCTGCGTAGATTTTGACGTAGGTATATTTATGTGTGTTATTTATCATATTCTAATAATCTCTGATTTCTTCTCCTTCCAGATTTCATATGGTGTCCGCTAAGTGGTTTCCTAGGCGTTGAAGTAAGAGGTAAGTCAGAAAGAAGTAAATGAGTGGTGAAGATGAGAGTGAAAAGTACAGTGATCCCAGGTTCGAGAAATGTTCTAATTTTTTTTTACTTTCTTTCTTTCTTTTCCACCACAAAAAACCATGCCCCACTTTTTTATTCAGGCCCCATCAACAAAAATCCCTCTTTTAGAATGTTTTGGGAGTGACGTACCAGTTCTAAATCCTGTCCTAAAAAAGTTGTAAAATTTCAAAAAAGTTGTAAAATTTCAAAAAAGTTGTAAAATTTCAAAAAAGTTTTAAGATTTCAAAAAAGTTGTAAAATTTCAAAAAAGTTTAAAATTTCTAATTTTTTTAAAAATTTAAAAAAAAGTTTAAAAATTTCAGAAAAAGTTTAAAAATTTCAAAAAAAGTTTAAAAATTTAAAAAAAAGTTTAAAAATTTAAAAAAAAGTATCACTCACATTTTATCCGCCATTTTTGCCTGTCTTGTACATACCGCCTGGACAATGTACGAGTTGACAACATACGAGTCTCTCCGTCACCCGTGTCATTTACAGATTATTATTAGGTTAGCGACAGGGTCAAATTTAGCCATGTTACGTTTTTATTGATACAGAAAGGTTAGATTTACCCATGTGTTATCAAAAACGCACAAGATCGATGGAAATTAGGGTTAGGGACCGTTTTTATCGACAGAGGAAGGTTAGTTTTGGCCATGTGTTATTAAAAAACGATGGACTTTAGGGTTAGGGACCGTTTTTATTGACAGAGAAATAGAGGTTATCTAACGAGAGCCAGTGTGTTACGATGCATATCACTCGAGTCTATTAATTTTCAAAGCCACGAGCCTCTGGCGAGTGACTTTGGAAATTAATAAACGAGAGTGATATTCATTGTAACACACTGGTTCGAGTTGGATAATCTCTTTCTCACACTCCACAAAATATACAGCGTTTTATCAAAAAACACGACTCTACTTAAGAAAATGTTTGGTTACGTCGCTCTATTTTTAAGAATGGCTGTCTGAAGAAAGACCCGATAAGGCATTGTGACGTCAGAAATGACGTCACCCACGACAGCATCACAGTCCCTTCAATGTTGGGTTGATGCTGGACGCCTTATTATAACGTCATAATGACTGATGGCGTAATTCATTTGTGACGTCACTTTTGACAGTTCTCTCGTGATGTCATAACGTTACTTGGGCGATAATTTCACACGTTGATTATGTAAAAAGTAACACACTGTCTGGGAGTTGAATTATCGGGGGTGTAGTGTGAGAAAGGTTAGTTTTAGCCATGTGTTTTCAAATAACGCCCAAGATCGATGGACTTTAGGGTTAGCGACTGTTTTTATTGACAGAGGAAGGTTAGTTTTAGCCATGTGTTTTCAAAAAACGATGGACTTTAGGGTTAGGGACCGTTTTTATTGACAGAGAAAGGTTAGTTTTAGCCATGTGTTTTCAAAAAACGCCCAAGATCGATGGACTTTAGGGTTAAGGACCGTTTTTATTGACAGAGAAAGGTTAGTTTTAGCCATGTGTTTTCAAAAAACGCCCAAGATCGATGGACTTTAGGGTTAGGGACCGTTCTTATTGACAGAGGAAGGTTAGTTTTAGCCATGTGTTTTCAAAAAACGATGGACTTTAGGGTTAGGGACCGTTTTTATTGACAGAGAAAGGTTAGTTTTAGCCACGTGTTTTCAAAAAACGCCCAAGATCGATGGACTTTAGGGTTAGGGACCGTTTTTATTAAAAGAGAAAAGTTAGTTTTAGCCATGTTTTTTTCAAAAAACGCCCAAGATCGATGGATTTTAGGGTTAGGGACCGTTTTTATTGACAGAGAAAGGTTAGTTTTAGCCATTTTTTTTTTCAAAAAACGCCCCAAGATCGATGGACTTTAGGTTAGGGACCGTTTTTATTGACAGAGGAAGGTTATTTTTACCCATTTTTATTTCAATAAAACTTTTATTTCGATTAGATAAAATTTTGCAAGACTGAACAACAAAATGTGCTTTGATCGATAAAACTTTTTCCTACATTTGGTTGGCCCTGAAAAGGGCCTTTGGAAGTAGTCCTTAGGACTTTTTATCCCTGTAATCCAGGGTAGCAGGTACTGATATCGGACAGGAGCCGCAGGAAAAGATCTTCTCCAGTATGCATTCTTTTCCACATGAAAGTTGCCAGGTATCCAGGGAGATGGGCCTCCTTAACTCCGAAGCGTGGTAATGTAGCCTTCGCTTTGCCCCAGTCGCTTTCAATTCGGTTCGTGCAGACTCCTGTCTCAGGGTTCACAAAACTCTCGTTGTGGTTGACGGTCCCATGAGTGTATCCTTCCGGGAGGGTAGGAATATCCCCATACGCTTTCCAGCAATCGCTCCAGATGACGGAACCGGGTTTAATCCATTTCTGAATTAAGCCCAATAGCCTTGGTCTTGTCATCCCGCTCCCTGCCACCAAACACCCAGCCGGCTTTCACTGGATGACCCCGATGGTACTTTCGCTGAGCGAACTTGGATTCGTCGATCTCAACGATAATTCCGGGGCCACCGATCTGGCGAGTGGATGAGCTGACAGCCATCTCTGTAACTTCCCTGCAGAAACTAACCCAGTCCACGTCAGTGTTTGAACTTAGCCCTAGCTCATGGTGAATGGTCTTCAGAGAAGAACAAAATCTTCGAATCACTCATATTTCTCAGGGACTGACTGTGTTGATTTTTCGTGGCTTCCAAAATAACCGCGCTTTTAATCTAATATTCCCGCACAAGGCAACTAATAGTTATCTCCCTTTGTCCCTTAAACATTAAAAAACAACTATTTTGGGGGGTTTTAATCAATTTTCGCATTTTTACAGTTTCACAGTTTTTTTATCAATCACGAAAGTCTAGAGTGCATTTCTTAGTCATTTACTACTGTTCGCCACATAGAGGTTAACTGACGAGAGCCCGTTTGTTATGATGAATATCACTCGAGTCTATTAATTTTCAAAGTCACGAACCTCTGGCGAGTGACTTTGGAAATTAATAGATAGAAAAAAGTTCCAGCTATTTTTGTGTGTTTTTTTTATTATTTTTTCCTGGCCCCCTGCATTTTTTTTCTGGGCATTTTTGTAGTTTTTATGAAAGGACAGGAGTTGAGTTACTGTCTGGAAATGATTTTAGAAGTGGAATGGGACCAGTTCAGGTGGTGGAGATCTGGTTGTTGGGGGGTGCTTTGGTCTATTTACATGCGGCGGAATATGTGCAAAGAGACCCCTATCAGCTGATTCTACTCGTATCTCAAAATTTCTACCTTCAACCTATGAAAAAATTGTGCTTAAAATACTGCCAAAGGACTGTTCAAGGCCCCCACCGAAGGATTTGGTTCAACGAAAGTTAGGGAAGGTGCTGTGAGAGCAGACATTAACATTACCGCAAATGGGAAATGAAGGAAAATGAAACTGTGACCTGCTGCCTGTATGGGTTGAAGACATATTTTGTGAAATAGATCACTGTACAACAACAACACTGTGTTTGTGACTTAAAACTTGTCAGAAACACATTATAAGACCTATAGTACTGTCTAGATGTGCTGAAAATGTATCTTTCATGTCTTTTCTAGCAAAATATTTGCACAAAATTGATTTCTTGATAGTTTTGGGGGGCAAAGTAATGTACATGATTATGAGTTGAATTTCTCCTGTAAGTAAATGATACTTTTCAATATGGTAGTTCACCTATTTCTGCAATGATATGCCACACAATCTGGTTGCTTTTATCATTACCCTTGCCAAAACACACAGAACACTACCCTACCCCCCAAAAATTGAAAAGAATTTGGGCATTACTTGATTTTGTGTACATATTAAATTTTATTTGGCTATCTGACAAAAACCTATAGTTCTTACATTGATTTGATGGTCAACATGTGAGAAACATAATAATCTCCTTTTTAGTCTTACAAAATGCCTTTTCTTGTAAAAAAAACAACTTTTTCAGTGTTGTTTTATGTCAAACTGAATATTTTGTGTACTCTTTCAGGTAATTTCAGGTCCTGTATAAGATGAATGGAATTGTTTATCCACCTGTGAGCATATTTTCCTGATTCACACATCAAAGGAATGGAAATGAGAGTCTTTCTACATTTTCCAGAGGTAATTTTACCATTGGCATGGCTTCACTGCTTCATTACATTAGAAATTCGCCTCAAATAGCATGCCTAATGGCACTCAAAGTTGGCATAAAACCGCCCAGAATATAATGACCTGGGCTTTCCTGATTTTATTCAGTACCTGCATGTGTCTTACACAATTTTCACTTGCAAGAATGCTGGAATCAATTGTTTTAAAAAATAAACCAACCTAACATTTACCCCACCCCCCTTTTTTTTGCATATTTTTTCTTAAATCTAATCGTATTTTCCCAGAAATATCCTTTTAGACCCTTGTTTGACTTTTTGGGGTGCAGTTTTATTCTCTGGGCTAGGCTAATAATTAAGTTTATGTTCCAGGGTACTTGTGGGCAGTTTTGAACAGAGTTTTGTGTTGGGGGATCCCAACAATAAGCCGTGTGGCAGGTGACTTCTTCCTCTGGTTTTAAGCTTTCCAGTACAATTTTGAGCCTAAAATCAACCTGGGATACAAGAATAACACTTGTTTTTTCAAGCTGTTTAAATTTGGCCACAGTATGACTGACTTTGAGTAGAATTTATCCATTTTGTAATCCAACAAATCTTAAAATGTAACAAATGCACAGTATATTTTAGTTGAGGAAGCCACAGAAAGATATGTGTCCTCATAAAGTTAGTATTTTATGGTAGAACACTCTTAGTAGAAGTCACACTAGTTTACAGAGTTCAAATATGTTTTCCCAGAGCTGAGATATGACAATTTTAAGCTTTTTTAGCTCACCGGTCATTGTCCTTGCTATGTTCTAATGGGGGGTGGTGTAAATGGGAGGGCTACAGAAGACTTAGTTTTCATTGCATTTAGTTTTCCTCTTGAGAGATCATTCCAAATACCTTTAAGCTCAATGTGTTAGATTTAGAAGTAGATTGAAGGAAATTTGTGCCTCTGTTAGGATACAGGTCACAGTTTGTCACTTCCGGAAATTCCTAGGGACGAAAAAATTTCCAGCTATTTTTGTGTGTTTTTTTTATTATTTTTTCCTGGCCCCCTGCATTTTTTTCTGGGCATTTTTGTAGTTTTTATGAAAGGACAGGGGTTGAGTTACTGTCTGGAAATGATTTTAGAAGTGGAATGGGACCAGTTCAGGTGGTGGAGATCTGGTAGTTGGGGGGTGCTTTGGTCTATTTACATGCGGCGGAATATGTGCAAAGAGACCCCTATCAGCTGATTCTACTCGTATCTCAAAATTTCTACCTTCAACCTATGAAAAAATTGTGCTTAAAATACTGCCAAAGGACTGTTCAAGGCCCCCACCGAAGGATTTGGTTCAACGAAAGTTAGGGAAGGTGCTGTGAGAGCAGACATTAACATTACCGCAAATGGGAAATGAAGGAAAATGAAACTGTGACCTGCTGCCAGACGACGAGTGATGTTTCATTGATTGCATTTCGGAGGCACTGTACAAAAAGGGTAAACTTTACAGAAACTAAGGCCCAAGGGTAAGTTGATGATACTTTAATATTTTAGATGGTACTAAAGAAATCAAAAGTGTTGACACCAAATTTACTAAACGCCACAAATGTCATTTGGCAGTTCCTGATTTAGCCCTAACTTTCAACAAAAACTTGAGTTGAAGTTTGAACAACATGCGATATATCGCACTTGTGTGCTCGGCATTCTTATCTCATTTTGTAAAATGAAATATCATATTGGAAATAACGAGGCCGATGTTTTACTTGTTGGTAATTTTACAATACGATATGGATACAGGTTGTACCTCGTTTAGTGTTAATTATTAATTACGTTCGGATATTTATTATTGGTCGCAAGTTGCTACCGCGGGTCGTCTCCCGTACGATAAATGTTGGAGTAGCCCTAAGACCTTTAATTTATTGAAGTAAATTGTTGGATGACAGCTTTTGGTGCAACTTACAGAAAAAATAAGAGAAATTTGAAAAAAAAAAACTGCTAGGTTGTAGGCCTTTGATTATTTAAAAAAATTGTGTAATTCATCCAGTTAAATCGGACTCGTTAATAATAATATTTCCATTCTGTCTGATATTTTCTGGTCCAGCCTCACGCCATAATGAATTGAATTTCATATCAATTTTAGATTATATAACAAGGAGGGAGGTAAGGAATTCACAGTTTGTGAATTATAATTTGTGAAGATAAATTTATAGACATCAGAATAATTCAGTTCGATGCTTGTTTAAATACATCATACATGTTTGGCAGCTGCATTAATAATATTAATAATTCGATCAACAAATTCCATTGATACAATGCATCAAATTGTTCTTTTTTATTTTGTATGATTGTGTCAATTGTAATTTGGCCTGGGTGAGTTATGTTTTGTTATTCTGTTAGGGACTTTAGTTTAGATGAGAAGGAAAAAACAAGATAAGCATTTCATTGTGCAGCACTACAGCACTACAACTTTAAAAAAGTGATACATCTCAACTCAATCATGCCTCATTTACATGGGAATTCAATTTCAACTTAATTTCAATTTTATGTAGAAATATTTACAATGTGAGTCGAAACCAATATGAGTTGCTTTAATTTATAATTTTTTTATTTGCAAGGTTCATAACATCTGATGACTAATTTGATTATTGTTTATTTTACATTTTCTATAGACACATTTTCCCTTTTAAGTTCTAATATGATGATATTTTCATTCAAGACTACTTTTCGAAGATGAAGGAAGGTTGACTTGTCCAAATGAAAAACACATCTGGGTCTGGATATGTATTCTTGAAGATACCAAGAAAACAAGGCAGTGAAAACTATTGATACATCTTCTACTATTGGTTGTAAGTAATACAATGCCACCCTGAAATTTAACACAAGGAAATTTTAACTGTGCTGTATTGATTTAAGAAGCACTGAGTCTGTACTTTTTAACAGTACACCTGTGCTTCATTATATATATTACAATAGAAAGTACTGGTATGATGAAATTGTTGTGTCTTTGTTAGTTTCAATGACATCACTATTGATAAGGCTGTAATCCATTATTATTATTTACAGGTATAGGGATTGTTTATGGATAAAAATATCCAAAAGGATACAGCTTCACATTTCTAAATATATTGTTCTTATTTGCAGGTTTTCCTATTTAGCTTGTTTGGAATGCCATCAGCTTGTCCTGGTTTTTTAGACAGTTTACCACTAGTGATTTCTTGAAAATTGAAAGGGAAAACTTGCCAAATGTCTCTGTAGTGTGAAGCAGTGTGATGATGTCTAATATTTGTGGTAAGATGATTATAATTCACATTATTTATATTAGTCCCATGATCTTACCAAAAAAATTATGGAGCCTTTATAAAATTAAGAGTATATTTACCATCACACACCCTAAGCAAAAAAAAAACTACCCACATTCTATTCTTATCCCTCTTAGCCAAAAGTGTAGCTACTGTGTTCTCCTGTCAGACCGTATTATTGTTTTTGTTCATTGAATAATTGTCATTTTAAAGCTGTATATGTGGTATTCCTACTTAAGTATTTTTTTTTATATTTGTTGCAGAAATTGTGAGGGGAAAGCCTCAACCAATAAGAGAGAAAGGCTCACATGAAGGAATACTTAACATGATGAACCTTTAGACTGAAAAAAAGCCAACAACATGCCAGGCCTGGCATTATTAACTTTATTTAAAGTGGCATGAGCTGCCAAAATTCAAGCTTTCTCCTTAAATTCTGACAGTAAGAGGGTTTGAAGGTCATCAAAAAACTCAATGATTGACGTTGCAATGAGGAAAATCTATACAGTCTGTGTTCTGTACGAGATAAATAAGTGTCCAAAAAGTAAACAAAATTTAAATAACAGGGACCAACTTTCATTCATTCTAAGCTTTATCATTCTACTCTATCATACATTCTCAAGAGTTGTACCAGTAAAAGGCTTCTAAATCGCACGTCTTGAGAAAAATAGCTGATAATTTTACATTTCTGTTTTAGAGGGAAAATATCAAAATTTTGACAGCTCATGTCACTTTAAAGAACATTGAAGAAATATGACCTCGCTTTAATTTCCAGTTTTGTAACATACTGGACATTTGGCCAGTTTCAGTAACACTGAATTTTGTTTTCTAAATTTGGTTTAGCTATAAATTATATTTTATTGTTTTCACAATGGTAATAATAACCCAGCAATTAATATCATATGTACAAAGTTAACATTTAGGGTAAAACTAATATGTCAATTGGTTGCTGTTCATGTGATATATAGTTATACTTTATTACATTTTATTAAGGGTACTTGTGTGTGTGTGTGAATATTGGGATAAATTTTGTCATAGATAATGGCAGGAAAACCTACCCCTTTTGATGGTACAATTTTTCCTATGAACTTTCAGAAAAGGCAGACTTTTTCCTTGTGGGAATTCCTGCTTTGCTCATTTCTTCGTAAAACTCACGATGTGTGTTTTTTTTTAAGAAGTTTATTCAAATCGATATCGCAGAAATAAACAATTGTGAAGTTTACAACTGGATTTCTTTCCATAGTTGATTGTTTTCACTGGTAGAGAGCTACAGTTATGTCCCTCCTTCTATAAAGCTTGCTTTGCCATCTTATAAATAAAACAATCTTGGGATGTGTGACATAAAACCTTTGTATCTGTATTTGATATATACTGTTTGTACAAGGCTTTTTATTAAGCTTACAAGGAAACATATATCTGAGTCTTAGATAAAATGTTCAGAATTCTGAGTATAAGCATGATTGGTCAATGTTTTCTGTTTACATGTAACCTTTTATAAGTAACTTTGGTAATAAACATTTTTATTGTAAGAAGAAAGCTTTTGTTTAATGCAAAAGGAACATTTCAAATCGTTGACACTGCCTCGGTCGGATCAATGGAAAAATTGTTGGACTCATTTCACTTCAAGCATATTTTAGGATTTATTTGAAAAATGTACCTTTCGTAAAAAAATATTTGCGTTGATTCATGAAAAAAATATATACATGAATAGATATGTATAACCTTAAAAGGCTGCAAGTAATTAAATGAAACCAACAATAATCGTATTGGCAGTGAAATACTTAATGGAAAAAACCGCCCATATCTGTCCGGTACCCACGTGGTTACGTAAGCTATACCGCACAGTTACACCTTGTATAACTACATGGTTCCATACCGTTACCGTGCAGTTACACTTGGTAACCTCACAGTTCTGCCCCGGTTAACGCGTGGTACAGTGCAGTAACTACGTAGTTCGGTTCAGTTACTGTGTGGTTTCGTTAGGTAACCGAGAGGTACCACGACACAAATGACAGTGCGGTTCCGTTAGGGGACCTTTCCTGTCCGTTCCGTCCAGTAAATTTCCGTGCGGTTCCACACGGTTACTGAGTGGTTCCGTGAGGTCGTAGCTTGGCTGTGTACGGTACATCCAAATGCTTTCCTTATATGGAAGTAGCTATGACGTGATCGTGGGAAAATCATACTATTTTGCATAAATGTAGTCCGCTGTATGTAAACCATCACATGATTGGCTACCGACTCGCAGAGTTGTGAGTTATACTGCCAATCACTTGCAATCTAACAAGGATGTCTTCAAGTTATTACATAAAAGGAAAACGAACGTATTATCCCTACGCTGAGAATGCAACTTTGTGTTTCGATTAGTTGAACTTGGAAAATCATGTTTGTTAACCAATCAGCAGTAAGTTGGGCTATAATTTCACTAGTTGATTATGACAAAAATAACACACAGCCTGAGAGTGAAATTATATGGGGTGTAGTGTGAGAAATTTGTTTTCAAACTTTTAACTCAGGAAGTTCCAAAACATATTTTGACATGAAAGCAAGATGGCTGCGTGGATTTTGACGTAGGTATATTTATGTGTGTTATTTATCATATTCTAATAATCTCTGATTTCTTCTCCTTCCAGATTTCATATGGTGTCCGCTAAGTGGTTTCCTAGGCGTTGAAGTAAGAGGTAAGTCAGAAAGAAGTAAATGAGTGGTGAAGAGGAGAGTGAAAAGTACAGTGATCCCAGGTTCGAGAAATGTTCTAATTTTTTTTTTTATAATTAATTTTTTTTTTACTTTCTTTCTTTCTTTTCCACCACAAAAAAAGCATGCCCCACTTTTTTATTCAGGCCCAATCAACAAAAATCCCTCTTTTAGAATGTTTTGGGAGTGACGGACCAGTTCTAAATCCTGTCTTAAAAAAGTTTAAAAATTTCAAAAAAGTTTAAAAATTTCAAAAAAGTTTTAAAATTTCAAAAAAGTTTTAAGATTTCAAAAAAGTTGTAAAATTTCAAAAAAGTTTTAAAATTTCAAAAAAAGTTTAAAATTTCTAATTTTTTTAAAAAGTTAAAAAAAAGTTTAAAAATTTCAAAAAAAGTATCACTCACATTTTATCCGCCATGTTTGCCTGTCTTGTACATTGTCATGATGTGACATATTATTTATTTTTTTTAAAGCAGTTTATATGTGAATGATATAAGTGGGTTGGTCACCAGGATGAGTTCCTTGAATTCCGTCCCTAAAACCCGACTTGCGGTTACCAATTAGTGAAATAATATTAAATGTGACGTTAAACAATAATGAAATAAATGTTTCATGATTGATAGGTTTATTACATGCATTTCCTTTTGATCCTATTTTGAGTCACGCGTAATTTAAATGCTATGTTAAATGTGATTGAATAATATGGTAATATGATGTGATTGGTATAATTATAATAAAGTGATTTTTTTATCTGTTTACATTATTACCACTAAATCTTACCATGAATTTAACCAATATGATTGTTTTCTAGGTTAATTATTCCACCAGTACTGCATGTCAAGCGACACCAGTCGCTCAGCATGTGTTTTCAGGCGCGCTCCAGGAGAATTGCTCGTGCGGCCAGGCTCGTGCGTGATTTTTATGCACGTTTTTCAACCCTTGCAGGAAACAGCCTAGGGGTATGAAAATGTTGTTTTTTTGGTCCGAAGTCAGTTTTTTGTTTTCAGTGTGAGACGTGGAAAGTCTCGGTAGATGTGTATGTAGAAAGTGTGTATTCAGCTCTGGAGAGCATTTACCAAAGTGGTGATCTTGTGTTATTGTGTTATCAAGTGTGGAGATGTTATTCAGCTGTGGAGCGCATTACCAAAGTGGTGATCGGGTTTTACTGTGTGTTTTCAAGTGCGGAATTTGTGTTTTGTGCTTTTCGGTTATTCTTTGGAGTGGAACTAAAATGGAAGTGCATCGAGGTACCGCGGTAACTATATAACGGCTTATATTACTTCATTTTCAGTGAACGTAACAGCTTTCTTTTGACCCTTATTTAAAAGTAAACTCAAACTCAAACTGTCAAAATTATCTATTCTTTTTCTTATACTCTTGACGGGTATATTTCGTTGTCTTTATGTTTTGCCATCGTAAATTGTTTTTTTTTTGTGTAAATATATAAGTTTAAATTGATCAGGCGTTTGTGTTGTTTGATGGTAAGCGTTTCCCATTGGAGGTACAACATTAAGGTTGACCTATCCATGACATTTGGTGGCAGCGGTGGGATTCCACACTAAATATAAACTTTACGGGAATGCTGTTCATCATCCAAACACAAATGCAAAAATTAATTATTTGAAAATTATTAACAAACCATTACAATTATGGCTACAAAAGAGCTAGTTGAGTCTGGGAAAGAAATGGGCTTAGAGGGTAGTGAATTGAAAACTTGGGTTGAGGAACAACAACATATTGCAAGAGATCTTAGAGTAATGGAAAGGGAACTGGAAAAAGATAAATTAGAAAGAATTAAACATGAAAGTGAATTAGAAGCTATGAAAAAGTCAATTTTCGATGAATCTCAGAAATTTAGTAGTACTAAACATGACGTCACTGGTTCTAAAGCAAGTGTCCCTAAATTACCTCACTTTGACGACAATAAAGATGACATTGATGCCTACCTAAATCGTTTTGAAAGATTTGCTAAAAGTCAAAATTGGCCCCCTGATAACTGGTGCATGAATCTCTCAGCTTTATTGCCTGGAAAAGCACTTGAAGTGTACTCACGAATATCCGAGGCGGACTCTCCTAATTACGAAACTTTAAAAAGTGCATTGTTAAAAAGATATCAGTTGACCGATGAGGGATTTCTGAAAAGATTCAGAGAATGTACGCCAGAAGTGAGTGAAACATCCGGGCAATTTGCCACACGTCTTGAAAATTACCTTGAAAGCTTGAAAGATGGATGAGCTTAAGTAGAACTGAAAAAACTTATAACCGCATCAAAGATCTTATTCTAAGAGAACAATTTCTAACAACATGTAATCATGATTTGGCCGTTTATCTAAGAGAGAGAACTCCTAAGACTATTGTTGAAATGAGTGAATTAGCAGACATGTACCTTGAAGCACATGGCTTTACATTCAGGGGACAACACATGAGAACTAATCAAAGAATAAACAAAACAATGAACTGATAAAGAGAGACGACACAAAGCGTTGTTTTAAGTGTGGCAGTCAAACACATTTAATAAATGATTGTCCCAATAACAACAAAGGGCAATATGCAGAGAGAAACTTAAGAGGTTATGATTACAGTCAAAATCACTATTCAGGTCGAAGACAGGGACAAGGTGTTGGTTATGTCGGTCAATTATGTGATCAACAAAGATACTATGAACTTGAAACCACAATTAATAATTTCAATAAAAACAATGAGCCGTCAGAATTTGGTAGTTTCCTGTTGGCAGAAAATATGCCAGTATCAGTTGGTGAGGTAAACGGCAAATCAGTTAGTGTGTTAAGAGACACTGGTTGTTCAGGTGTGGTTATCAAAAATTCTTTCGTGAATGGAAATGATATGACTGGAAAATTTCAAAAATGTAGGATGTTAGATGGCACGATTATTGAAGCGCCTTTGGCAAAAATAAATATTAACTCGCCATATTTCATTGGATGTGTTGAAGCTCTTTGTTTACAGAAACCCCTCTATGACGTCATTGTTGGAAACATACATGGAGCGAGGGACGCTGGAAATCCGGACACAACTTGGAACTCATCAGAGGTATCGAAAGGATGCGCAGTCCAAACACGGTCACAAAAGGCGAGCGAAGGTAAAGGCTTACAACCTCTTAAAGTACCTACACCAATTGACAATGTATCCGCTGAGGATTTTTTAAAGGCACAACAAAACGATAATAGTTTGAATTCAGTGAAAAAACTGGCAAAAACTAGAGAAATACTTACCTACAGAAATGGTGCTGAAAGCTACTTTGATCACGACAAAGGTCTGTTGTATCGTTTGTATCGGTCACATGATGGAACATTGTCAAAACAATTGGTGGTCCCACAAATCTTTAAGAATAAAGTAATGAAAATTGCTCACGAATCTGTTCTTGGAGGCCATCTTGGAATAAGCAAAACTTTAAGCAAAATCTACTCATGTTTTTTTGGCCTGGCTTGAATAGCGACGTAAAGGAACACTGTAGCTCGTGTTCGTTATGTCAAAAGACTTTTCCCAAAGGCCGTGTAACTAAAGTACCTCTTCAAAACTTACCTTTGATTGATGTGCCCTTTCAGCGGGTCGCGGTCGACATCGTTGGCCCTTTGTACCCATCCACAGATCGGGGCAATCGGTTTATACTAACATAAATGGACTACGCAACACGTTACCCCGAAGCCAAAGCGTTGCCTAGTATTGAAACTGAACGTGTAGCGGAAGCCTTGGTCGAATTCTATTCAAGGTTGGGCATACCGGAGTCTATACTCTCCGATCAAGGTACACAGTTTTTATCTAATATTATGAAAGAAGTTAATCGCCTTCTCTCTATTCAGCAGATGGTAACGACTCCCTACCACCCTTCGTGTAATGAACTTATTGAACGATTTAATGGGACTCTAAAATCTATGTTAAAGAAAATGTGTGCTGAGAGACTTTGAACTTTTATATGGCCGAACAGCACGTGGTCCTATGCAAATACTCAAAGAGCTATGGACTGATAATATAACGGATACTGACATAAAATCTACTTACCAGTATGTCCTTGACTTAAAGGAACGTCTTCAAACAACCTGTGAATTGGCACAAAATGAACTGAAACAAAATCAAAGGCAACACAAAATATATTATGACAGAAAAGCTAAACCTAGAATTCTCCAACCAGGAGACAAGGTCTTAGTTCTCCTACCCACTGACTCTCACAAACTCTTGATGCAGTGGAAAGGCCCCTAAAAAGTCATTCAACGAGTTCGGCTTAATGATTACAAGATACAGATAGGAAACCGGGTTAAAACATTACACGTCAACCTTCTGAAAAAATTCTAAATAAGAGAAGAGATGAAAGAGGCTTGTGTGTTTTTACAAGCTGCAGCAGCGGTCATTGAAGATGAAGCTGAGTCAGAACAATTTAACATTGAACTACCGTCGTTCCAGGCTAAAGAAACCCACGAAGATGTTCGATTTGGTGAAACCCTGGTAAGTGACCAAAGAGAGAAATTGAAAGATACTCTTAAAAAAATTTCTGATATATTTACAGATGTTCCAGGTAGAACAACTATCGGAGAACACAAAATCAACCTTATCACGGATACCCCTCTTCGACAAAGACCTTACCCAACGCCATTTGCTTTACAAGAAACCATAAATAAAGAGGTCGTTGATATGCTGAAGATGGGTATTGTTGAACGCTCCATGTCTCCATACAGTTCACCAATTGTACTTGTAAAAAAGCGAGATGGAACCAACAGGTTTTGTGTGGATTTTCGGAGGCTGAATAAGGTAACCGTTTTTGACAGCGAACCTATGCCGCAACCAGAGGCTATTTTCGCTAAACTTACCAACAAAACCTTTTTATCGAAGATTGATCTTTCCAAAGGTTACTGGCAGCTGGGACTGGAAGAGTCATCCAAAGAAAAAACTGCTTTTCAGACCCCCAATGGTCTTTTCCAATTTACTATAATGCCCTTTGGACTAATTAATTCTGCTGCTTCATTTAACAGGGCCGTCCGACAGGTGTTGGAAGGTGTTGATGACTGGGATGTTTTTGTTGACGATATATTGATACATACCACAAATTGGGAAAAACATGTGGAGGTGTTAAAAACGGTATTTGAAAGGCTACGGGAAAATAACCTTCATGCTAGACCCACTAAATGTTACTTCGGGTTCAAGTCTTTAGATTACCTTGGTTTTGTGGTCGGTGACGGGGAAATGAAACCCCAACATGCTAAAGTGGAGACCGTTGTAAGTGCATTTGGTTGGCCCTGTAAAGGGCCTTTGGAAGTAGTCCTTAGGACTTTTTATCCCTGTAATCCAGGGTGGCAGGTACTGATATCGGACAGGAGCCGCAGGAAAAGATCTTCTCCAGTATGCATTCTTTTCCACATGAAAGTTGCCAGGTATCCAGGGAGATGGGCCTCCTTAACTCCGAAGCGTGGTTAATGTAGCCTTCGCTTTGCCCCAGTCGCTTTCAATTCGGTTCGTGCAGACTCCTGTCTCAGGGTTCACAAAACTCTCGTTGTGGTTGACGGTCCCATGAGTGTATCCTTCCGGGAGGGTAGGAATATCCCCATACGCTTTCCAGCAATCGCTCCAGATGACGGAACCGGGCTTAATCCATTTCTGAATTACGCCCAATAGGGTAGCTGCTGTTCGATCTTCCACACACATCATGAAAACCTTGGTCTTGTCATCCCGCTCCCTGCCACCAAACACCCAGCCGGCTTTCACTGGATGACCCCGATGGTACTTTCGCTTAGCGAACTTGGATTCGTCGATCTCAACGATAACTCCGGGGCCACTGATCTGGCGAGTGGATGAGCTGACAGCCATCTCTGTAACGTGAAGAGGAGAGTGAAAAGTACAGTGATCCCAGGTTCGAGAAATGTTCTAATTTTTTTTTTTAAATAATTTTTTTTTACTTTCTTTCTTTCTTTTCCACCACAAAAAACCATGCCCCACTTTTTTATTCAGGCCCCATCAACAAAAATCCCTCTTTTAGAATGTTTTGGGAGTGACGGACCAGTTCTAAATCCTGTCCTAAACAAGTTTAAAAATTTCAAAAAAATTTTAAAATTTCAAAAAAGTTAAGATTTCAAAAAAGTTTTAAAATTTCAAAAAATTTCAAAAAAGTTTAAAAATTTCAAAAAAAGTTTAAAAAAAGTTTTAAAATTTCAAAAAAGTTAAAAAAATTCAAAAAAGTATTAAAAATTTCAACAAAAGTTTAAAAAATTCAAAAAAGTTAAAAAATTTCAAAAAAGTTAAAAAATTTCAAAAAAAGTTTTAAAAATTTCCAAAAAAGTTTAAAATTTCCAAAAAAGTTTAAAAAATTCAGTCATGAGATATGCGTCCCTTCGAACGTAACGTATGCCAGGGCTCGCTTGTATGGGCGCTGCTCCGTGCAAGGTAACTCGCCCGTTGATTGGGCGTGATTTCTCCTTGTCATCCACTTCTGGATGACTTTATCAGATCGCAACTGTCTAGCTGTAGTTAACTCTAACTATCTCCACACATGTTAACTTGTCTGAAGGCAATATCCCTTACCACATATAGAATTGACATGGTTTAAGACAAACAAAAACAAACTGTACATACACTCTGAACAATTAGAAGATAAATTCTATGATTTTTAAAACCCTGTCGATACTAGCACTCGTTATTCATTCATCTAGCTTCCATTAGAGAAAACGTATTTTAGTGTTTCTCCCTTCCACAGACATGAGCTCGATTTGCAGCATCTGCGGGGCTGCTTTCACATCTGAAATCCGTCTAAACCAACATATGGGTCGAATTCACCAACGCAAAGTACATCATTGCGATGTATGTGGCAAAACCTTCTCCAGGAGTGATAATCTCTACAGACATGAGACTATTCACAGGAGGATGCGGCTAACTCCTGGTAAGTTCTCAACTTGCTTCTCAACTTGCTTAACCAAACTTTTTGACTTCGTTTTATTATACTGACTATCAAGTAGACACTCGGTTATATCACAATTTTCTTATTGCAGATCATCGGCAGCCTTCAACGTCTTCTGGAAACGTGCACAACCCGATTGGAGGCATTCAGTGCAAGTTTTCTCGTCGACATTTAACAAAAAGAAATTGATTTGTTTTTAAAACTGTCCCCAATTGATTTAAAACTTATGTTTTTCAGGAGAGCTCAACCCGTTAATCTCTCAAACAAGAGAAGAGATCTCTTGCTAATCGCCCGTGCAACTGGTGTGGGAAACTGGTTGAATTGATGCCAGGGAGAAAGTTCGGTATAGAATGCGCTCATCAAGGCGTACAATGTTCGGATTGTAAACGACCACTTCCTCAAAGGTTTTACACCAGTGCTACCAACACTTGCGATACTTGTTGTCGAAAGCGGGAAAACCAGTCGGGCAAAGGTTAAAAAAGTGTCGGTGCTTTAGAAGGACGTGTGAACACGCACACTCTGGAGCCCACGTCGACAAACAAACTGGATATTTTACAGTTTTTTAAAGACAATGAGTCGATCAGCTGTGATGAACATTTTAAATACGGAACTAGACACGCACAACGGTTTGAAATGGAATCTAGGGATAAAATGTTAGATTAGTTAAATACACTTCAGAAGGTGAAGAGATTACTACGCAACCTAGCTTTTGCAGCCATAATTCTATCACCACCAACAACAGCCAATTCGAACAGACTGTAGCTGATGCCTTCCACAAAATGTACGAAAGCTTCCAAACGTTTCAAAGGGAAGGCAGCGGTTGGGTGTTAGACGAAGTGGTGTCTATGGAACTGAACGCGGCCCTTTGCGCGGTTCTACCTACATCCCCACCCCGCAGGTCTTGGTTAAGAAAAAAAGCTATTGTAAATGTAAAAAAAAATCGGATGATTATTGTTTCGCTTGGTCAGTCCTAGCAGCTTTACATCCTGGGGGAAAAGACCCGAATCGAGTTCAATATTACAAACTGTATTTTGACACTTTAAACCTAGAGGGTCTTGAATTTCCTCTAAGACTAGACCAAACGCACCAGTTCGAGACGCAAAATTCAATATCGGTCAATGTGTTCGGGTACGAAGAAGGCATATTTCCTTTACACATCACATCCAACCGCTGCGATAAGCATGTTAATTTACTTCTTATTTAGAGGGGTGATACCCGACATTACTGTTTGATCAAGTCTATGAGTAAATGCTAAATGCTATGTTAAATGTGATTGAATAATATGGTAATATGATGTGATTGGTATAATTATAATAAAGTGATTTTTTTATCTGTTTACATTATTACCACTAAATCTTACCATGAATTTAACCAATATGATTGTTTTCTAGGTTAATTATTCCACCAGTACTGCATGTCAAGCGACACCAGTCGCTCAGCATGTGTTTTCAGGCGCGCTCCAGGAGAATTGCTCGTGCGGCCAGGCTCGTGCGTGATTTTTATGCACGTTTTTCAACCCTTGCAGGAAACAGCCTAGGGGTATGAAAATGTTGTTTTTTTGGTCCGAAGTCAGTTTTTTGTTTTCAGTGTGAGACGTGGAAAGTCTCGGTAGATGTGTATGTAGAAAGTGTGTATTCAGCTCTGGAGAGCATTTACCAAAGTGGTGATCTTGTGTTATTGTGTTATCAAGTGTGGAGATGTTATTCAGCTCTGGAGCGCATTACCAAAGTGGTGATCGGGTTTTACTGTGTGTTTTCAAGTGCGGAATTTGTGTTTTGTGCTTTTCGGTTATTCTTTGGAGTGGAACTAAAATGGAAGTGCATCGAGGTACCGCGGTAACTATATAACGGCTTATATTACTTCATTTTCAGTGAACGTAACAGCTTTCTTTTGACCCTTATTTAAAAGTAAACTCAAACTCAAACTGTCAAAATTATCTATTCTTTTTCTTATACTCTTGACGGGTATATTTCGTTGTCTTTATGTTTTGCCATCGTAAATTGTTTTTTTTTTTGTGTAAATATATAAGTTTAAATTGATCAGGCGTTTGTGTTGTTTGATGGTAAGCGTTTCCCATTGGAGGTACAACATTAAGGTTGACCTATCCATGACATTTGGTGGCAGCGGTGGGATTCCACACTAAATATAAACTTTACGGGAATGCTGTTCATCATCCAAACACAAATGCAAAAATTAATTATTTGAAAATTATTAACAAACCATTACAATTATGGCTACAAAAGAGCTAGTTGAGTCTGGGAAAGAAATGGGCTTAGAGGGTAGTGAATTGAAAACTTGGGTTGAGGAACAACAACATATTGCAAGAGATCTTAGAGTAATGGAAAGGGAACTGGAAAAAGATAAATTAGAAAGAATTAAACATGAAAGTGAATTAGAAGCTATGAAAAAGTCAATTTTCGATGAATCTCAGAAATTTAGTAGTACTAAACATGACGTCACTGGTTCTAAAGCAAGTGTCCCTAAATTACCTCACTTTGACGACAATAAAGATGACATTGATGCCTACCTAAATCGTTTTGAAAGATTTGCTAAAAGTCAAAATTGGCCCCCTGATAACTGGTGCATGAATCTCTCAGCTTTATTGCCTGGAAAAGCACTTGAAGTGTACTCACGAATATCCGAGGCGGACTCTCCTAATTACGAAACTTTAAAAAGTGCATTGTTAAAAAGATATCAGTTGACCGATGAGGGATTTCTGAAAAGATTCAGAGAATGTACGCCAGAAGTGAGTGAAACATCCGGGCAATTTGCCACACGTCTTGAAAATTACCTTGAAAGCTTGAAAGATGGATGAGCTTAAGTAGAACTGAAAAAACTTATAACCGCATCAAAGATCTTATTCTAAGAGAACAATTTCTAACAACATGTAATCATGATTTGGCCGTTTATCTAAGAGAGAGAACTCCTAAGACTATTGTTGAAATGAGTGAATTAGCAGACATGTACCTTGAAGCACATGGCTTTACATTCAGGGGACAACACATGAGAACTAATCAAAGAATAAACAAAACAATGAACTGATAAAGAGAGACGACACAAAGCGTTGTTTTAAGTGTGGCAGTCAAACACATTTAATAAATGATTGTCCCAATAACAACAAAGGGCAATATGCAGAGAGAAACTTAAGAGGTTATGATTACAGTCAAAATCACTATTCAGGTCGAAGACAGGGACAAGGTGTTGGTTATGTCGGTCAATTATGTGATCAACAAAGATACTATGAACTTGAAACCACAAACATTAATAATTTCAATAAAAACAATGAGCCGTCAGAATTTGGTAGTTTCCTGTTGGCAGAAAATATGCCAGTATCAGTTGGTGAGGTAAACGGCAAATCAGTTAGTGTGTTAAGAGACACTGGTTGTTCAGGTGTGGTTATCAAAAATTCTTTCGTGAATGGAAATGATATGACTGGAAAATTTCAAAAATGTAGGATGTTAGATGGCACGATTATTGAAGCGCCTTTGGCAAAAATAAATATTAACTCGCCATATTTCATTGGATGTGTTGAAGCTCTTTGTTTACAGAAACCCCTCTATGACGTCATTGTTGGAAACATACATGGAGCGAGGGACGCTGGAAATCCGGACACAACTTGGAACTCATCAGAGGTATCGAAAGGATGCGCAGTCCAAACACGGTCACAAAAGGCGAGCGAAGGTAAAGGCTTACAACCTCTTAAAGTACCTACACCAATTGACAATGTATCCGCTGAGGATTTTTTAAAGGCACAACAAAACGATAATAGTTTGAATTCAGTGAAAAAACTGGCAAAAACTAGAGAAATACTTACCTACAGAAATGGTGCTGAAAGCTACTTTGATCACGACAAAGGTCTGTTGTATCGTTTGTATCGGTCACATGATGGAACATTGTCAAAACAATTGGTGGTCCCACAAATCTTTAAGAATAAAGTAATGAAAATTGCTCACGAATCTGTTCTTGGAGGCCATCTTGGAATAAGCAAAACTTTAAGCAAAATCTACTCATGTTTTTTTGGCCTGGCTTGAATAGCGACGTAAAGGAACACTGTAGCTCGTGTTCGTTATGTCAAAAGACTTTTCCCAAAGGCCGTGTAACTAAAGTACCTCTTCAAAACTTACCTTTGATTGATGTGCCCTTTCAGCGGGTCGCGGTCGACATCGTTGGCCCTTTGTACCCATCCACAGATCGGGGCAATCGGTTTATACTAACATAAATGGACTACGCAACACGTTACCCCGAAGCCAAAGCGTTGCCTAGTATTGAAACTGAACGTGTAGCGGAAGCCTTGGTCGAATTCTATTCAAGGTTGGGCATACCGGAGTCTATACTCTCCGATCAAGGTACACAGTTTTTATCTAATATTATGAAAGAAGTTAATCGCCTTCTCTCTATTCAGCAGATGGTAACGACTCCCTACCACCCTTCGTGTAATGAACTTATTGAACGATTTAATGGGACTCTAAAATCTATGTTAAAGAAAATGTGTGCTGAGAGACTTTGAACTTTTATATGGCCGAACAGCACGTGGTCCTATGCAAATACTCAAAGAGCTATGGACTGATAATATAACGGATACTGACATAAAATCTACTTACCAGTATGTCCTTGACTTAAAGGAACGTCTTCAAACAACCTGTGAATTGGCACAAAATGAACTGAAACAAAATCAAAGGCAACACAAAATATATTATGACAGAAAAGCTAAACCTAGAATTCTCCAACCAGGAGACAAGGTCTTAGTTCTCCTACCCACTGACTCTCACAAACTCTTGATGCAGTGGAAAGGCCCCTAAAAAGTCATTCAACGAGTTCGGCTTAATGATTACAAGATACAGATAGGAAACCGGGTTAAAACATTACACGTCAACCTTCTGAAAAAATTCTAAATAAGAGAAGAGATGAAAGAGGCTTGTGTGTTTTTACAAGCTGCAGCAGCGGTCATTGAAGATGAAGCTGAGTCAGAACAATTTAACATTGAACTACCGTCGTTCCAGGCTAAAGAAACCCACGAAGATGTTCGATTTGGTGAAACCCTGGTAAGTGACCAAAGAGAGAAATTGAAAGATACTCTTAAAAAAATTTCTGATATATTTACAGATGTTCCAGGTAGAACAACTATCGGAGAACACAAAATCAACCTTATCACGGATACCCCTCTTCGACAAAGACCTTACCCAACGCCATTTGCTTTACAAGAAACCATAAATAAAGAGGTCGTTGATATGCTGAAGATGGGTATTGTTGAACGCTCCATGTCTCCATACAGTTCACCAATTGTACTTGTAAAAAAGCGAGATGGAACCAACAGGTTTTGTGTGGATTTTCGGAGGCTGAATAAGGTAACCGTTTTTGACAGCGAACCTATGCCGCAACCAGAGGCTATTTTCGCTAAACTTACCAACAAAACCTTTTTATCGAAGATTGATCTTTCCAAAGGTTACTGGCAGCTGGGACTGGAAGAGTCATCCAAAGAAAAAACTGCTTTTCAGACCCCCAATGGTCTTTTCCAATTTACTATAATGCCCTTTGGACTAATTAATTCTGCTGCTTCATTTAACAGGGCCGTCCGACAGGTGTTGGAAGGTGTTGATGACTGTGATGTTTTTGTTGACGATATATTGATACATACCACAAATTGGGAAAAACATGTGGAGGTGTTAAAAACGGTATTTGAAAGGCTACGGGAAAATAACCTTCATGCTAGACCCACTAAATGTTACTTCGGGTTCAAGTCTTTAGATTACCTTGGTTTTGTGGTCGGTGACGGGGAAATGAAACCCCAACATGCTAAAGTGGAGACCGTTGTAAGTGCATTTGGTTGGCCCTGTAAAGGGCCTTTGGAAGTAGTCCTTAGGACTTTTTATCCCTGTAATCCAGGGTGGCAGGTACTGATATCGGACAGGAGCCGCAGGAAAAGATCTTCTCCAGTATGCATTCTTTTCCACATGAAAGTTGCCAGGTATCCAGGGAGATGGGCCTCCTTAACTCCGAAGCGTGGTTAATGTAGCCTTCGCTTTGCCCCAGTCGCTTTCAATTCGGTTCGTGCAGACTCCTGTCTCAGGGTTCACAAAACTCTCGTTGTGGTTGACGGTCCCATGAGTGTATCCTTCCGGGAGGGTAGGAATATCCCCATACGCTTTCCAGCAATCGCTCCAGATGACGGAACCGGGCTTAATCCATTTCTGAATTACGCCCAATAGGGTAGCTGCTGTTCGATCTTCCACACACATCATGAAAACCTTGGTCTTGTCATCCCGCTCCCTGCCACCAAACACCCAGCCGGCTTTCACTGGATGACCCCGATGGTACTTTCGCTTAGCGAACTTGGATTCGTCGATCTCAACGATAACTCCGGGGCCACTGATCTGGCGAGTGGATGAGCTGACAGCCATCTCTGTAACTTCCCTGCAGAAACTAGCCCAGTCCACGTCAGTCTTTGAACTTAGCCCTAGCTCATTGTGAATGGTCTTCAGAGAAGAACAAAATCTTCAAAATCGCTCGAATCACTCATATTTCTCAGGGACTGACTGTGTTGATTTTTCGTGGCTTCCAAAATAACCGCGCTTTTAATCTAATATTCCCGCACAAGGCAACTAATAGTTATCTCCCTTTGTCCCTTAAACATTAAAAAACAACTATTTTGGGGGGTTTTAATCAATTTTCGCATTTTTATCACAGTTTTTTTATCAATCACGAAAGTCTAGAGTGTATTTCTTACTACTGTTCGCCACATTTGTTTTCAAACTTTTAACTCAGGAAGTTCCAAAACATATTTTGACATGAAAGCAAGATGGCTGCGTGGATTTTGACGTAGGTATATTTATGTGTGTTATTTATCATATTCTAATAATCTCTGATTTCTTCTCCTTCCAGATTTCATATGGTGTCCGCTAAGTGGTTTGCTAGGCGTTGAAGTAAGATGTAAGTCAGAAAGAAGTAAATGAGTGGTGAAGAGGAGAGTGAAAAGTACAGTGATCCCAGGTTCGAGAAATGTTCTAATTTTTTTTTTTAAATAATTTTTTTTTACTTTCTTTCTTTCTTTTCCACCACAAAAAACCATGCCCCACTTTTTTATTCAGGCCCCATCAACAAAAATCCCTCTTTTAGAATGTTTTGGGAGTGACGGACCAGTTCTAAATCCTGTCCTAAACAAGTTTAAAAATTTCAAAAAAATTTTAAAATTTCAAAAAAGTTAAGATTTCAAAAAAGTTTTAAAATTTCAAAAAATTTCAAAAAAGTTTAAAAATTTCAAAAAAAGTTTAAAAAAAGTTTTAAAATTTCAAAAAAGTTAAAAAAATTCAAAAAAGTATTAAAAATTTCAACAAAAGTTTAAAAATTCAAAAAAGTTAAAAAATTTCAAAAAAGTTAAAAAATTTCAAAAAAAGTTTTAAAAATTTCCAAAAAAGTTTAAAATTTCCAAAAAAGTTTAAAAAATTCAGTCATGAGATATGCGTCCCTTCGAACGTAACGTATGCCAGGGCTCGCTTGTATGGGCGCTGCTCCGTGCAAGGTAACTCGCCCGTTGATTGGGCGTGATTTCTCCTTGTCATCCACTTCTGGATGACTTTATCAGATCGCAACTGTCTAGCTGTAGTTAACTCTAACTATCTCCACACATGTTAACTTGTCTGAAGGCAATATCCCTTACCACATATAGAATTGACATGGTTTAAGACAAACAAAAACAAACTGTACATACACTCTGAACAATTAGAAGATAAATTCTATGATTTTTAAAACCCTGTCGATACTAGCACTCGTTATTCATTCATCTAGCTTCCATTAGAGAAAACGTATTTTAGTGTTTCTCCCTTCCACAGACATGAGCTCGATTTGCAGCATCTGCGGGGCTGCTTTCACATCTGAAATCCGTCTAAACCAACATATGGGTCGAATTCACCAACGCAAAGTACATCATTGCGATGTATGTGGCAAAACCTTCTCCAGGAGTGATAATCTCTACAGACATGAGACTATTCACAGGAGGATGCGGCTAACTCCTGGTAAGTTCTCAACTTGCTTCTCAACTTGCTTAACCAAACTTTTTGACTTCGTTTTATTATACTGACTATCAAGTAGACACTCGGTTATATCACAATTTTCTTATTGCAGATCATCGGCAGCCTTCAACGTCTTCTGGAAACGTGCACAACCCGATTGGAGGCATTCAGTGCAAGTTTTCTCGTCGACATTTAACAAAAAGAAATTGATTTGTTTTTAAAACTGTCCCCAATTGATTTAAAACTTATGTTTTTCAGGAGAGCTCAACCCGTTAATCTCTCAAACAAGAGAAGAGATCTCTTGCTAATCGCCCGTGCAACTGGTGTGGGAAACTGGTTGAATTGATGCCAGGGAGAAAGTTCGGTATAGAATGCGCTCATCAAGGCGTACAATGTTCGGATTGTAAACGACCACTTCCTCAAAGGTTTTACACCAGTGCTACCAACACTTGCGATACTTGTTGTCGAAAGCGGGAAAACCAGTCGGGCAAAGGTTAAAAAAGTGTCGGTGCTTTAGAAGGACGTGTGAACACGCACACTCTGGAGCCCACGTCGACAAACAAACTGGATATTTTACAGTTTTTTAAAGACAATGAGTCGATCAGCTGTGATGAACATTTTAAATACGGAACTAGACACGCACAACGGTTTGAAATGGAATCTAGGGATAAAATGTTAGATTAGTTAAATACACTTCAGAAGGTGAAGAGATTACTACGCAACCTAGCTTTTGCAGCCATAATTCTATCACCACCAACAACAGCCAATTCGAACAGACTGTAGCTGATGCCTTCCACAAAATGTACGAAAGCTTCCAAACGTTTCAAAGGGAAGGCAGCGGTTGGGTGTTAGACGAAGTGGTGTCTATGGAACTGAACGCGGCCCTTTGCGCGGTTCTACCTACATCCCCACCCCGCAGGTCTTGGTTAAGAAAAAAAGCTATTGTAAATGTAAAAAAAAATCGGATGATTATTGTTTCGCTTGGTCAGTCCTAGCAGCTTTACATCCTGGGGGAAAAGACCCGAATCGAGTTCAATATTACAAACTGTATTTTGACACTTTAAACCTAGAGGGTCTTGAATTTCCTCTAAGACTAGACCAAACGCACCAGTTCGAGACGCAAAATTCAATATCGGTCAATGTGTTCGGGTACGAAGAAGGCATATTTCCTTTACACATCACATCCAACCGCTGCGATAAGCATGTTAATTTACTTCTTATTTAGAGGGGTGATACCCGACATTACTGTTTGATCAAGTCTATGAGTCGTTTGCTCGGTGATCGTACTAACCATCAGCATCAAACACATTACTGCGACTACTGTTTGCACGCGTATTGTAGCAAGGCTTTGTTGGACGACCACACACCTTACTGTAAGTCTCTAGGTCTACAGCGAACACTAATGCCCGAGAAAGAGACTCTGAAATTTAAAAATATTAGAAACCAACTCCGCGTCCCAACTCCGCTATATACGCCGACTTCGAGTGTTTCACCGTTAAAGGAGATGATTCCACGAGCCGTCCGTCCAGTTACAGTTATACAGTGGTATGTAATGTGCCCCGGTACAGTAAGCCCGCGACTAGTTACCGCGGACCCGATGTTGTGCAGAGGTTTTTAAGCGATCTGCAGAAAGAAAATGACTACATCTGTAACATTCTAAAACAAACCCATACGATGATTATCTCCCTTGAGCAGGAGCGTAATTTGGAAACCGCAAGCCTCTGCCATATATGCTGTAGTGTAAGCCACTGGGTGCGAACAGGGTGAAAGACCACTGTCACATAAGCTCATAACGAATGCAATTTACAATTTCGGTTTAGAACGACGACTAAGGAAGAAGCTCGTAGGTTTTTTATTCCCGTCATACTCCATAACTGTCGCGGCTACGACGGCCATCTTATCTGCGATGTAATGGGTCTGTTTAAACGTTTAAAAATTACGTGCATCGCTAATAACATGCAAAAATATATTAGCTTTAGTCTCGGGAATTTACGCTTCATCGACTCCTTCCAGTTTCTGAACGCATCCTTAGATACGCTCGTGACCAATATGGCGAAGGACGGATTCTCTGTGCTATCACATTGGATGCGTCGACATCTATAGTGACATGGATGCAAATGCTCACCTGTTGGACACCAGTAACTATCCAACAGATCATTCCTTATTCAGTCCTACGAACGTCAAAGTGTTAGACAAAATGAAGGATGAAACTGCCGGAGAACCCAGCTCCGAATTCGTGGGACCCAAGATGTATTAGATGGTTTTCTCCGGCCGAGAAAAGAAAACTGCTAACGGGGTGGCTAAATACGTAGTCAAAAAGAGACTCAGACATGAAATGTAAAAACAGTCTTTAATCGATAAGAAACAGGTTACAGCATCTATGAATTGTATTCGCAGTTATAATCATCATCTTTATAGCGTAAACATAAACAAGATAGGTTTGTCGCCTTTCGACGACAAGCGTTACGTATTGGACAACGGCGTTGATACGCTAGCCCATGGTCATTTTAATGTTCTGTAACAAATAAACGCTTACGAGTTGTGTATGTATAACAGAAATGTTCGGTGTGGGCAAGACCGTGTTATAAATAATTACTATTGTATGTATATTACGGGGATGATTGTAGATATTAATACTTGTATATTACCAATAAAAATTATTGCCATAACTAGCCCATGATCATTTTAAAGTTCTGTAACAAATAAACGCTTACGAGTTGTGTATGTATAACAGAAATGTTCGGTGTAGTCAAGACCGTGTTATAAATAATTACTATTGTATGTATATTACGGGAATGATTGTAGATAAAAATACTTGTATATTACCAATAAAGATTATTGCCATAATGCATCGTATAGTTCCTGTCTCAATTTCAAAGTTTGTTCCATCGCTTCCTCTCTAGACATTTCATATACGTTTTCCAGATACGTTCACGAGTGTTTTGTATACCGCGGTGTATACTATCCTTGTCCGAGTTTAAACACCATAAGGAGTAGTTCTGGAGCATGCGCTGTTTCATATCCGGAAGATGATCTTCTTCAGCCAATAGTCTGCTCTCCCTTTCCGAGTAACCTTCTCCGATATACGCTTCCGCTTTCTGGCGAACTTTATCCTCCATCGTACCACGTGCGGACAAACCGAACAGGTCGTGCCACACATCGCGTTGTATTTCACCGTTTCCGACTTGCTGTTTGAACCAAGGCGGGCTTACCTCGGTGTAGAGCTCGTCTTTACCGGTTTGTTTGAGTAAGTTCTTTTTCAGTCTCCGATTCTCCGGTGTGGTGGGTTTCAAATCGATCAACAAAGACCCGTGAGGCGAGCTAGTCACCGCTTCTTCGTATACTTTCATAAAGTAGCCGCCTTTCCCGGGGTATATGCGCCGTCCTAGCAATGCCACCTGTTGTCTGTCTACCGGGTTGTTGAATAGTACGATGTATATTGAGAGTTCAAATCTATGTCTCTGGAGGCTTTACCCCGATCGAACAAGTTTTGCGCGATATACACGACGGAAGCGTTGTCGTGGTGAGATCCTTTGGTGAATAGATCGGCAATTCGGGTGTCCTTTTTGACGTCTGTCATTAAATTGCGAAGACTATGACGGTACCAATGGCTCGATTGAAAAACCCATCCTCTCCCAGATCAGGAGGAATACTTTTGACGAACTCTACGTTGTGTACAGCGTTTTTCATTTCCTCGTACAGCGGTTGCCATTTGCTATAACAAATAATGACGCGATGAGGTTCTGGTTGAATTTTCTTCTCCCATAACAGACGTACCAACCACATGGTCTTTCCAACTCCGCTGGGGCCGACAATACGTATTCTCGCCGGGTGTTAGAGCGTCATGAGCGGTGTTATTCGATGGACTGAGAGGTGTCATAAAGCGCTAATCCCTTTTATAGGCCACCAATGGGTCGCGGGTTCGAATCCCACTCAGTCCAAAAAATTGGAAAATTTTCTGACTGGGTTTTCACTCGAACGACCTATGTGGGATGGTTGCCAGTTACCAGCGGAAGGTCGTGGGTTTCCTCCGGGCACAGAGCCCGGTTTCCTCCCACAATAAAACTGGCAACGCCGCCATATAAGTGAAATAATCTTGAGCGCGGCGTAAAACCCAATCAATCAATCAATCAATCCCTTTTATAGGGTCTGAATGTCTTCCGCTCTGACCCAACTGTTGAATTTTGTAGGCCAGCCGACGTATTTGACCAGTTTTTCCTCTCGGTCTCTGCTTTTCAACACCTTCTCGATGCGCCACAACGCGTTGACGTCTTTTTCTACTTTCTGTAGTTCTTGTTGGTAAAACGTACCTTTGATGGGGTCGTTCATAAATCCGTCAGTTTGTAAACGGGTATAGAACGCCTACGCCATCGTTTCACGACCTTAAACAACTCTTCGGTGTAAGTGGATGTATAGGCTCTTTGAAAGATGTGCCTCAAATGAGAGATTCTAACGGTGTCGCCAAATTTGAATCGGAAGGGCTGCGTTTTGACTCGTTGAGCCGTGTCTACGTATAGCTCCTTCCAAATCTCCGCTTCGTTTTCCTCATCGATGTCGACCGGGGCTTTTTGATTGAGCGATCTGTGAGGTCTGTGATTGTAACCGCTAACGATATCTGATAATGTCTCTAAATAACGATAGGTTTGGTTATGCGTGAAAAACCGATACATATGCGTCTTGATGGTGCGAATGACACGCTCTACGTAATTAGCTTTCTTCTCGTTGTGGGTGACGTATTGCCCTATACCTTTCTTATTCGAGTGGGCTTTCATCCACTTATTATTAAACTCACCACCCTTGTCACATCGAATCAAGGATGGTTTTCTGCCAGTTGCTAAAATTTTGTTTAAGCCCGATATGACGGACTCGTGTCGCTTGTTAGCTATGAGTTCTACCCACAGATATCTGGAAAAGACGTCGATAGCGACCAAGAGGAATCGGATTCCATCGTTATATTTGGCTATATTAGACACGTCTGCCAAGTTGATGTCCCACAAATCATCAATACCCGTTGTGATGACCCTGTTTCTTTTAAATTTATATCTTACGGGTTTTTGGAGACTGTAAGCGTCTTGATCGCTTAACCACTGATCTACCGCTTTGGTGGGTACCCTATAGCCTTCAGCCTTCAACCAGCATCTCACTTTTGTCGGACCGGTGAAGACGATTGGTTCACTGGGGTTAAAATACGCCCTTGTCAAGTGATCTCGCCAACCGTCATCAGCCATTACTTGTTGTACAATAACCAAAACTGTATTCATCGCATCGTATATATTTCATTTATTGACAAATAACGTGATCCAAACTTGGATAAATACAATTTGAGAAATAACGGGATACAAATCAATAAACGTCGCAATCGTTATGACAATGATTCTGATTAAAATCCGACATGATACTACGCAGTGGTACTTTTCTACTAAGTTGGAGCAAAAAGTACAAATAATAATAGCCGCACATGGCGGATAGCCTGCCTTGCAAACGCCGTGGATTATAGAAAACTCGTTTACAATTATAATTTAGAAAATCTCGAAATCCGGTAGAATAATGTTCCGGGGGAAAATTTAAACTGTCAAAGAAATAGTCCGTATCTTCTTTGAAATAAAACAACACCCAGTGTTGCCCCGGTAGTCGAGCTGGATCCGTATTGACGATGTAACCCGCGGGTTTTCTTTCCACCCCTGCCGGAAGCTGGTCAGCCGCCATGACGCGACACATTGGGAATCGTTGCACCGCGCATCGCAATTCCTCCGCGTTCATGAAGTTAGTATATTCCTGGCTTTGCCCACTTCGAAGCTGACCGGAAATTCTCCGATGACGCAGGTCAGGGTCTCCGGTAAAGGCTTGTCGAAGGCCGCCTCCAGTCGTATGGTCCCTCGATTGACGGGTAGACGATTGTTATCCGACGCTTGGGACGGGTTCAGGGAAAGCCGTACAAGGCGTAACCGCGCGCAGAGTCGAATAAGTTGATGCTATTTACAAAATTCTCTCCAGTCTTGTCCACCACGTCGTATAAGCTTAGATAAGTCGATGTGCATAGAGACTGTTCATCCGCGTACTTCATTCGGAGGGGCTGTCCCGGCGTGGTTAACCCGTCCAGATTCACCGATATACTGCCGAGATTGAAATGTTTGAAATTGAACGGATTCTTTTTATAGTCTCCGGCCACTCGACGAAGCCCACGACTATGCGGATCGGATATTCCGAGGGCCAGATATTATCCCAACGAAACAAGACTTGACCCGAAGATAAGGTAGCCGTTTTCACTTCTGTACCTGTGTAGGGGTATTTCGCCGTCGTTGTTTCTAACAGTTCGCTTTGCGCCAAAATAACATTGGGGTTCACGCGAACTTTGCGTACTTTCAACGTGATTTCGTGGATGATCAATTTGTATGTCTTGTTAGCTTCCGCCGACATGATAATAAAAGACGAGGGGCTCTGTACAGTTTCACGTATACGTCCACGTTGTTCAGGAGATATCGGGACTGCTGAAAAACATCCTGTAGCAGGGGTCCTTCCATTTCAAAGGACACGCTTTCTTTGACACGATCGTGACGGTCGGCGAGACCCGCGTTCGGCCCAGTTACCGGGTCAGGATTATCTATATCCATACCTCTGTCTTGTTCAAACATCGGGGATTCTAGTTGACTACTTTTGGTACCGTAGCCGTAATTTAAGATCGTTTGAGTGTAGGATTTGTATGGAAAGTTATTGTCCTGTGCCGTCAGAAGTTTCCCTTGCGCGGACACATCCACTTGAGAGAACATGGAATAGAGGAGATGGTTGACGGTAGCCACTTTTTCATCTTCAGCGGTGCTGATTCCGTCTGCTCGTTTCACGCTGGCTTTCACGTATTACCTAGTCGATTTCAAATGCAGATAATCTACTCCTTGGCCCGGGATGATAAACTCTATAGGCGCTTCTTCGGGCAGTTGCGAGATAGGTCTAACGTCGATGTGATACGTACTGTTAACGGCGCTCGCGGAGGCAGGCCAATTAAAAAGAGCCAGCTCCATGGATTGGGCTTCACTCATTCTGAAAGATGCGAGGTAACTTCTTAACCCTCCGACGTTTCGGCGGTGTACTAACTGATAAAGTTTCACGAGGTCTTTTTATACTTTCTCTCGCCTTGATCTCCGATTTCGCTCGTTGTACCGCTTGTTCCGCCGGGGATACCACCTTTATACTGGTTTCTTTTGTCAACGCTTTTTTCTCGGGCTTCTCTCTACAATAGGATTCCAACGGGATGACGGTCAAACCTCCGCTCACTCGACCTAACGGCGTGCCTTTTTCACCATTTTCGTATATATGAAGAGGTACATTACCCTTCGCCATGATGCGATAAAATCGCACCCACTTGTCAACGTTGCTCATGTTTAAAGTGTAGCGTTAGCGACAAAGGCTGCGTTAGAAATGATGCTGGGGAGCCTTGCTCGTCCATTATATATATTTCTACGGTATCCACTTCAGTAAGCACGAGAGGATGATAGTACGGATACGAGTAAACTTCAGTTAGTTGTTTCCTAACTACACCCGATGCATCTACAGAGCGCAATAGGGGAAGTGATGTATCTCCTACTAAGGAATGCGCGCAGATATGAAAGCAGATGCGTAATATCGCCTTCGATTGGAAAGCCGGCTGTTTCTTGAGAGTGATTTCCACAAGGGCCACAACCCAGGATGATGTGTCGAAGCGAAGAGTCTTGTTCAGTTTGACCTCGAAGCCCTGTGCGCGTTTCCCCGTCTTCGAACATTGCTTGTAACATGGCTTTGTAGGCATCTAGACTATCGATCGTCTACAACCACGTTTCCGTCAAAGACATGATGAATCGCCGTATCTATTAGTCTCCGTTTATTTTTGAGTTCGGTCCACTGGAAATAGTTCAAAGACAAGCCTTTGATCGTTGCGCGGTCGTTAAGGAAATAGCGTAAATCTACCCTGAGGCTGTTTTGGTATAAACATACGCTGGCCCTCAGTCGATCGTCTATTTTGATTTGTCGCATCGACGTGCATAACGTACGATTGGGTATGACGGTTATGGAAGACTCCTACGACTCGACCGAGCAATTGACGGCTAGGGCGATCAACGCTGTCAGCGATATGACGAAGAGTGCTACGACAGAAACCGATATTGCTTTTAGCTTCGTGCTTCGGTCCATCAGGCTCGAATGACGGATTGCAACTGATTGAATTATGCTGGTCGCTGATTTATATAAGTCTCTGGTGGGTGAAAATATGATTCCGATGATTTCCTCAACAAGTCGGGAAATTCGGTGGTGGTGATTTAGAATGAAAGCCCATTCATCGGTTTCGCCGATAACGGTTTCTTTTTACCGTTTTCTACTCATTGCATCGGGTTGAACTGTTATGACCCATGAGTATTCTACAGGAACACTCTGACAGCGCTGTCTACACGTGTGCGACATACCGGATATTTGAGATCGTCCTGGCGGTCCAACAGCTCATATAGGCATAAGCGGCATATGCACACGTGGTGACGAGGGCGTAATAGTACTTCGCATATTTCGTTTCTGCAAACACCGCAGGCGCCTATGTAGCCTTTTTGCATGCGTCCTATCGCACTACCCATGATAGCAGTAACTAAACAGAAGCCTTGACAGGTATTCTTATATAGCGATGAAAACAAATACATGATACAAAGTTATACATTGTTTATTAAAACTAAAGTTACACATGATATGGTTATTGATCCCGCTCATTGGATGAGGTCAGATAGTTCATATATAGCTCGGTTAATGCGGGGTTTTGACGTCTCGTCGGTGTTTCATCCAGGTACTGGACAATTTCCTCCTCGGGTCGTCCAAATTCAGTGGTAGCTCGATGCTTGAATGCGTCGAGGAGTTTCATGTCGTTAAAATCTACGAAGACCATATCGATGAGGCGTTGACTTTCGTCCGAGTCCAGGGATGAGATGCAGGTGTGTTGCAGTTGGGTGGGATTGTCAATTTGGCAGGCGTGACATTCCAGTTCGCTGAGTCGACGAAAAGCCGGAGCTATCATATCGTCGCACAGCAACCACCATAACCCGTCAAAACGCCGAACCACATCTTCCGCTAAAGCGGGTTTTGATGGAGGCGTGGTTGGTGACTGGAGCGGTGTATAAACACTTTCGATGTCCGGCATCATAACAGCGAGCTTTTCCCACGTTTCAATACGCACCGAGACGCCTTTTTTGTACTGAATCCAATGTTTGAGGTGGACGTATACAGACCCTTCGTACTCCGTACAACTGAGGTGAATATCGTAGCATATGGGTGTAGCTACGGAAGGTTTGACGTGTCCTACTTGGTCTTTTAAACTAGACCAACCTTCTCTGGTCAGCTTTACTTCGGGATAAGGCTTGTAGCTTCTAGAAATCTTTACGATGTCATCGCTTACGGTCACCCGTAGAGTTGATGTAATGTCGAAGGCTGCGGCCTTCTTTCTCCCTCTTTTCGTCGGGGTTGGAGCGGTAATACCGTTAGCACGCTTAGACATCTTATACAAACGATGTTGACGACTCAGTGTTGGAAATCGAGATGAATAGTGTACTGATTTGGTCCACCATATATACGCTCGGACAATTGCAGTTGCAACTCTTATCAGTGTCAACGTTTTTAGAATGATTTGATTGGCTGAGATTAGGTTTGATCAGCTTCCTTCGCGATGATGTCTCATACGCTGGGAACTGTATCAGTCATACCGCTAGCGGGCGTAATGTTCGAGTATTTTTATCCCAGAAATGTCCTCCACAAACGGTCTTCTCCGTATTCTGCGAATCGATTTTGAATTTATTGATTACGTGTCGCTTCATGTCGTGTCGACGACTTCAAGTCTTGTTACAAACGTGGCCATCGCTCTATAGAATTATACATAAAGTTATACAGCACAGTCCGAGTATTAGTGGAAAGTATTTCCAGAAGGAAAGTTTTCGTCTCTTTTCCTGATTTATCCAAGCCTGATATTCTTTAATCTCACGTGCAATATTCTCGGGTAAACGAAGACACACTTCATCCGTGAAAAAATGTAAAACAAACAGGCGACCTTCGTTCGCGACCCCGTCATCGAAGATTTCATTCACAACAGTTGTATAACTTTCTAAAGTTCGTATGCTGTTGAGCATCTTATCCAAATCAGTTCTATTCATTACGGTATTATTGAAATCACGAGCGAGATGTTGGTCCATGAAAGGTGCCATTGCGAATGATGAATGCGGTGTTATAGCGATATATAAGTACGAATCAAACCTCATGAGGCGTGCTACATATTAACCCCGACGCCTCGGGGGTGTCTTTGGTCCGGAATTCGAATACGGCGTAGCCATAACGTTATAACGCTATGGTGTCATAGCTGTTTTGACCTCGAACTTTTAAACTTCGACCTAGATACCGACCTCAACCCCTCGGGGCGTCTTTGACCCGGAATTCGAATATTACGTAACATGTTTCCACCTCGCATGAGGTCATAGCTGTGTCTCAACCGGTCTTTTGCTATCTACTTTCCGTAACGGTAAAAATTGCCAGAATTTTCGATTTTTGCCAAAACAAATTTGGACAACTAAGTAAATGACAATTAATACTCGGAAAACAACACATAAAATTGTGCCAGAAAAGCATTTATTTTTTTGTATATTGAAAAAACGGTATGTTTTGTTATGGAATTACATGAGCCATCTTAATAGCACTAGTTGGCCTAACTGACGTCTTAAAATAACCACGGAGACAAGTTTCTAATTGTGTTAAAAAGAGGTATATCATTTAGACCTTTATACCCCATCATAAATTGTAAAAAGTAAACCTATGATATTTCATTCGGTTGACGACTGACAGGAGCTTGGTCTTAGTCAGTATAATTTTCTGGAACACTTTGTATTACATAGACAATGCATAGGCATCTTAAGCTATGGTAAGAATATCGTCAGACTATATATTATGGGGTCATGGGTAAAGACAGTGAAAATTTGCCCCCCCCCACCACCCATTTCCCAGAAAAACCTAGGTAGAAAGCAGACAGGGGAGTTTAGCCCTGACCAGTATGTCTTTCAAACTCTTGTTCTTTTTATAAGCAATGACTGGCCTTTGGGTCAGAGGTCGAACAAGTTTATTTTGAAGTAGTTTGTATTCTTCTACTATAATCGTTGGGGCCTCCGTGGCTCAGTAGGTAGAGCGTTGGACGCTCAATCCAAACAGCCTTCCACCAATGGGTCGCGGGTTCGAATCCCACTCGGTCCAAAAATTGGAAAATTTTCTGACTGGGTTTTCACTCGAACGACCTATGTGGGATGGTTGCCAGTTACCAGCGGAAGGTCGTGGGTTTCCTCCGGGCACAGAGTCCGGTTTCCTCCCACAATAAAACTCGTAACGTCGCCATATAAGTGAAATAATCTTGAGCGCGGCGTAAAACACCAAACAATTAATCAATCTACTATAATCTTGACCATAGCGATGCTCGCCCATTCTGCCAGAGCAACGAGAGACTTCCTCCGTCAAAATGACATACAAACTCTTCAATGGCCTGCTCTCAGTCCAGACTTAAATCCGATAGAACACTTGTGGGACGAGATTCAGAGGAGGCTCAATCTCGTGCGGCCAAGGCCGACAACTGCAGCTTAACTCACTCAGCGTATCACATAGTTTGGGCCCAAGTTCCTATCATCTTTATCAACCGTCTCATCCACTCAATGTCCAGACGATGCAACGCTGTAATCAACGCCCATGGTGGCCATACACATTATTGACTTCCAGATCGCACTGTCACACCAACTGTCCTCACTCTCAAATTTGTGTTGTTTACATCTATTTGAAATACACTGATTATCAATATCCAAAAAGGAGTGACGTTGTTTTGCGGTTCAGCATATAATCAACTTTCTATAGATGTGCAAATTTATTCTAATGTATTTTGGCCTGAGTGTTCTAGAATTTCAGAGAATCTAATTAAGGACATTTTTTTTTTGGGGGGGGGGGGGGGGGGGGGGGTCGGCAGTCAGTTTCTAACCTTTCTCTAACTCGACAGTGACACTATCATTTATTTCATTTGTGAGTTATCAGGATTTTCTTCTGTGGAGTTACCAGTGTGTTTACAAGATTATATTCTGTGGAGTTACCAGTGAGTTTACAAGATTATATTCTGTGGAGTTACCAGTGTGTTTACAAGATTATATTCTGTGGAGTTACCAGTATGTTTACAAGATTATATTCTGTGGAGTTACCAGTGTGTTTACAAGATTATATTCTGTGGAGTTACCAGTGTGTTTACAAGATTATGTTCTGTGGAGTTACCAGTGTGTTTACAAGATTAAATACTGTGGAGTTACCAGTGTGTTTACAAGATTATATTCTGTGGAGTTACTAGTATGTTTACAAGATTATATTCTGTGGATTTACCAGTATGTTTACAAGATTATATTCTGTGGAGTTACCAGTGTGTTTACAAGATTATATTCTGTGGATTTATCAGTGTGTTTACAAGATTCTTTTCAGTGGATTTATCAGTGTGTTTACAAGATTCTTTTCAGTGGAGTTACCAGTGTGTTTACAAGATTCTTTTCAGTGGATTTACCAGTATGTTTACAAGATTATATTCTGTGGAGTTACCAGTGTGTTTACAAGATTATATTCTGTGGATTTATCAGTGTGTTTACAAGATTATATTCTGTGGAGTTACCAGTATGTTTACAAGATTATATTCTGTGGAGTTACCAGTGTGTTTACAAGATTCTTTTCAGTGGATTTATCAGTGTGTTAACAAGATTATTTTCAGTGGATTTACCAGTATGTTTACAAGATTATATTCTGTGGAGTTACCAGTGTGTTTACAAGATTATATTCTGTGGAGTTACCAGTGTGTTTACAAGATTATATTCTGGGGAATTACCAGTGTGTTTACAAGATTATATTCTGTGGATTTATCAGTGTGTTTACAAGATTCTTTTCAGTGGATTTACCAGTGTGTTTACAAGATTATATTCTGTGGAGTTACCAGTGTGTTTACAAGATTATATTCTGTGGAGTTACCAGTGTGTTTACAAGATTATATTCTGTGGAGTTACCAGTATGTTTACAAGATTATATTCTGTGGAGTTACCAGTGTGTTTACAAGATTCTTTTCAGTGGATTTATCAGTGTGTTTACAAGATTCTTTTCAGTGGATTTACCAGTATGTTTACAAGATTATATTCTGTGGAGTTACCAGTGTGTTTACAAGATTATATTCTGTGAAGTTACCAGTGTGTTTACAAGATTATATTCTGTGGATTTACCAGTGTGTTTACAAGATTATATTCTGTGGAGTTACCAGTGTGTTTACAAGATTATATTCTGTGGAGTTACCAGTGTGTTTACAAGATTATATTCTGTGGATTTACCAGTGTGTTTACAAGATTCTTTTCAGTGGATTTACCAGTGTGTTTACAAGATTATATTCTGTGGAGTTACCAGTGTGTTTACAAGATTATATTCTGTGGAGTTACCAGTGTGTTTACAAGATTATATTCTGTGGAGTTACCAGTATGTTTACAAGATTATATTCTGTGGAGTTACCCGGGGCCTCCGTGGCTCAGTAGGTAGAGCGTTGGACGCTCAATCCAAACAGCCTTCCACCAATGGGTCGCGGGTTCGAATCCCACTCAGTCTAAAAAAAAATTGGAAAATTTTCTGACTGGGTTTTCACTCGAACGACCTATGTGGGATGGTTGCCAGTTACCAGCGGAAGGTCGTGGGTTTCCTCCGGGCACAGAGCCCGGTTTCCTCCCACACTAAAACTGGCAACGCCGCCATATAAGTGAAATAATCTTGAGCGCGGCGTTAAACACCAAACAATCAATCTGTGGAGTTACCAGTGTTTACAAGATTATATTCTGTGGAGTTACCAGTGTGTTTACAAGATTATATTCTGTGGATTTATCAGTATGTTTTCAAGATTTCATTTTGTGGATTTATATTTTGTGATGATCGGATTTAAACTACTACCAGTGAACTTTGTGAAGTTGTTAGGATTAGAGATTTCTTGACTTGTATAAGTAAGTCACTTTGATATATGTTTTCTTTCCAATGTTTGTATAATATTTGCCTGTAAATAAGTTATTCTGTTTGTTTTTTAATATAAAAAAGGGCTTCACAATCGAAAATACATGCAAACGACGCTAGAGGTAGACCAACAAGCGACTTGATGGGGTCGAAAACGATATGTGTCATTCTTTGTTGAGATTTAGACTGAAAAGAGTTTGACAATACACGCCCTAAAAAATGAACCAATCAATCAATGTGGACAATTTCAGACCCTAGTAAAAAAAACCTATTCGTTTTTTTTAATCGTAATATTTTTATTCATTCAAATTAAGTACACTTTAAAGTTAAATGTTTTTCTCCCGTATCGGGCTTCAAATACTCAGAAATGTAATAATAACATGAGTTAATACTTGGTTATTAATTAATTTTTAAATTATTTAAAATTCTAACAAATCTACTTTATCACAGGAGAAGAAAAAGTAAGATGGTATGTAAGTAACCATTTAAACGTTTAGAGAATCTGGCCACCATTACAGATATTAAAAATCTCCAATTCCTTTAAAATGGCATGAGCTTAAAAATGCAAACTCTTTTCATAAATTGTGTAGACAATAATAGAGTTCAAAGTTCATCGAAAAACGAAATGATTGATACTGAAATAAGAAACGTTGATAAAATGGAAATAGTGTTGGAAAAGTAAACAACATTTTAATAACCAGCACAGATATTCGCTGTAAGTTAGTTTAAAACATTGCTAAAACGTACATTCTCGAAAGTAGTAGCCCTAAAAAGCATGTAATTTGTACAAATTGAAAAATAGCCGATAATTTTTAAATTCAAACATTTTTGTGAGTTCCTGCTACTTAAGGGTAGACCAAAAGGTAATTCCCTTGTCATTATCATTCTGGGCACGCATATTGTAGTAGATACATACAGATTACTGTAAAACATTCATTGATTGATTGATTGTTTGGAGTTTTACGCCGCGCTCAAGATTATTTCACTGATATGGCGGCGTTGCCAGTTTTTTAGTGGGAGGAATCCGGGCTCTATGCCCAGAGGAAACCCACGACCTACCGTTGGTAACTGGCAACCATCCACATAGATCGTTCGAGTGAAAACCCAGTCAGAAACATTTTTTTGACTGAGTTGCATACGAACCAGCGACCCATTAAACACATTGATTGATTGATTGATTGATTGGTGTTTTACGCCGCGCTTAAACACATTGAAGCACATGGGTTAAACTTTGGTTCAAGATGGAATGACGTTTTGTCTCAATGTTTTCAATGAGGCCTAATACTAATAAATTGCTTTGATTGTTAAGCTGCCCACCAGCTTATGTAAAACCTTGCAATACTTGTAGAGTATAAGGAAACCTTCTACTAGATTGATTGATTGATTGCCACACTTAAGATATCAACATTGCCAGGTTTTGAGGGGGAGTGATCGATTGATTGATTGGTTGTCTTACACTCCACTCAAAAATGATTTCCCTTTGAAGAAGGCATGTGTCAGACTGAGAGCCTATTACTCTATTGATTGATTGGTTGTTTGGTGTTTTACGCCGTGCTCAAGATTATTTCACTCAATTTTTGGACTGCGCGGGATTCGAACCCGCGACCCATAGGTGGAAGGCTGTTCGGATTGAGCGTGCAACGCTCTACCTACTGAGCCACGGAGGCCCCTATTATTACTCTATTGAATGAGCCACCACGACAAACATTTTTAGAAAGATTGCTTGCATGTATTGTAGATTATGGGTTAAAACATTGCATAATATAATGTGTATTGAGTGTGCTAGTTTGCATAGTGGTGTTAAAATATGCTATCATTTGACACAATAATGCATGCAAATGATTGTAAATTGTGCTTACTAAAATGTCCTAAAACTCATTTACCACCAGTGTTGGAAGTTTTTAACATATTGTCTGATGCCAGGTAGATTAAACCCCTTGCTCAGTATTACACATTTTTTGTTTAAAATATAATTTCTAAATCTAGCTTTTCAAATATCATTACCAAGTAGATAATACTTATTCTTCCTGTATTACACATTTTTTGTTTAAAATATCATTTCTAAATCCAGCTTTTCAAATATCATTACCAAGAAGATAATACTTACATGTATTCTTCCTGTATTACACATTTTTGTTTAAAATATAATTTCTAAATCTAGCTTTTCAAATATTATTATAAAATAGATAATACAAATTCTTCTGGTATTACACATTTTTTTTCCTTTAAAATATCATTTCTAGATCTAGCTTTTCAACATATCATTACCAAATAGATAATACTTATTCTTCCTGTATTACACATTTTTCTTCAAAATATCATTTCTAAATCTAGCTTTTCAACATATCATTACCAAGTAGATAATACAAATGCTTCCTGTATTACACATTTTTGTTTAAAATATCATTTCTAGATCTAGCTTTTCAACATATCATTACCAAGTAGATAATACAAATGCTTCCTGTATTACACATTTTTGTTTAAAATATCATTTCTAGATCTAGCTTTTCAACATATCATTACCAAATAGATAATACTTATTCTTCTGTTATTACACATTATGTTGATATAGGCCTATATAACAATACCAGACTAAACAAGGTTTATATCTGGATAGATATTTCAAGAATAACAAATGGTTATGGGATTTCACTTACATATTGGCTGCAAGAATAACAAATGGTTATGGGATTTCACTTACATATTGGCTGCAAGAATAACAAATGGTTATGGGATTTCACTTACATATTGGCTGCAAGAATAACAAATGGTTATGGGATTTCACTTACATATTGGTCTCAAGAATAACAAATGGTTATGGGATTTCACTTACATATTGGTCTCAAGAATAACAAATGGTTATGGGATTTCACTTACATATTGGCTGCAAGAATAACAAATGGTTATGGGATTTCACTTACATATTGGTCTCAAGAATAACAAATGGTTATGGGATTTCACTTACATATTGGCTGCAAGAATAACAAATGGTTATGGGACTTACATATTGGCCTCAAGAATAACAAATGGTTATGGGACTTACATATTGGACTCAAGAATAACAAATGGTTATGGGATTTCACTTACATATTGGTCTCAAAAATAACAAATGGTTATGGGATTTCACTTACATATTGGCTGCAAGAATAACAAATGGTTATGGGATTTCACTTACATATTGGACTCAAGAATAACAAATGGTTATGGGATTTCACTTACATATTGGTCTCAAAAATAACAAATGGTTATGGGATTTCACTTACATATTGGCCTCATGAACAACAAATGGTTATGGGATTTCACTTGCATATTGGAATCAAGAATAACAAATGGTTATGGGATTTCACTTACATATTGGCCTCAAGAACAACAAATGGTTATGGGATTTCACTTGCATATTGGAATCAAGAATAACAAATGGTTATGGGACTTCACTTACATATCGGAATCAAGAATAACAAATGGTTATGGGATTTCACTTGCATATTGGAATCAAGAATAACAAATGGTTATGGGACTTCACTTACATATTGGACTCTAGAGAAACAAAATAAGATTAATAAGAAAACTAAAAATAATTAAGGGAGTACACTTTTAGGGTTACACTTATTATGCTAAAGAAACATTTTTTAGAATTACAATCATTATACACAAGAAACACTTTTTAGAATTACAATCATTATACACAAGAAACTGTTTTTAGAATTACAATCATTATGTTTAAGAAACACTTTTTAGAATTACAATCATTATGCCCAAGAAACACTTTTTAGAATTACAATCATTATGCCCAAGAAACACTTTTTAGAATTACAATCATTATGCCCAAGAAACACTTTTTAGAATTACAATCATTATGCCCAAGAAACACTTTTTAGAATTACAATCATTATGCCCAAGAAACAATTTTTAGAATTACAATCATTATGCCCAAAAAACACATTTTAGAATTACAATCATTATGCCTAAAACACTTATTAGAATTACAATCTTTATGCTAAAAAAAACACCTTTTAGAATTACAATCATTATACACAAGAAATAATTTTTAGAATTAAAATCATTATACACAAGAAACACTTTTTAGAATTACAATCATTATACACAAGAAATAATTCTTAGAATTAAGAACATTATACACGAGAAACACTTTTTAGAATTAAAGTCATTATACACAAGAAACACTTTTTAGAATTACAATCAGTATGCCCAAAAAACACTTTTTAGAATTACAATCAGTATGCCCAAAAAACACTTTTTAGAATTGCAATCTCTGGAAATATTTTTTCAGGCTATGGTGATAGTATGATGTATCATAGATAAATTCAGCTAGACGATTTCCATATACGACTGTTCAAACAGATTGTGTTGCAGATAACTAAAAACAATAACAAAATTCTTTCCACATCATTATCAAAGTGTTAATTAAAAAACACATTTTACTTCATAAAACGTCTTTGTCTAAAAGAAAACATATAATATATAAACCTGATTTACCCAAAATGAAAAACAAAATAAAAAAATATAGATTTTCAAATACATACAATAAATTTCTAAAATTTAATAAGACATAATTTGACAAAAAGATGAATAAAATATAGAAACTAGTTTGAAGGTAATGAATGTACAAATGTATGTTGGTCTGGTGACAATACTGAAAAGAAAAGGATTTCAAACAAAACCAAAAAAGCATGTAATTGGCAAAAGGTGGATTGGAACTTAAAATAATATTTCTCTACAGTAAAAAGACACAAGTTCCCAAAATTAGAGAGCAGGAGCCTGTTGCACAAAGCATTAAGCCTTAGGACACTTCAGATCTGTCGCAGATTGATAGTCTTAAGGATGGAGCATGTTCTATTTGCCCCCAGTCAGTCTTAAGGTTGCGACCAATCAGTGACCTGTACTTCATCACGTGATCTTTTTTGTCTGCGTTTCGTGATGTCATTTCTAGTCGGTTGCCAGTCTGTATAATATGATGACAAAGTTCCCTTCCGATCAACTGATCGCCTCGACTTGAGCGGGAATTAAGACTAATAGCTGGGAATCGGTAGGTTGAACGAGGAAGCAGTCTCAGTCAACATGAACAGTCTAAAGATTTCAACGAAAACAATCAGATCGGATCTTAACTCGACCTAGCTGGGGCTTGGAGCTTACGCAAGGTTACAGGCCTAAAGGAACAATGCTGTAAGTTTAAGCGTAACTGTATGCCAGCTTTGTGAAACGGGTCCCAGAAACCATTTTCCAATACCAGGAGAAAACATTGTCAAAAAAGAATAGGCATTTGGTGATCATCATAAAAAGAAATTAGTCAATCTACAAAAAGAATCTACCTACATTTGTATTCAATAGCTCTAGTCTCTTTGGCATGAAAATACATTTTTTTAAACAAATCATACTTAAGAAGATACACAGTTTACAGTTTTTTGATTCAAGAATTGTACAATTGATAGATTTAAACAAAACACCACACTCAAATAAGATAAAGGGAGGGGTGGGTGGAATTCAAGAATTGTACAATTGATAGATTTCAACAAAACACCACACTCAAATAAGATAAAGGGAGGGGTGGGTGGAATTCAAGAATTGTACAATTGATAGATTTCAACAAAACACCACACTCAAATAAGATAAAGGGAGGGGTGGGTGGAATTCAAGAATTGTACAATTGATAGATTTCAACAAAACACCACACTCAAATAAGATAAAGGGAGGGGTGGGTGGAATTCAAGAATTGTACAATTGATAGATTTCAACAAAACACCACACTCAAATAAGATAAAGGGAGGGGTGGGTGGAATTCAAGAATTGTACAATTGATAGATTTCAACAAAACACCACACTCAAATAAGATAAAGGGAGGGGTGGGTGGAATTCAAGAATTGTACAATTGATAGATTTCAACAAAACACCACACTCAAATAAGATAAAGGGAGGGGTGGGTGGAATTCAAGAATTGTACAATTGATAGATTTCAACAAAACACCACACTCAAATAAGATAAAGGGAGGGGTGGGTGGAATTCAAGAATTGTACAATTGATAGATTCGGATAAAACATCACACTCAAATAAAGCTAAAGAGGGGATAATTGTCTAAAAAGGCACATCAGCCTTACTTTTTGTGACACGGACAAAAAAGAAACATAAATTAAAAAAAGAGATAAATAAATCAGCTTTGGAAAAAAATAAATATTAGTTTTATGTAATCCTAAAATAAAGTCTACGTAATCATGATATACACATATTTTTTAAAAATCTATGAGTGCAAAGATGAGTAAAAAAAAGCCAAAAGAGATTATTTACTCAATTAAATCCTCATCCAACAATTTTTTTTAAAAATTGAGAAAAAAGCATCAGCTAGTTAAAACAAGAAGCACCGGGGGAGGGAGGGTCGGAATAATTCCCCACCTTTTATTTATATATTTATATATAAAAATAATCAAAATGTTAGTTTATCAATTCAACAAAAAAAGTTTAAAACAACAAGGCAATCTGGGATAGAAATTAAAGAAAACAGAAGAAATAACATCGTTAATATAGTTGCAGTTTTGCGAAAAACAATTTCAATTTCAAATTCAATGACAAGTGTTGTCTTTATAGCTTCAGTATTGGTTCATAGTTCATCACTAAGGTCTTTCACAGCTTTCGAACAGAGCTTTTTGGCAGAGCTTTTTGGCAAGCGTAGAACATTCCCGACTACTTTGAGGGTTATCAGGCTTATATGGAGTCATCTCAACAAGATCTTTACCACTCTGAAAGAAATTGTCAGTGAAAATTAAGTGTAAGATTTTTACACCAAAACATTTTACTTTGGCAACTTATCTCCAGACATTAAATAAGATTCCCTGAGTGGAATCGGTACCAGGTAGCCACCAATGGTTTTCAGAAGTCACCAGGAAAATGTATATCATTTTAGTTTGGTACAGATTTTTTTCCTTTCATTTAAAGACACACTGATAAAAGTAAAAAATACTGTTTTTATTAACAACAGAGGGTTTTCCGTATTTGGTTAGAAACTTCCTATCTTTCCGAAATTCAAGTTTTGCACCATTTGGTATGCTTAATTTGAATTTGAAAAACTGATTAGTTCGGTACCAGTTATTGTAATGCAAACAAGTGCCCAAAATGCCATGACAGTCAGTTTGGTTGCACAAACAAGTGCCCAAAATGACATGACAGTCAGTTTGGGTGTAATAAGAAGTGCACAAATGACATAACAGTCAGTTTGGTTGCACAAACAAGTGCCCAAAATGCCATGACAGTCAGTTTAGTTGCACAAACAAGTGCCCAAAATGCCATGACAGTCAGTTTGGTTGCACACACAAGTGCCCAAAATGACATGACAGTCAGTTTGGTTGCACAAACAAGTGCCCAACATGACATGACAGTCAGTTTGGTTGCACAAACAAGTGCCCAACATGACATGACAGTCAGTTTGGTAGCACAAACATGTGCCCAAAATGCCATGACAGTCAGTTTAGTTGCACAAACAAGTGCCCAACATGACATGACAGTCAGTTTGGTAGCAGAAACATGTGCCCAAAATAACATGACAGTCAGTTTAGTTGCACAAACAAGTGCCCAACATGACATGACAGTCAGTTTGGTTGCACAAACATGTGCCCAAAATGACATGACAGTCAGTTGGGTTGCACAAACAAGTTTTACAGTACGATTAGTTATCAGAGGCACAAAAAAGCTTGTTGATAAATGTGAGATAGCCATCTAAAATTAGAACTTACCCTAGTCCTAAAGACCAGATCTAACGTCTTAGGCCAATGGTTGACATTTTTATCAGAAATATCCATTGGAATGAGGTTGGAGAGTTCACAAAGGAGATCAATTGATCATGTGACTTATAAGTTTTCAACAAAATAACGACACCCTGGAATTTTACCTGGTATTTGCTTGCATCTACATGCTTTTCTATTATTCTCTTACACTTAGCTTGGGCTATTGTTAGTTACATCGCACATTTAAACAATAGCAGCTATTGAAAACGCCCTGTGGAACCAATCACAGTGGCCAGTTCAAAGAGATGTATAATTATGGGGGACTTTAACATTGATTTACTAAAGTCAGAAAACCACCACGACACAGGAAATTTTCTTAACATCATGAAATCCCATTATTTCTTCCCAAAAATAACGAAGCCTACTAGGGTCACCTCAACAACTGCTACTCTTATCGATAATATCTTCTTGAACTTCCATGAATATGATATCTTCTCAGGCATACTTCTCTCTGACATAAGTGATCATTTCACATAATTCAACAAAATACTATAAATGACAAATATAAACCAGACGTGATGTTTTATCGAAAATCTGGCTCTGACCAAAAAAACAAGTTCAGAAATATACTATCCAGCAAGAATTGGGATCATATCCTTAGTAATAATACGACGAAATTAGTTGCCGATACCCTCTCTTCTGAACTTACTGATATCTACAACGAATGCTTCCCTGTAGTGTCATTGACTTCGCGAAAGCAGAAAATACCTAAACCGTGGGTAACTCCCGCAATCCTGGTTTCCATTAGGGAGAAAAATAAGTTGTTTAGAAATCATCTATTCCAAGGTGATCCGGAAGTCTCTCAAAGATACCAGAAATATAGAAATAAACTTAATCGTACCTTAAAATTAGCAAAACAAACATATTATGAAGATAAATTTAACTCTTCAAACAATGACATTAAAAACACTTGGAAAATAATTAATGAACTATTGAATCGGAAAGACTGTAAAAAGCTGCCAACTAAATTTAGGATAAATAATAGTGATGTCGCTGACCCCACCGAAATTGCCAATCACTTTAATAATCATTTTAGTACAATTGCGTCGAAGCTGGATTTAGAAATACCCCACACAACCACCAATTTCACAGACTTTTTGATCTCCGATTACTCCAATGACTTCGTTTTCGAGGATTGCACGCCAGAGGAAATTAAGTCCACTATTACAGGACTTAAAAATAGTGCCGCCGGTTTTGACGGGATGAAAGCATCCTTGATAAAACCAGTAGCTGATCTGATTGCTAAACCTCTGGCTCATCTAATTAATTTATCATTTAGGGAGGGAGAAGTTCCAGACTTTATGAAAACCGCTATAATAACACCCATATATAAATCAGGAGAAGTGGAAACAATCGAGAACTACCGGCCGATATCTGTCTTGCCATGTCTAAGTAAAATTTTGGAAAGAACAGTTGCCAATAGAATGCAAGACTATATAGTCAACAACAACATATTGTTTTTCAATCAGTTCGGCTTTCGGGAAAATCATTCCACAATGCATGCCGTATTATCTTTATATCAGAAATTAGTAGCTGCTAAAGTTGAAAATAGGTACAGTCTTGTAGCATTCTTGGACCTGTCGAAAGCTTTCGACACGGTTCATCATAAGATTCTCCTTAACAAATTGAACCACTATGGCTTCCGAGGTATCAGTAATAAATGGTTTGAGAGCTACTTATCTTTCAGGACACAGATGGTCAAGTTCAATAATTCCTTATCTAACCCAGAGAGCGTAACATGTGGCGTGCCACAGGGGTCAATTTTAGGCCCAATTTTGTTCCTGCTATACATAAACGATATTGGAAATGTGTCCAAACTTCTTGACATCATACTCTTTGCTGACGACACAAGCGCCTTATTGACTGGTTCAGACCCAGAAAGTCTAGTACGACTTATGTCTGAAGAACTAGGAAAGCTACACCTCTGGTTTTGTAGTAACAAATTATCCTTAAACATAATTAAATCAAGCTGCATGTTTATTAGACCTAGTAAGCGATGTAAGTATAAACCTCAGGAGGTAACAATCAATGACAAAACCGTCGACTATGTAGAATCGTTTAAATTTCTAGGAGTACACTTTAACAATAAGCTAAATTGGACTACGCATATAAGCGAAATGACTAAAAAGATCTCTCGGAATATTGGCATAATTAGTCACATTAAAAAGCTTGTAAGTCGGGAAACTCTCCATTTGTTGTATTATTCCCTTATACTTCCATATTTGTCTTATTGTAATCTAGTCTGGGGAAACACATTCAAAACTCACCTCCTACCACTGTTTTTACTACAGAAACGTATTGTGCGAATAATATCCTCCTCACATAGGTTTGAACACACTGAACCCCTATTCAAAAATCTAAATCTTTTGACAGTGTTCGAAATAAATGATTTTCACATTTTGATATTTGTGCATAAAACTTACCATCACAACCATTTGATACCAGCAGCTTTGCAAGACCTGTTTGCACATATTTCTACTGTTCACCAATACCCAACCCGAAATAGTACTGTTAACCTATATCGTCCTTACTTTTCTACCGAACTTTCTCGTTATACGGTGAAAGTGAAAGGTCCAAGACTATGGAATAATCTGGCACTAGCAGTCAAGAAAATAAATTCTATATCTTTATTCAAAACCCACTGCAAATCTGAATTAATCAGTAGATTGTAAAGTAATGAGGGAAATGCAATTAATCAGGCACAGGAGTCCATCATGGGAAAGGTCATATTTCACCATTATAAGATTTCCGTATACTTATGATATTGTTTTCTTTCATATCTAATAGTAACTTGTTATTATGTTATTTCTTATTGGGATAGAACAAGACATATTTGTCTTTATTCCCGCCTAATTATATTGTTACCTTTGTTAAAAAAAATTATTATTTTTTATGGTGAAATAAACAAAAACAAAAAGTGAATCGGATCGGAATGGAACGTCGACATTTTACGTCAAATGGGACTATTTTGTGAAATTGACTCTACGTTTTCGTTACTAGTTTAGCGTTTTCTTAAATTCAAAAAATATATTCAAGTACAGCATGATTTCAGGATGTTTATATTTATCTGATAGTTTTAAAAATGTTACCCTAGATCGCGTGCGAAAATCCCTGCTTTGTAACCGGTAAAGTTGTACGAGGTCTATCTTGGTCACGTCTAAATGAGATGTCGCGAGAATATGTTTGGTGAGATAGCAAACTAACACCAAGTACCAGAAATGTGTGTACTAAACATACAGGCCCGAATTCATAAAGCTATTTTAACCTGCGTACAATTAACGAGCGTTCAACTGTTAAACGGAGGATAAAACAGTGTTGTATGCGTGCGGATAAACGGCTGTCTAAGCGGCTATTCTGAACCGTCGATGATCGATGATTTATCCGCCCGCATACAAGTCCTGTGTCAACGCACGTACAACCACTGTTTACTGCACAGTGTTAGACGAAATTACATAAATGGGGAGCATTATGCACCAAAATTGATGAACTCCCTCTTTCGAGCACAAATTGCAGCAGATACACGATGCACAGCTCGGCAAACAGAGGATTGTGAAACTCCACACATGTCAGCAATATCCGTCTGGAATGACGCTCTGGCATAAAACCGTAATGCAACTGACAACTGCTGCAGAGTAGTCAGAGCATGATTTCTTCTCGTGTTCAGTAGCAAATCATCTTCTATCAGGTCTAACAGCCAACGGAAAGTATCTTTAGATATCCGGTATCGTCGCATAAATTTCCTTTCACTGAATTTTGTGAGGGGTCAATTCGAACCTCAAAAACCCTCTGTTCACGAGGAGCGGGTAGGCGTTGCTCCTCCTCGGCTGCCTCCTCCAGTGCCAAATCAAAAATGTCTAGTACAGCGTCAATGACTGAAGTTTACTGCGCTCTGAAATACTTAGTCGGAGATTTAAACATGCCCCTCCGGTGCGTTTAACTTTTCTTTTGTTTGATAAACGTTTGTTGTCCGCGCGTTTGATAATCACTTTAAAGAGGGGATGATCATCCGATTAGTAAAGTTGTACGCGTACAACACCTAAAATAGCTTTATGAATTCGGGCCACAAAGTTTATTGGTTGGTGTTTTTTTGAAAACTTATCCACAATAGGCATTCATAAGAAAATACATGAGACCTAAAAAAAGTGATTTCAAATATATGTAGGTAAATAAGACCAATAGCTTACTTTTGCTTTCTTCATCTCATTTTCATCGCACCATGTTTCGAAGGCCACTCTCAGACAATCAATGATTTTCTCATCTGATATCCTGGAGTATATTCTCAGGATTTGTTCTTCAAAGCAGGGAGGTAACATTTGAGAGACCTACAAAAAAAAGATGGACGGCTAAAGATTATTTAACTTCAATGTAGCGTTTCCAGGTTTGTGTCGGCATAAGAGACTACATCGTACATATACATGTGCCCAGATTAAGCAGCCAAGGCTCTTGCAAAAAAATAATTGAGAGGGATCAATTATGGGTGCACTGAATGAAGATATGTAACGGTAGTTAGTTTGATATAGATGTAAACTTAATTGGTTCTGTGGCCGAAATGTAACCAATTGCAGTTTATGTTAAAGTGGCATGAGCTGCCAAAATTCAGATGTTTTTACATAAATACTGATTCTTAAAAGACTTTCAGCATTTGAAGTCGCTTATAAAACTACCAAAATGTACAGCTCCCAGATTGGTATCAACAGAGTGTGTACCCTTTGATAAAAATGACCAACAAATAGCTCATTCTGTTTCAACGAAATGTTCATTATTATTATCAGCTCATACAGAGATGGAGGACTTTTCTGTTGTGAAAATCAACAACAATTTCTGAACTTTTTTAAGGATGACCCACCTTCCCTATATTTTTTTACCACATCCCAATCCATAATGCTGTTGAAGCGTGGAAGGAAACTTGGCTGATGATGATATTCACAAGACAACGGTACACAGAGCAAGTACAGAAAAGTTCGTGTAAGTTTGTTTACCACATCCCAATCCATAATGCTATTGAAAAGTGCAAGGAAACTTGGAAGTCATGCAAACATTTCAGGTTGTTCGTCATTGATTGATTGATTGTTTGGTGTTTTACGCCGCGCTCAAGATTATTTCACTTATAATGCGGCGCTGTCGGTTTTATTGTGGGAGGAAACCGGGCTCTATGCCGAGAGGAAACCCACGGCCTTCCGGTGGTAACTGGCAACCATCCCACATAGGTCGTTCGAGTGAAAACCCAGTCAGAAAAATGTCCAATTTTTTTTGACTAAGTAGGATTCAAACCTGCGACCCTGTTCATCGTTGAAAAGATTTTATTCACTAGTAAGGTCCGATAGGTCTGCTAGTGAATGCCATGGGCGTCATCATTAAACATTCTATTTTACCAACATTCAATTTTACCAAGGATAGCTGTCATTGAGATTTTAATGCTGCGTTCTGTGGATGAATGAGCCTTTGCTTTTTATGAATTCAATTCTAAATTTGGATATATCAAATAATTGGCTGTGATCAATGTTTTGGCTTCACTTTTATTACCAAAGGGGTGTAGATTGATTGATGTTTGATGTCACACAAAATATCATTTTTTTACAAAACTTTGCTCAATGTATTGAACACGTATTGACCATTAATAGTTGAAATTCCATAGGAACCTGTTTTTCTTGACTGAAAAATAAAAAAGTATAGTGAAAAAGTTGTTTTTTTATATCAAATTCTTTAATATCAAATTGATTCACCAAAATTGGAAACTTTTGTAGTCCCAAAACCATTTTGTTCTAATATTCGATCAATCAATAGCACATGGACCCAATATCTTAATAATGTTGAATGCCAGCCACTCGTGGTCCAATCAGTCATCGTGGTCCATCGTGGTAAGAAACAATTCAATTTTCACACTTGTGGTGGTTTCAGTTTTTGATTTGATAGATTGATTGGGACCTAATTTACCAAAAGATCCACCCACCCCTCCCCCCAACAATACCTCAATTTTGACACTATGCTCCACAGCAGACCATAGAACATCAGTAAAGCTAATGTATTTGGCATACTGAACTCTTTCCCTTAAGAATAATTTTATGTTTGGACAGCAGCCAAATGCAATTTCAAGTTTTGGTGCATATATTTTTTAAAGCTTGTTGCTTGTCTAATCTTCGTCACTATAAGCCAATGGCATGGTGCCCGTTATATTTATTTTGGACAGTTTAAAATTTGTTTAATCTGAAATAACAAACACAAATCAGGACCTGTCTTCACCCTCCAGTGGTGATATTATACAATTATTGACTCTCCTGCCAGTTAATATGATGTTATAATGACCTGGACAACTTATATTGACCGATGCCGAAGTATATTGACCGACTGGCAGGAGAGTCAATAATTGTTTTATTATATATCAAGTTAGCGTATATATTTATTCTAAACCTTCACAGAATTTCAGGCAGATGATATATTTACATAATTCACATAACATAGTACATAGACATTACAAATGCAATGGGTTAAATTACGTCATGTGGATTACGTTTAAACGCTCAAATCTGATGTCATTGGAATGACGTCACAGTAATAAAGCTACACAAATTATGTTGCGCAACAAAGAGAATGTGACGTCAAATCTTATATTAATATTAACTGTCATGTGACCGCCTATTGACCAATGAAATTGCAACACTCACTCCAGTTATATAATAAAATGAATTAATGGAATGAAAATTAGACATGCTAAAAGCTTGTCCCGTATTTTGAATAAGCAAAGCTTAAAACAAATCCATGGTTGGACCCCTTCAAAATCTCGGTTATACCTCCAGGTCCTGTGATAGTGTTTGAAAATCCCCAGTTTTCTCAACCAATACCTTGGATCATGTATGAAAAATGAGGTCAACTAGACTGTTCCAGAGCTCCAAGAGGTAGGCCACACACAGTTGGACAGTTTTGTTTATAATTCAAGCTTTCAACTGTAAGGCATGTGTAAAAGATCAGTCCGCTGTCACCGGCCATTTGTTGAAAATGGACGGGCAAAAAGCTGTTGTGAACAGCTCATCGGAGGGAAAGAATTGACCTTGCTCCTTGATAGGTCAGCAAACATGGCTAAAACAATACCATAATGCCTCCAGCTTGAGGGCGCAAACTACATGTAGATAACAGATAGAGAATGATTTTTGAAAAGGACTGGCAAACGAGGCTTGGTTATTGTTCAGTTTATTTGTTGATTTGGAAACTGAAGCTGTCAAAAGATGTGATTTTTAACATTCCATTGCTTCAAAAATCAATATTCAACTCTAAATTTTCTTAAGCCTTTACCTGTTCTTTTCTAACTTTAAAGGCTTGATCTGGATTGTCCTTTGAATAAAATCGCACATCATCCACAGGATTTTCGGTCTTCTTGCCGTAATCCACCTTCATTGTCTGTTCAATAAATAGAAAAGGACATTCTGAAACAATGTGTCTATGTATGCCTGTAGCATTAACCTTTGTACCACTTCAATTTAAATGTCCTGAAATAATGCATAACTTTAACTAATTTCGGAGTAATTTTTCCACAGGTATTTTTCGTGTGACTGATCAGGGCTGTGTCTTTATGGGGTCATTGGTAGTTCTAGACTTTTATGGCCCTCACATTTTATAGTACTTCTTTAGTACATACAAAGTCATTCTGTCACCCAATAATACATGTAGAGAAACTATGGCTATTGATTTATTGATTTATGTTTTACTCTGCAATCAAGGCTAATTCACATGTGTTGTGGTGTTGCCAGGCTTAGTGGGAGAGGAAACCAGTCTCTTTGCGAGGAGGGAATCTGGAAACTCTACCAGATACAGCGATTGAGTGAAAAAATCACTAATTTTTCCATTTTTATTTGGTTCGATTGGTATTCCATCCCATGTTGCATAGATGGAAATCCTGTGTCGGACTGAAGGACTATCACTCTGCAGCCTGAGTTACCGAGGCCCCAAACTGTATAGCAAAATAAAACAAGAGTCATCAGAGGATGACGTATCCCCCCGGCCCCACATATACATTTAATTGTGGAAGTGGAAACATACTAAGAACAGACAAAAGTTCCTTTCCAAACAGGATATCCACATCTTTACTTGATAATAACCATCCTCACCAAGTTTGAACAATATTCAATGCAATATGTAGGAGGAAATGCATTTAGAAACCCATATCAGGTGGAATCAAGAAAAAAACAACAGGCACAGCGTTCTGGAAGGTAACAATTTAGCAGGGCTATGATAAGGAGCATGCAGTGCCTTGAAACACTGTAGGCCCTATGTCATCAGAAACATTACAAGCACCTATTGTTTACGTCTTCCTGTACAATCGGAAAAGGGCAGTAACTCAGAAACCAGCCTAACCAGCGTAAATCGCTTGATATCCAACATGTCCACCAGGATCAAACAATTCGATACAAAATGTGTGAGAAGATGCGATGACAAACACCCATTGTCTACATGTATGTCTTCGTATACTGTCGGAAAAGGGCAGTAACTGATTTTAATGAAACAAGCATAACCAAAATAGGAGGGACAGATCCTCATCTATCAGCATGATATCCAACATGTCCAATAAGTTTGGAAAAAATTTAATGAAGACCGTGGGAGGAGATGCGATGACAATGAAATTGTCTATGTCTTCATATACTGTCCAAAAAGGACAGTAAATCTGTAAATAATGAAACCAGCGTAACCAAAACATGACTACTAAAAAATTGATGAAAAACGTGGGAGGAGATGCGATGACAAGCACTAATTGTCTATGTCTTCCTACACTGTCGAAAAAGGGCAATAACTCTAAAAACAATGAAACAAACGTAACCAGAAAAGGACGTGCACATCCGTGCATCATATCCAACATGTTTGCCAAGTTTCGAAAAAAATTGATGAAAACCATGGGAGGAGATGCGATGACAAGCACTAATTGTCTATGTCTTCATACAATCTCGGAAAAGGGCAATAACTCTAAAAACAATGAAACAAACGTAACCAGAAAAGGACGTGCACATCCGTGCATCATATCCAACATGTCCACCAAGTTTTAAAAAAAAATGATGAGACCTGTGGGAAGAGATGTGATGACAAGCACTAATTGTCTTTGTCTTCGTATACTGTCGCAAAATGACAATAGCTTTCAAAATAATAAAACCAGCGCAATCAGAATAGGAGGTGCACATCCAACATGATATCCAACATATTTTGAAGACAGACAAGATTACAGACAGACAGACGGACAGACTAGCTGATCGCTATATGGGGGATGGTATAAAAAGTGACATTCTAAAGATTGGTTTTTGATGGTAATCCTGATTTTGTATAAAAGATGTCATCGGGATGATTGAGATTTGATGACATAACACTGCACAGCTGGATCTCTACTGGTAAATGAAAAGCAAACATTGATTGATGTTTTACATTGTACTCAAGATTATTTAACTTATAGCGTGGCAGGTTTAGTAGGTGAGGAAATATCCCAGAGGAATCCACCAGCCTTCAAGAAGTACCTGGTAACTCTTCAACAAAGGACAAGAAAGAAAACAAACACTCCGAAAATTATTTTTAGACTGAATGGAAAACGATGGCGTGACCCATCCGATGGAAGACCTGACTCAGGCAAAAGAGATTACCCCTCTGCTCAATCAACAGAGAAACAATAATATTTAGGATACCGTGTGGCAGATTGACTGTTAAATAATATTTTTCGTCCACAGATTGTATGACTAGCATGAAATTATTGATCAAGAGGCAAGAAATATAGAGGTCCTCACCAGAATATAGCCAGACCTAGTAACCCCCGCCAGAATTAGCCAGACCTAGTAACCCCCACCAGAATTAGGCAGACCTAGTAACCCCCACCAAAATTAGGCAGACCTAGTAACCCCCACCAGAATTAGCCAGACCTAGTAACCCCCACCAGAATTAGCCAAACCTAGTACCCCCCCCCCCCCAAATTAGCCAGACCTAGTAACCCTCACCAGAATTAGCCAGACCTAGTAACCCCCACCAGAATAAAAAAGACCTAGTAACCCCCACCAGAATTAGCCACACCTAGTAACCCCCACCAGAATTAGGCAGAACTAGTAACCCCCACCAGAATTAGGCAGACCTAGTAACCCCCAACAGAATTAGCCAGACCTAGTAACCCCCCCCCCCCCACCCCCCCAAATTAGAGAGACCCAGTAACCCTCACCAGAATTAGCCAGACGTAGTAACCGCCACCAGAATTAGCCAGACCTAGTAACCCCACCAGAATTAGCCAGACCTAGTAACCCCCACCAGAATTAGCCAGACCTAGTAACCCCCACCAAAATTAGCCAGACCTAGTAACCCCCACCAGAATTAGCCAGACCAAGTAGCCCCCACCAGAATTAGCCAGACCTAGTAACCCCCACCAGAATTAGCCAGACCTAGTAACCCCCGCCCGAATTAGCCAGAACTAGTAACCCGTTTCCCCCCCCCCTAAGTTAGCCAGAACTAGTAACCCCCACCAGAATTAGCCAGACCTAGTAACCCGTTCCCCCCCCCCAAATTAGTCAGACCTAGTAACCCCCACCAGAATTAGGCAGACCTAGTAACCCCCACCAGAATTAGGCAGACCTAGTAACCCCCACCAGAATTAGCCAGACCTAGTAACCCCCACCAGAATTAGCCAGACCTAGAACCCCCCCCCTCCCCCCCTAAATTAGGCAGACCTAGTAACCCCCACCAGAATTAGCCAGACCTAGTAGCCCCCACCAGAATTAGGCAGACCTAGTAACCCCCACCAGAATTAGGCAGACCTAGTAACCCCCACCAGAATTAGGCAGACCTAGTAACCCTCACCAGAATCAGCCAGAACTAGTAACCCCCACCAGAATTAGCCAGACCTAGTAACCCCCACCAGAATTAGGCAGACCTAGTAACCCCCACCAGAATTAGGCAGACCTAGTAACCCCCACCAGAATTAGCCAGACCTAGTAACCCCCACCAGAATTAGGCAGACCTAGTAACCCCCACCAGAATTAGGCAGACCTAGTAACCCCCACCAGAATTAGGCAGACCCAGTAACCCTCACCAGAATCAGCCAGAACTAGTAACCCCCACCAGAATTAGCCAGACCTAGTAACCCCCCCCCCCCCCCCCCCCCGCAAATTAGCCAGAACTAGTAACCCGTTCCCCCCCCCCCCCTAAATTAGGCAGACCTAGTAACCCCCACCAGAATTAGGCAGACGTAGTAACCCTCACCAGAATTAGCCAGAACAAGTAACCCCCACCAGAATTAGCCAGAACTAGTAACCCTCACCAGAATTAGCCAGACCTAGTAACCCTCACCAGAATTAGCCAGACCTAGTAACCCTCACCAGAATTAGCCAGACCTAGTAACCCCCACCGAATTAGCCAGACCTAGTAACCCCCGCCCGAATTAGCCAGAACTAGTAACCCGTCCCAGAACTAGTAACCCCCGCTAGAATTAGCCAGGCCTAGTAACCCGTTCCCCCCCCCCCCCCCTAAATTAGCCAGACCTAGGACCCCCACCAGAATTAGCCAGACCTAGTACCCCCACCAGAATTAGCCAGACTTAGTAACCCCCACCAGAATTAGGCAAACCTATTAACCCGTCCCCCCCCCAAATTAGCCAGACCTAGTAACCCCCACCAGAATTAGCCAGACCTAGTAACCCCCACCATAATTAGGCAGACCTAGTAACCCCCACCAGAATTGGGCAGATCTAGTAACCCCCGCCAGAACTAGTAACCTGTCCCCCCCCCCTCCTAAATTAGCCAGAACTAGTAACCCCCCTAAATTAGCCAGACCTAGTAACCCCCACCAGAATTAGCCAGACCTAGTACCCACACCAGAATTAGCCAGACTTAGTAACCCCCGCCAGAATTAGGCAAACCTAGCAGCCCCCACCAGAATTAGGCAAACCTATTAACCCTTACCAGAATTAGGATGTCTTCTTCCTTCACAGATATTTTAGCCTTCTTAGCAATCTTATTAGCAAATTGTAAAACCTCCTTTTGAATTTCAGAAATCTGGAAAATAATCACACAAAACCAAAGCTTGAAATGGGTATATGTAGCTTTTAGAGGTCACCTATTTATAAAAATAAAAATAAAAATTTTACTTGACCAGTAAGCAAGGTAGGAATGTTCATGTTTAATCAGTTAATTAGCAAGAATAATTGAAAACTGCGGCGTTTCAATTGAAACCAACCTCTTTGCTTGGATGAAACCCCCGTCTTTTGCAAGTAACTGGCAATCCGTCCACATAGGGCGATCCAGTGAAAACGGATGTTTTTTTTCAGTGTTTTCCCAGGTGCAATGTGAGAGTGTTTTGATCCACCAATCATATGGTCAAAAGATCTTTGGGAATCATGGATCCCCTGTAAGTTAGATAATGCTCTATTGCACAACATCCCACTGGAGTACTGGTGTCCAGATGATTAGACAGGTGGAGAAGCTATTACCTAAATGCACATCCTCTGTGTGCGAATGGCTTACTCTTATAACATTGGTTAAAAACAAATACTAATCTTCATTTCGTTTTTGTTATTTGCGATACTGTGTACATGTAGTTGTTTCCATAGTTTTTAAACTATTAATTTAAAAACGACTTAGTTTTAGCCATTATTGTTAAGTGGTTCAGTTTTTAAGGTTGTTTAAATTACAAAATCGCCCAAAAATGTCAAATAGAGTCAAGGGCCCTCTCGTCGGCAAATCCTGTCTGATATTTATGAAGAAAGCAAATTTATAGAAGTTTACTATATTAAGTGAAATACTTTAAATGGAAAATGGGACGAATAAAATATGTTCAGGTATTTTGAAAATGTCTTAATGTTAGTGTAAAAGCATACCCAAATGACAACAGAATCATTAGAAACAGCGTAACTTCAGTGCTGGATTATTCTCATTTCACGTTTTTTAATTTACAGTCTTAAAGAAGCATGAGCTGCCAAAATTCACACTTTTTTCATAATTTCTGATCGGCACGAGGCTTTGAATGCCATTGAAAACCTAAATGATTGTCGTTGGAATGAGGAAAATCTATACTGTATGTGACCTGCACGAACCGAAAACATGTTCGAAAAGTAAACAAAATTTAAATAACCGGGACAACCATTCATTCATTATAAGCCAAAGTTAGTTCAAAACAATATTTTATTGTACATTTTCGAGACTAGAAGCACTAAAAAGCTTCTTAATTATACGTTTTGAGAAAAATAGCCAATAATTTTAACATTCTGTTATAACGTCAAAATATCAATATTTTGGCAGCTCATGCCACTTTAACCTTTTATGACAAATATTTAAGGCATCTAATAGAGACGTACATGTATTTAGTGGTGATGCCTTACGATTAAAGACAGTTTAAAACAGTTCTTAGTTTCAAATTTATCAGAGGGAATTTTTGTGTCCCTTTAACCAAAACTGCCATCTTCAAGTTAGACGGTAAACTAGGTCGAAGGCCAGCTGGTTTAAAAGAAATTACGATTCTAACAATTTACCCTGATTAAGCTTAAATTAAGATTAAATTAACTTTTTCTTAACAGGATAGTTTTCCTTTTTACATTTACAAGGCAAGCATGCATTTATTTATTTTTTCATCCCCTTGCTAAGGAATACTTGATAATAGAGATTGATTGATGGGGTTTAACGTTGCACTAAACAGCTACGGTCAAATGGCACTCTTACATTATAATTGCACAAAAGCATTGAAAACCCCAAACACAAACCTTTTTGAGGCCTTTGCCAGTCTGTGGCTGACTTTGGGCAACACATTTGTAAAACTGTCGTTTATAAATTCTCAACAACAGATCTTGTGATTCTTTTAGATTGGGATCTTCACTTATAGATATCTGTTGTAAAATGGCATCGGTCATCTTAGCATAAGCAACCATATCATGGATAGACTCTGACATCTTCACTAACTTTCTGTAATTATACACCTGTTTATGTTTACAGCATGGCGAGCAAATAGAAAAAAATAAAGTCGGCTTATCAAGAGTACAAAACCAGGTAATATTTTTTTGTTTTTTCCCCCCAAATTATTTGTGCCAGTCACTTTCAGAGTGGACCAATTGTGAGATTTCTCCCTTTGGACCTCTCAAACTTGAACACTTACTGTGCTGGTATGTTTGTCTCTGGACAAATGTTTTGAAAAAGGGAGAGAACTCTCGGCTCATTGATGGAAGACTTGGGACAGTTTGAGTAAATCATGTCTCACAGTGAGAGCATCCAATACCACAGTAGATAAGTCCAAAGTGAACTTAAACTTCTTTGTACATAATGGCGCTTTTTATTTTTTGATTGTTTGATGTTTTACGCCATACTCAAGATTATTTCACTTATATACGGGCATCGCCAGGTTTAGTGGGGGAGGAAACCATGGTCTAAAAAAAAGACCTTAAAAGGGCCTACCTACCCATTTTTGCCTCTAATTTTCATATGGTCATTTGCTTTAACCAGCACATCTGTAACCCTGAAATATTGGAATAGAAGAGATAAACATAACTACAGAATTTGAGAAGACGTTTGTAAATTCAATCATTTCGGGTTGTAACCAGGATTATTGGGGGATATGTGGTTCTGTTTACAGATTGACTCATTGATTGTTTCCAGGCCTTATTTTTTTCAAAAGTTGATGTGAACGAACCACCGTTCTCGTGAAAATTAACCAGCGTAACCGACCGTTAAGGTATGTCAGCAAAATGTTATCAACTTCATTGCCATTGAATAATGCTATTTTTATTCAACTTTTGGTCAACACGCAGTGACAATTTCAACAAGAGTTTCGGGAAACCCAAAATACGCCCGGAAAGGCACAGTCACTGCAGCCATATCAAAACAAATCCTTCCATATATATTTTTGAATATATGCAATGGGTCCTTCAAATATGAAATCTCATCTGGTGTTAAATGTCCAGGTCTTCAGCTTGGAGTCCAGCTAATTTTGACCGGTCAGTGGGTTCATTCACTTGCTGAAGACCGATTTGGTGCGATAAGGTATTAGAATCGGTAAATAGCAACTGATGTTTGTTCAGTGTTCTCTTAGTCTTTCCTTCTTTTGATTTTTTTATATTTCTTTTTTTTAGAAATTGCTGATTTACCCAGCATGCGTAACCTCCACGTAACGAGCGATCGTTCGCGGGAAAAAATAAGGCCTGGTTTGGTGTTTAACGCCGCGCTCAAGATTATTTGACTTGCATGGCAGCATTGCCAGTTTTATTGGACATAGACTATAAAAGGTATTACATAATTCAATACAGATGCCGTATTATGCAAGATGTCCCAAATGGTTGATGACACCATCTACCCATAAGGTACAGTGTAGATGCTGTAAAAGAATTGTAAGGATCGTATCAAAACTCAAGTTATGGAGCAAAAGGGAAGCATGAACGGACAGATGGGGCTGGGTATACCATAATACTGAAGACTTTTATAAAAAAAATAAAGCTTATTTGAAATAAACAGTTAATACATACATGGCTTCTATGAGTTTACAGACAGGGTGTTGGTATGCTCGTCTGTGAAGAATTTGACGTGTATAAAACATGTCATACACATTGCCAGCTTCCTAAAAATTAGACAATTCATCAATAAACATTTGAATTTGACCTGTGGTTTACATGAAACCATTTTATTTATAGGTCATATGGAGGCTTAACAAGCAGAATCAATTCTATATTTTGAGGATCTGGATAGCACTTTTTTTATCGTACTGATTGATGTGGGCTGGTTGTCAGATACCCTCAAAATATTGAGATTCATTCCAGATTGAAGGCCTGTTAACATAAAAGGCAACATAAATCTTCAACATTAAGATACGCTCAGTCACAAAGTAAATTGGCTTTATAACTGCCAGAACAAATTCTAGGCATCCTTTCTTTTTTTCCTAATTTATTATTACAAACATGTATGCATGCCCATAACAATTGTAAATATCTCTATATCTGGGGAATAAACAATCAAAAAAAATTTGGGTGTATGTTTTGAAGATTGATTGGGGCTTAACATCACACTAAATAGCTAAGGTTATATGGCGACAAGAGTGCCAACCGATCAAAAGATCAACCTCCCCATCCACCCACCTGCCTCTAAATTTGGACATTAGGCTTCACAAACAATAAATCAGAAAAGCTAATGTACATGTATTTGGCATACTTAATGTTCCTCCATACTGGGTTAGCATATATGGTTAAAGAAGAGCCAATATTTTAAATAAGAGATAATGCCACCATAAAAGTGAAAGCACAAACACTTATTTTATACATAGAGTATTGGAAGGATATCAAACGCATTCAATTGGTCGTTGGCTGCATAGAAACCATTTCACTTTGGTGGACCAGAGATTAACACTTGAGGGATATGAAAAGCCACTGTGGTCACAGCAGTTTGCCTCGCTAATGTTTGTCTCAGACACCTGCCTGGTGAGGGCATTTTAATCCTACCCGGAATTGCCAAAACTCTATTCGGAAGATTTCGGCCGTTTTCGCTCACTTTCGATCGGCTTTGGTATTTCATGTACGTAAATCCCCGAATTTTCAGAGTGTTCAAGCATGTCAGAGCCAACAGGTAGCGAGCGAAGACAGTGGAAATCTATTCTGAATGGGGTTACGGCTTTTATCCGGGTGGAACGGAATGCCCGCACAAGGTGTCTGAGACAAACAATACCGGAGCCTGAACAGAACAACCCACGACCTTCCGGTGGTAACTGGCAACCATCCCACATAGGTCGTTTGAATGAAAATCCAGTCAGAAAATTCTCCAATTTTCTTGGACCGAGTGGTATTTGAACCAGCGACCCATCGGTGGAAGGCTATTCGGATTGAGCGTCCATCGCTCTACGGAGTCACGGAGGCCCCCTAAATAGCTACATATTCTATAGAATCTAAAAACCTGCGACTTAATGACTCCCTTAAGCGTGTTTGCAGGATAGTACAGGCCAGCATGTAGCAACTGATGTGTGTCTGTAGGTTTAAAAAACACTTTATAATGATTGATTGATTGATTGATTGGTGTTTTACGCCGCGCTCAAGATTATTTCACTTATATGGCGGCGTTGCCAGTTTTATTGTGGGAGGAAACCGGGCTCAGTGCCCGGAGGAAACCCACGACCTTTCGCTGGTAACTGGCAACCATCCCAGATAGGCCGGTCGAGTGAAAACCCAGTCAGAAAATTTTCCAACTTTTTTGACTGAGTGGGATTCGAACCCGCGACCCATTGGTGGAAGGTTGTTCGGATTGAGCGTCCAACACTCTACCTACTGAGCCACGGAGGCCCCACCACTTTATAATGTAGATACCCAGTTGTGATGTTCATGACCCTTATAAAAACATTTACAGAAGGGTAATCTATAGCAGGTTGTAGTCTAATGCTGGGATCACAGAAATTAAGCATGAATATGAAGGTCTTTTAACAGCCAAATGATAAAAAAGTCATCCAGATAATGAAAGTAAACGAAAGGTTTTTTTGGGACACTTGCAAAGTATGTCACTCTTCGACTCGGCCATAAAAATGAATGCAAAGTTAGGACTAAGACGTCTTCCAATGAAACATCCTTTAATTTGCTGAAAGGTTTTCTCATTGAATTCAAAATCCTTTCCAACAATTAAAAAAAAAAAGTCTTCATATAATAAAAGTGAATGAAAACGGAGCTTTTTCATTTAAAACAAACAGAGACGACTTTCCGTACCTTATTCTTACAGCATATTTGTAATTCTCCATCCACATCCAAGACTCGAACAAACTTAATAAATCGTGAGTGATCAAAACTTTGATGGATACCAAGGCCATGACAGTCCCGTGCAAAATAGTCCCACTTGTCAACGTCAATACCATTCCTCTTGTTGGCAACAACCTAAAATAACAAATGCCATAAAAAACAGAAAAAGAAATAATCACTAAATCAAGCCTGAAACAGTCAGGTTAAAATGCGGACAAAACCTGGTCATTTGTCTAAATTCCCAGTGAATAATCGACAAACTAATACTAACTGTCCTTTAGATTCATTGATTGATAGATATTTAATGTTGCACTCAAGATTATTTCACTTATGTGGGGTCGTCACCAGGTTAGGAAGGTGAAGAAAATGGGCTCTCTAGTCAGAGGAAACTCCTGGTCATAGACATGTACCTGACAACCCTTCCCTATACGCGTCCATTGAAAAACCATTAATGTAATGAAATCTTCTTAAATATGAAAAGCCGAACTGCACAGGGATAATAAGGTAATGCTGTTGTCAAGTAAATTAGATCCAAAATGTAGTAAGCAGTTTTCCAAACCATAATAAACCCTAAATAAAGCAGGCAATTGATATTTATTTGAAGTTTTCAGACAAAGTTGTGCAAACCTCATAAAGAAAACCTTTATTCTTTGATCTTCCTTGGTATGGCCAGCCCTGTTTTATGAATAAAGAAAAATATATAATAAAGTTATCAGGACACTCATGTTATTTATTATTTTAAACACAACTATTTCACATGACTGATTCAGCTGAGATATAACACTATAAAACCAAACACAATAATGCAACACAGAATATAAATAAAATGGTACATGAATCTGTACACTTATAGGCTTTTTTTAAATATTTTTTAAACCCCAAAGGCCAACACATGTACCCCATTCAGTAGATAGGGCATTGGTTGATTGATTTATAGAAATTTTACACTACACTCAAGATAATTTCCATTAGGCTTACTTGGTGCAAAGTTTAGAGGGAAGAAAACAGACTCTTTGAAGCTGGGACCCATGGATGGCTTGTTTTGGACTGAGAGGCCAACCTGCTAGCTGAGCCTTCCAGCCCTCCCATTAATTTGAACATAAAGCTTTTTTATTCTCATCTAGTCCATTAAATTCAAAACATCTCTGGTAGGCATAGGCTACAGGCTCAATTGCTATTTCTGGATTCCAAAATCATTTCATTTTTCAATTGGTTATAAAAACACTTAATTTTTAGGAAAAATCCCAATTGAAAATGCGAAAAGTGTCAACAATGTTTCAGGATTTTACCGTTTTGTTTGATAATGGCCCAGCAATCTGCTCTTTGATAAACACGATATCTCTTTCCAGAAGACCATGTTTTCTAAACAAGTCTTCCAAGTTGTTGTCATCCAGTAAATATTCAAACATTCGTACAGATGCCTCTTCATGCTGTAAAACACAAATTTTATTTCTAAGATACACAAGCACTTTATATTCTGTATTCGAATACACCGTCAACTCATTATAGAAATAGGCAAAGCAGAGAGAATGCACTTTGGAATGTGCAAAAAAAATTATAGGAGTTAATGCTCAAAATCATATTTATGAACACTAAAACACACGGAAAATATTCTTGTCTAAAATAACCACGGGGACAAGTTTCTTATTGTCTTAAAAACAGTTATATCAATAAGACCTTTATATCCAACCATTAGTTGTGGTAATAAACTAAAACCCATGATATTTCATTAGGTTGAAGACAGACTTGGCCTTAGTCGGTAGAATTTTCTAGAACACTTTGTAACATAATGACAATGTTAAAGCAGCAATGGCAAGAATACCAGTAAACTGAGATTGAACTGATAGAATCATGGAAAAAGAAAGTGAAAATGTTGGTTCCCCCCAGAAAGGCAGAAAACAGCCATGGGAGTTTAGCCCTGACTAGTTGATCTTTCTTCTGACTAGTTGGCCATAGGGAAAGGCCCTCCACATGCCTCTTTGTATTCTGGACACCTATACCTATTTCAGAAATGGCCACTTCACTTACCTTCCAATCAGTGCCAGGAGAGACTGTTGGTATGAACCGCTGATCAAATAAATGGGAAAATGGCCCATGACCTAAAAGATTAGAAAGTTTTACACATCATAAAGTGTGGAAATCAGCTTTACTGCATGAAAAAGTCATATTAGTTACATCAATCCGTGTATACTGTTGGCTAAAGAGGCCTCTCCCAGTCCAAGAGACAATCTAGATGGGAATGGGGGAGGGGATGCAAACCACACAGGAAATATTGACAGCGTTAAAGCCTACACTATGGGCCGTCTTGTCCTTAACAGTTAACTAGAATGCTTCAATTTATTTATTGGTCATGTGATTAACTTACTTCTTCCCACAGGAAGCTTTGAGAAAGAAATCTATGGTTGATTGATCACAGATTTACGGCCGACTGAAGCTTTATGCTTACAACAATCAAATCTGATAGTGTGTCAACCTGAGCTAACCTGAGCTAGGCCTAATGCTGTGCAGTATTAAATGTAATAACTTCAGACACTTCCATCTTATACCAAGCGTTTGGTGTGACCCGACAGTTCAGTTAAAAACATTTTCTTCATTACTTACCAAGATCATGACAGAGGCCAGCAATTTGTAGACAAAGGATATCTTGATCAGTTATCTTTAACCCTGGCTGTTTTCTTTGAAGGACTGTTCCCAATTCACCAGATAAATGACAAACACTGTTTAGAAATAAAACCCACAATTCTATTTTTCTGAATTAAAAAGTAATCTCCCATTGAAATTTTGGTTGAAAACAACATTGCCACATGGTAGCCATCTTGAATATGCTAACAAGATGCAAATGTAGGGTGCACAACTTGATCATAGGGAGATAATGTGGGCCAAGTTTGGTCAAAATCAGACCAGTAGTTTTCTTGAAATAAAGGTAACAAAAAAAAAACAAGAGTTTTAGTAAACTCAAAAATACGCCCTCCGCTATGACTGATTAATCTACATTATAGAACCTATTTGTTTAAATTTCAGCAATTGAAATCCTATGTTCATACTAAAGATTTTCATTTCTCTATTTGATGAACATACAAGTACATAGTATATTATGGATGCCAATGCCATATTACAGGCCATGGATATTCTTAAAGGCACACTTGCCGCGAAAATCATGAATATTGTTTACATTAAAAAAGAAAGACTGCTTTCTGTATTTTTCCCAGACAATATAAGTTATGAACTTTCTATTTTTACCAAAATTTAAAAGTTTGGAGGTCACTTTGTATTTTTAATTTGAATTGTTAGGTGGCCGTAACGTTAACAAACCAAACTGCTCGCTGGGGCAATTTTATGTTTCAGTCAATTGAGTGAACTAACGACACAGTGTAATTTTACGTAGGCCTATTTATCTGAGAAATACAGACTGATGATCGGTTAACAGCGACTGGAAAAGCCTGCTGATAATTGTTTGAGTGTAAACCACAGATAAAAAGGCCTGAAATGAGGGTAATCCAACACGAAAGTTGACTGACACTGATCGTTGTTGTTGTTATCAGGTTTTGATTCTTCGTTTGTTTTTTCACCCCATTTCTACATTCTAAAGCTAACTAGACATGTTTTATGTGTCCTATGTTTAAGTTTAGTGGTATTAGTGGTAGTAAGCTCATGTAAAGTGGTATTCTTAGCAAATTTAAACAGGCTACAGCGGCAAGTGGGTCTTTAATTGTTCTTGACACACCATGTAACATTTAATCTAAAAATTGTCAGGATCAGGTCAAAACAAAAGTAGATATGGACTAAAAGAGAATATTACATAATCTAATATAGATGTCATTTTACGCAGTCATGCAACAAAAATTGTCATAAATGGTTGACAACACACCATGTATCCATAAGGTACATGTAAATGTTGTGAAAGAATTGTAATGATCAAAACTCTTCAAGTTATGAAGTGTAAGCAACCAAGACATACATGTAGACTAAAAGAGAATATTACATAATCTAAGATGGATTGATTGATTGGTGTTTTACGCCGCGCTCAAGATTATTTCTCTTATATGGCGGCGTTGCCAGTTTTATTGCGTAGGAAACCCACGACCTTCCGTTGGTAACTGACAACCATCCCACATAGGTCGTTCGAGTGAAAACCCAGTCAGAAAATTTTCCAATTTTTTGGGTTGAGTGGGATTCGAACCAGCGACCCATTGGTGGAAGGCTGTTCGGATTGGGCGTCCAACGCTCTACCTACTGAGCCACGGAGGCCCCCATCTAAGATGGATGCTGTATTATGAAACCAGGGATGTCTTAAATGGTTCCAGACAAACCAACTACCCATACACTGAAAAAAATTGCAAAGATCAGGTAAAAACTGAAGATATGGACTAAAAGTATTATATAATATTACATAATCTAATATAGATGCCATACAGTGTATAATGTAACCAGATATTCATAAATGGCCAACAACAAACCATCTACACAACAGGTATTTGCTGCGAAAGAATTGGATCAAAAAGATTGGATCAAAACTCTTCAAGATATGAAGCGGAAGGGAATGAAGATATACAATGTACATGTGTAGACTAAAAAAGAATGTTACATAATCCAATATAGATGCCATATTCACAACAGAGGAGTCATAAATGATTCATGACACACCAGCTACCAATAAAGTGTATGTTGTGAAAGAATTGTAAAGATTGGATCAAAACTCTTCAAGTTATGGAGCGGAAGAGAATCCGGGACGGCCGGCAGGCGCTGGTGATAAAAAAATATGGCCCCCCCTGGTGGCCATATTGAATATGCAAATGAGATGAAAATATACGATACACAAGACTATAGGGAGATAATGTGAGGCAAGTTTGGTGAATATCGAACTGGTAGTTTTCTTGGAATAAAGGAAACAAAAAAACCTATATCGCTCCCGGGCGGCCCTATTGAATATGCAAATGAGATGAAAATGTACGGTGCACAACTAGACCATAGGGTGATGATGTATGTTAAGTTTGATTAAGATTGGGCTGGTAGTTTTCTTGGAATAAAGGTAACAACCGAAAAGTTATTTCTATTTCCACTTTCTTACCCAATACTGTGTTCAAAACGTTTGTCACCAGGCCCCAGGTATACAATGTTACAATGTTTCTTACCCAATACTGTGTTCAAAACGTTTGTCACCAGGCCCCAGGTATAGAATGTTTCTTACCCAATAGTATACTGTGTTCAAAAAGGTTGTGACAAGGCCCCATGTATACAATGTTTCTTACCCAAAACTGTGTTCCAAATGTCCAGGTATACAATGTTACAATGTTTCTTACCCAATACTGTGTTCAAAACGGTTATGACTGGCCCCCGGATATACAAAGTAGGTACACCCAAGCTGTTTAATGTAACGTAATCTTTGGAATTGAGGTGTGTCAATAATAGCTACACACAGAGGATGGAGTTCAATATGACCATGAATTGGATCATTGAAAATCTATAAATAAAAGAAAAAAACAAATTAATATATTTGTAAGCATATAATAATATACGTGCCAAAATTATGTAGACGCATATCATTATTCATTAACTTTAATTCCTGCCAATTAAAACTTTAAAAATCATAAAGATATTCTGTAGACATTGTCAGATAAATTGGAATTAACATTGCACTCAACTGCAGAAAGAAACTCCTATTTTTCACTAAATATCGATAGCAAAACATGGACAATTTTACATCGTCTAACTTGGAGCAAGGTCAATGGCTTGTCCAGTACTTGTCCAGTTGTCAAGTTTTATGATCTCAACTTTTGAAATCTGAGTTTGGAGTACAAAAACGCCACTTGAGCACAGAACCATTGGCAGGCAAGTTTTATAATTCCAGCCCCTGATGCTTCTACAGGTAAAGGTCTGCTCACACAGTGTGATTTATCGTACAGACTTGTAGCATGCGATTAAAATGGATGCTTTTAATTGGTTGATACGGTTTGTCAACCAATCAAATACATCCATTTTTATCGCATGCTACAAGTCGGTATGATAAATCGCACTGTGTGAGCGGACCTTTATTGATGGGCAGCCCCAACAGCATAATTTTACCTAACCATAAATAATACTAATACACCTGCAATTTATTTAACATTATATTTAAGGAAATGAGAGACAATAAAGTACCCCCCAGCATGTTGAAAAATGTTGGAGTTAAGTTAGTTAACACTCTGTTCAATGGTGTCAAATGTTGGAGTTAAGTTAGTTAACACTCTGTTCAATGGTGTCAAATGTTGGAGTTAAGTTAGTTAACACTGTTCAATGGTGTCAAATGTTGGAGTTAAGTTAGTTAACACTCTGTTCAATGGTGTCAAATGTTGGACTGACTGGGTTTTCACTCGAACGACCTATGTGTGATGGTTGCCAGTTACCAACGGAAGGTAGTGGGTTTCCTCCGGGCATAGAGCCAGGTTTCCTCCTATAATAAAACTGGCAACGCCGCCATATAAGTAAAATAATCTTGAGCGCGGCGTAAAACACCAAACAATCAATCAAATGTTGGAGCTAAGTTAGTTAACACTCTGTTCAATGGAATCAGAAAATTGTGACAATGTTTGGTACATGTAACTGACCGAGTAACCTCACAACAGAACTGTCAGAACTAACATCAGGCATTATGCCACTAAGACCAGGAACCTGTTTCACAAAGCGGTGTAGATGTATTTTTTGCGTAACTTTCCTACTAACGTATCTCTACAGTATGGGTTGCTAAGGCATTCACCTAAAAACTTATAGGACTCCGCTTTGTGAAACAGGGTCCAAGTGTCCAGCAGCAGACATATCTTGAATGGTCTAAATTTCTAAAGTTATAATGCACTATCCAGTCTGTCTTCAGACAGCCATTCTTGAAATTAGAGCATATTTAGAGCATTGGGCACATAATTTTTACAGTTCAGCTGCATTTTTAAAAAAACCTGTATTTGTTTCAGTAGTATAAAAAAAGATTATTCAACTCAAACCAAGGATTTTAATATGGATATCAGTCTTGTTTATTCATCTTCATGGATTGATTGTTTGGTGTTTTACGTCGCGCTCAAGATTATTTCACTTATATGGCGGCGTTGCCAGTTTTATTGTCGTAGGAAACCTCGCTCTATGCCCGGAGGAAACCCACGACCTTCCGCTGGTAACTGGCAACCATCCCACATAGGTCGTTCGAGTGAAAACCCAGTCAGAAAATTTTCCAATTTTTTGGACTGAGTGGGATTCGAACCTGCGGCCCATTGGTGTAAGGCTGTTCGAATTGAGAGTTCAACGCTCTACCTACTGAGCCACGGCTCTTGTTAGATAACATCTATGTAACATTGTTACCAGTTAAAAAAGAAGTTTGTTATCCTTAAAACTATGTTCTGGAGGTAAATTATTGCTTTTAAAAAAAGGAAACAAGTTAAGCATCCCATGCTGAAATTAATTATTATAAATCTGCATTAATGTTAACTGTAATGCCATTTATGATGAGGGTAAGAATGATGTTTTATTGAACGATTGTGGCAATCCATGTGTGACCCTCAAAAACTGCATGTAATGCGACATGAAATTTTTTTTTCGTGCAATTACGCAAATTCAGTATGCTTCCCCTTAAATGTTTTTTACTTAAGGCCGGTTTTGTGCAACGTGGACCTGCTGTGAACATGGCATGAAGGAGGATGTCAGAGGGGCAAAAATGGCAAATGGTCGGTATGCACTCAGCAGGGATATCGAACAAAGCTATCAGACGGTAATTAGGCTACCATTATACAGTGATAAGCAGATTGGTGAGAAAACACGGTGAAACTAGTGCTGTGAAGGACCGACCACGCTCAGGTCGACCACCTGTAACATCACAACGTGAAGATAGGGCACCGATCCGACTGGTACCACGTCATCCATTTGCATCAAGTCCATCTTTGAAGCAGCAATGGCTACCCAACCAACGTCTGTGCACATGAACCGTGAGAAACCGATTGAAAGCTGCAGGCCTGAGGGCAAGGAGAGTCATGAAACACCCCCTATCGCCATCAACGGATACGTTTGGCTTGGTGTTTAGCATGAGGAGGTTGAAATTTATGGAGAGGTCTCTAATGGTTTGGGGGTGCATCTCTCACGACTGCCAACCGGACTTGGTATACCAGGAAACCTCACAGGTGACCGGTACATTCGGAAGATCCTGCAACCAGTTGTCGTGCCTCATTTTGAGCAGAGTTTAATAGTCATTTTCCAGATCATCATCATCGTCCGCGCTTTCTTCATTGTCTGATATCAATACCGCCTGGTTTTCAAATTCATTTAGTCTGCACATATCAGTGCATTTCAGACTATTTGCAATACACATACATTTCTGCGAAGAACATGCTTTTGGACAAGTGCAAGCCAAAAGCTTCAGGTGTTGGTTAACCATGATATCCAGTGAATTACTAGTTGTTCAACTCCATCTTCTTTTTCAATCCTGCAACCTTTACCTTAAAGACTGGGGACTTGGGGATCCTGTTGTAGACATCTTCTCCATATTGCAGCCTGATAATTGGCTCTTTGTGCATGCTGTACCAAGCAGTCCTTGCATGGTGGCAGCTGGTGACTTTCGGTTTCCACTTTCTTTGCGCAGAACAGATGGTTCCTGAGATCATTGACTTTAGTGGATGATGCTTGGAGGGCACAAATGAGGCAAGTAAATGCTTCTAGTCTGTCCATAAGTTTTGTAGTAAGGTTCCAATTCTGCCCTAGCTGTAAGACTGTATCCTGGATGTCTTCACTGCTTGTCAAGAATTTAAGAGCACTCCCTTTCTCTTTACCTGCAAAAGCACTGACAGTGTCACAGCCAGTGTAGGCATGCATCCCAATGAGTGCCCGACATACATTTATACCTATGGTGGCTGCGACTTTTGTAATGTCAACAATTCTTGTCCGGGTTTTAGTACCACATACTGAAGCTTGGAGTTTTTCCTGGAATGCAATCGTCATGATAAAAACATCCGTACAGAGTATCTTCTGAACAGATAATGGTAGCGCAGCATGGAAAAGCAATCGTCCGTCTGTGTTTCCTGCAGGCATTGGAGATCTGGCACTTCCTCCCTTTCCTGAGATTCTTTAACACATCCACTGTAACATATAAAACTTTATCATTTAACTTCTTTCGGTAGTCTTCTTTCCTCATCAACTATAAAACTTATAGTTCCTTTTATTAACCCTTGTTAGGAAATTCCTCCACTGCCTTACAATCTGTGTGTCTGTAATACCTTGAAATTCATAGCCAGTCTCTCCACCTCGAACCAATCTCTCACTGTTCTATATTGTGATTCCCCGGTATGAATCGAACACCACATCGATTCTTTCATTTTGACCTCCATCCTTTAGTGCCATTGCCAAAACTGTAGTGAATACATCTCCAAAAGTAGACTGGACGCGAATTTCAAAGTTCATGTACAAGAAAGACTAGAATGTCAACCGTTGTGCTCTTTCTAACAAATAGGTAGAAATAAAAGACTTATGTACATATCTAGTGTTATTTTTATCTGTAAAATACAAAACATTCATGATTTTTCATGGGGGGCGGATCAAATATTGAATATTTTGTCCCCTGCCAAACATAAAAGATAATAATTATGACCTGTTTGCATCACCACCTACCCAAATTATCAAATTATTTCAATTAAAGTGTGATAATGAATACAGTTTAGTCATACAGACTTGTAAATAATGAAAAAATCAATAAATCTAAAATTCCTGAAAATTCTCATTTTGACATGCTTGTGTATACAATATTCATGCAACAATCACTAAAGGGCAATAAATGTATTCCCTCATAATACTGCCAACTAGAAAACAACAAAATATACACTTATTATTGATATTAATGATTCTTTTTTCTATTTGGACGACAGATTTTCACCATTTTTCTCCAAATTTGACAGGTGGAGGGGTAGAATATTAGGTCTGGGTGTTAGTGAACTAGAAGTAACAATAACAGTAACAATTTATCTGAAAGCTTGTATACTAAGCTTTAACAAGACACCATATTTGAACCATAACAATATACATTACATACCTTTTTGTAAGTTAAAAGCAAATGCTAAATGAAAACGAAAAAAAAAGATGAAAAAAATCACACCAGGATATATAACATCTGTAAAAAATTACAAAAAGCTACCAGTTATTTACTGCTATCACTTATTTTCTAACTCTAGGGATGTACAGCTGGCAAAAAATACCAATGAACCTTATTCACCTCCAATGGTACCAATGGCGTGATTTTTGGGAGCTATCCCATGGACTAATTGACCTTCTGTTCTAGGGGTGTGTTCTACACACTCGAAGCGATATTTTTACTTCAATATGTTCGCCCTGTGAAGCCAGATGGACTCTGAAGTTTAAAATACACTTTTGATTTCGCGATATCCTGAATAAATTGTATAGCTTATTGCCATTAATGGTGATTTCTTATCGCCAGAATGTTGCCCTTTATGATTACAATCGTTTCTGCAATATCAGTTTGCAAACAATCTCCAATCACCAATGATTTTATCGGTTGGGGCTGACTTTCCAGGGAGGTGCTTAACTTTTTTCTTTGTGTATATACTCTACCTTGTTTTCACTTAAAATAAATGCATGTAACTGTACTCACCTTTGAGTTTTTATGGGGTGAAACAGGTCTAATTCGGCCCTCTAAACTCTCCAAAAACTTAAGGGTTGACAATTTTTTCCCCAAAGGCCTGGAATTAGACAATGTCACGGGACAATGCTTTAAAATGTATGGTTAATATAGAATAAAGAATTGGAAATCCTTTATAGCTCCACTAATTATCATAATAAAACATTTGAGCAATATTCAAATATGGGGAATTTCACAGCTCAATATTTCACCAATAGTCACATTTGCAATTTACAAATCAATGTTGTTCCCAACTTCGATCACTCCAAAGTATGAATGAATAGGAAAAATTTAATTTGGATGAAATATTGAACAATGAAATTCTCGTTATTTGGAAATATTCTATTCTTATCTTTCAAATAGAGAATCTGTTGTTAATTTTTCTAAAGATGATTGATGGGCATTGATAGCACTATCAGAAATATCTGTTATCGGTAATATTTCATTTCATTTTAATACTTAATGAATAAAGTTGTAAAGACTATCCCAAAAATAGAGTAAACATGTTTGAGACACTTTGTGTAGCAGTGATATATAAAAAATAAATGTTGCAGATAGAAAAATTTAACAAGTGATAAAATGCTAGTGGATACCCTATGTATGTAAAAAAAAATAGTCTTCAAAGTGGCATGAGCTGCCAAAATTCACACTTTTTCATAATTTCTGATCGTCACGACAGTAGGGGGCTTTGAAGGCCATCAAAAAACTAAATGATTGGCGTTGGAATGAGGAAAATCCATTCAGTGTGTGGCCTATACGAACCGGAATAGTGTTCAAAAAGTAAACAAAATTTAAATAACCGGGATGACCATTCATTCATTCTAAGCCAAAGTTAGTTCAAAACAATACTTCAAGACTAGAAGCACTAAAAAGCTTCTGCTTTACACGTCTTGAAAAAAAATAGCCAATAATTTCAACATTCTGAAACAATGTCAAAATATCAACATTTTGGCAGCTCATGCCACTTTAATAGAAGATTTGAATAACAAAATCATTTGAATGCATTTGAAGTCAGCAGGCAACTTGTTCCATTCTCCTGGCCCACCGACTCTCAAGAGAGTTACGTAAGCCCCGCTCAAGTCGAGTTAAAATCAGATCAGATTGTCTGCGATTGAATCTTAAGACTGTTCATGTCGAAAAACGTTCTCCGACTGATTGATCGCAGATTCACTACAGACTGGAGCTTACATACGACGCTCGGATCGGATCTTACCTGGACCTGACGGGGCTTAATAACACAGATTTGAATGGTAAAGTGGTCTTCAAAAATTGAGGTTAAGTGTCCGTGTGGCGTAATTATAAACGGCAGGCTGTCTAGTAAAGAGCGATTGAATGGTTGGTGGGATAAGATACTGGTGGTGTATATACCAATTATTAACAAGGTAGTAAGGCTGTTCTTAAAAATAAGTTTGATTCGCGTAACATGACCCTCTCTGTAAAGTTTGGGTAGGTAGGTAGGCTTTTTTTTTAATATATATTTCCCAATTTTTTATACTGTGTGTAGATCTGTATTGAGCTTAGTAGCAATTGAATTTTGTATGTGCTGCGCCCAAAATTTATTTTTATTTTTGGTCAGTACATACATGTATGTTCTACAACATATGTAACGCAAATTGACAAATATTGCCCAAAGTTGTTCAAAAAATGCCAATTGGACAGAGGATAAGTGACAAAGTAACCCTAGCCAACCTCATCTCAAAACAGCTTACCTGACACCCATTTCATCCAGTCTATCTTCTGTCAAATCATCCAGTTCTTGACCACGGATGGCATTTTCTAGTATCAAACAGAAAAAAACAGTAAGATACATAAATGGTATAATTGGGAATGATTGATTGATGTTTAACGCCGCACTCAAGATTATTTCACTTATATGGCGGCGTTGCCAGGTTTAATGGGGCAGGAAACTGGGCCCATTGCCCAGAGGAAACCCCCAGCCTCCCGGACCTTTGATCAGTACCTGGCAACTCTCGCACATACATGTACGGTGATCACGTGAAAAATTCAATTTATATTTGGTCTGAGTGGGATTCGAACCTCCGCCGCATCGTTGGGAGGTCTGTGTGGGATTGAGGGACTATCACTCTAACCGATTTAAGAAATAAAGGACGCGCTGGTGCGCTAACCTTGTTTTTTGTGCTGGTTGTAGGTTATGAGACGTCGTTTTTAACCTTGTTTTTTGTGCTGGTTGTAGGTTATGAGATGTAGTTTATAACCTTGTTTTTTGTGCTGGTTGTAGGTTATGAGATGTAGTTTATAACCTTGATGGATTTTATAACCTTGTTTTTTTTGTGTTGGTTGTAGGATATGAGATGGAGTTCATAACCTTGTTGTTTGCTAGAAGTAGGTTATGAGATGGAGTTCATAACCTTGTTGTTTGCTGGTTGTAGGTTATGAGATGTAGTTTTATAATTGTTGTTTGCTAGAAAAGGTTATGAGATGGAGTTTATAACCTTGTTTTTGTGCTGGTTGTAGGATATGAGATGGAGTTCATAGCCTTGTTGTTTGCTAGAAGTAGGTTATGAGATGGAGTTTATAACCTTGTTGTTTGCTAGAAGTAGGTTATGAGATGGAGTTTATAACCTTGTTTTTTGTGCTGGTTGTATGTTATGAGATGGAGTTCATAGCCTGGTTGTTTGCTAGAAGTAGGTTATGAGATGGAGTTTATAACCTTGTTGCTTGTTAGAAAAAGATTATGAGATGGAGTTTATAACCTTGTTGTTTGCTGGTTGTAGGTTATGAGATGGAGTTCATAACCTTGTCGTTTGCTAGAAGTAGGTTATGAGATGGAGTTTATAACCTTGTTGTTTGCTGGTTGTAGGTTGTAAGATGGAGTTTATAACCTTGCAGTTTGCTGGTTGTGAGATGAAGTTTATGGTTGTTTTGTTCGTTGTCTGTTACATAGTTTTGTCTGTCCTGGGGTGGTGGTGGGGGGGGGGGGAAGAAAGCAAAATGTATGGGGTTCAATCTCAGTCCACCGATGTTCTTGCCATAGTTAAGATGCGTAACCATTGGCAATGTGTTACAAAAGGATTCCAGAAATTCTACTGACCAAGGCTAAGCTCTTGTCAGTCGTCAACCTAATGAAATATCATAGGTTTGGTTTATTACAACAATTTATGTGGTATAAAGGTCTAAATGATATACTTATTTTTAACACAATTAGAAACTTGTCTCCATGGTTATTTTAGACAAGAAGATTTTCCCTGTGCCCGTGTGTTTTAGTGATCATAAATATAACCACAATCAAACAGTTTAATGCTCACTTGCTGCCGTACCCTGTTGGACATTTGTTAAGAAAACCAATTTACAGTTAAAAATAGTAAAAGTAGGTTGACTTAGATGTTTGATTACCTTATTTCAGGCCTTTTTATCTGTGGTTTGCACTCAAAATATTATGGGAAGGCTTTTCGAGTCCCTCTTACTGGATCATCAGAAAGTATTTCTAAGTAAAGTAAGTATTTGTTTACATTGCGGGTACTGGATAAATCTACTTTTCAATTTCCAATTAAAAATACTGAACGATTGTTAAGAAAACTAATTTACATGAGCTTACTACAACTAAAACCACTAAAACTAAACATAGGAGTCATAAAACATGTCCAGTTAGCTTTAAATGTAGAAAGGGGGGTGAAAAACAAGTAAAAGTAGGTTGACTTAAGTGTTGGCTTACCCTCATTTCAGGCCTTTTTATCTGTGGTTTGCACTCAAAATATTATGGGAAGGCCTTTCCAGTCCCTCTTACTGAATCAGCAGACAGTATTTCTAAGTAAAGTAGGTGTTTGTTTACATTGTGGGTACTTGATAAATCTAGTTTTCAAAAAAGTATATTGCAGTAACTATCGGTATGATCCACTTTTTAATACAGCGAAAAACTGTAAGAATTTTTATTCTTGTCGCTTCTATTCAATAAAAATGCAAATCTGTGTATGAATAGATTTATTTTAAAACTTTATTTACATGTACTAGCAGTATTATGTAAAAGATCCTGTAATAGTAGTCTTACTGTCACAATACTATGGCAATAGTTGTATAGAATTTCTCTTTACTATTACAATAGTTATTTCACCATCCATAGTCACCAAGGCCAAGCTCTTGTCAGTCGTCAACCTATTGAAATATCATAGGTTTGGCTTGTTACATAAATTTATGGGGTGTAAAGGTCTAAATGATATACCTCTTTTTAACACAATTAAAAACTTGTCTCCATGGTTATTTTAGACAAGAAGATTTTCCCTGTGCCCGTGTGTTTTAGTGATCATAAATATACCTAAATATATATATTTATGAGCACTATTAAAACACACCGGCACAGGGAAAATCTTCTTGTGTTTACTGTTTAGTTTATATATATATATATATATATATATATATATATGTTATAGAAACTGCAGCCACATACATGGAACTGTAACAAGAGAAATGTATTATGACTTAATAAATTTGGGTAAATGTACAGATGAAAAAAAAACCAAAAACAGTGGAGTTTCATTTGACCTATTCTCACTGAAGGTAAAAACAAATGTCAGAATTTCTAATTTTCGATCATTTTCTTTTTCAAAGTTTACAAAACATGTCAAATTGTGGCAGTAAAAAAGAAAATATCGTGCACAAGTGAACACAATCCAATGTATTATCTACAGTAGAATAAGTGAAATTCTATACTCTGAATAATGTATGCAAATTGCATAATGCAATGGAAGGAGAAACGCCCAATTAAGGGTAAAATGGTTTTTAATAGGCCCTCGGAAAGCTTATTTTGACCCCACTTAAAAAATTTACACTGTATGGTAAGGAGAAGAGAAATAGTTTAGTAGTGACACACATGACTAAACACCTATAGCTCTAAGAAATGTTTGAAACTCTCTTTAAACGTGGGTTCCATAGTAATGATAAAAAAATTAAAAAAATTAAAGACATCACCACGTCCTCAGTTGTTTTTTAACAACACGAGCTTTTGGCACCTGTGCCGGTGCCTTCGTCAAGTGTAAATGTTACACTTGACGAAGGCACCGGCACAGGTAATAATAATACAGACAAATAATAATAATAATACAGACAAAAAAGAAAAAAGAAAAGCAACTGTAAATTTATCAAACGCTTAGGTCAATTATAAAGTTATTTGTTTATATATATATATACAGTTATTTGTTTATATATTTGTTATATAAAATTAGCCTGGTAAACGTTTTAACCACATCTTGGGTACGTAACAAAATCAGAGAGAGGTGCAGTTTCGGAATATATAGATGCATGTCTCCAAAGTTTATAAGTGACTATGGCAAAGTGTTTTGCTTACTTACATTAGCCCATGTGACACATTTGTAAATTGTTTGCTTGGTGGCAAGCTTTTTCGGTCGCCACATTCAAAATGACCTGCAGTCTGTCTATCCATGGGTATTTCACCTACGTAATTTAACAGTAAATCCTCTAAGTGATGGCGGAAATGAACATTCATTTATTTTTTTTTTTCTTCAAAGAAGTTCAATTTAATTCGTCTAGAGATTGTTTTGTTTTGACTTTTGTTGTTGTTGTTTTTTTTGTTTTTTTTTGTTTTGTTTTGTTTTTTTGTCAAGAAGGGAATACGCACCTTTGAATATTTGGCCGACCTCTTTAAGTCCCATTTTACCAAGTTCATCTGCTACTTTTTCCACGGACCAGGAATACCATTCTGGTTCATTGTTTACATCCAGTCGATGTTTTTTGGCTGCTTGTGTTGTTGTTGCAAGTCCTTCGTTCGAATTCGCTGAAAGACTGCGTTTTCCACCATTTCTGCAGGCCATCGATATATGTGTTTTGTAAAATACCCTGGGCTGTCTTCGCCAAAAACTGTCAACCTATAACGTGAATAAAGTTTAACAATGCGACGATCGATCGAAAAACACCGCGTCTAGTTCGTAAATACACCCCGCAGGCGCGCTACAAATGACAGCTGCGGTAGCTCGGAAACTGGTTTATATATCACTTCCTCCCCAAACAAGCCACGCCCCCTCGACAACCGCACAATTTATGAGAAATGAAACTGTATTGTTTACATTTCTCATAATGTTTCTAATTTGAAAAATAAGACCGATTTAACTTTTATTGGATAAACGGTAGCTGGAGATATCCAAACTCAATAGCCAAAGTATATTGAGAGTAGCATCGCCGGACAGTCTTGAGCCACTTTTTAACCAGTTCTGTGCTTTCACTTCAGTCACTTGGTGTAGTCGGCTGGTAATTTTTTTAAACCGTGCACACTTTTGACTAGGCCTTAAGTCTTAAAAATATACAAAGAAAAATGTTAAAAACTTGATTGATTAAACCACGAAAATTGTGAAATTATGATGTCATTAAATGACAAAAGAGATAGAAAAGGAGGTCGGTTGGAGACCGTTCGGCGGAATGGATAACAGCCGGCATCTAGTGTTGCTCATAGGTGCCTTATTATGGGACCCGGGTTTGATCCCCGTTTCAGGTGCCACGCAAAATGGGTAGAATTTATGCACTTGGCAAGAGAGTGTTATCCCAAAAAATAACAAGAATAGGGCCTACTGTTAGGGCTCTATTCACTTTCTAGATGGCGCTCTAATTAACCTCATGCATTAGCAAAGGGAGCTGTGTCAAATATGTTAGCAGAAGAATTTCTGCCATTTCGTGTTATCCCCAAAATAAAGAGAATAGGGTTATATAAGTGATAGTCCTTCAGTCCGACACAGCCTTCCATCGGTGCGGCGCGGGTTCAAATCCCACTCAGACCTAATAAAAATTGAAAATTTTCTGAGTGGATTCTTCACTTGAACGTTGTATGTGGAAGAATTGCCAATTAATCGCCGAAGGTCGAAGGTTTCCTCCGGGCATAGAGCCCGATGTCTTTCCCCCAATAAACCTGGCCGCCATATAGGTGAATTTGTATCATGGTTGCTGCGTTTTCTTTTGATAGTGTTCGACAAATCAAATACCCAGTGGACAGAGACTGGGCGGGGCTTAAGCGTTGAATAACTTCCCGATTTTAGAAGTTGTTGTATGGCTCTCTTGACTGGGTACCAGAGAGTAAACACGTGCTAGTTGATTTAGCAGATGGACAATTCATATACTTCACGTATATTGATAAGTATATCACGTTACTAGAAAGGCTTTCATGTTCCGATAAATCTATAGGCAACCGATAGCCTACATTTCTTTCAATTTCGAATTCCTTTTCATTGTCGAGTCATAAAGAGATCGACACGCTACATAGCTTTCTATAGAAAACCAATTCTATGCAATATAACACCAATAACACTGTGCAAAATCATAGGCGGATCCAGGGTGAGGGGTCCAGGGGGTCAGGACCCCTCTTTTTTCTGGGCAAAAAAAAGAGAAAAAAAGAAGAGAGAGAAAAAGAAGAAGAGAAAAAAAAGGAGAGGTAGAGGAGAAAGGAATTAAACGTATACCATTAGCCTATATAGGCCTATGCAATCTAATGCAAGATCTGCCAGTTTCATGTCATCTTTAGTTTGACAGAAACCACTAACCAAAGAAAGTAGATTGACAAGAGTGGTCACTTCGTCCGCGCCATGTTGAATGGCGAATCGTGTCAGTGTAATCGAATCGTGTCAGTTCATGACACGTTTCGATTATTAGGAACCTCCTTTCTGTAGGGGTAGCCAGCATGCAGTCGAATCGTGTACAGTCGGAACACCCTTCCGCTAGGGGGCCAGAAGAACATGCCGGTAATGCTGATTGGACGAAGTGACCACTCTTGTCAATCGAGATCTCGTGCCATTCTACGAGATCTTCAACACGAGACATGGCTCGAGAGCCGTCGCACTCCATTTTCGCGCATAGTGAACTGTAAGAATCTTACGGAGAATTTATAATGTGTATGATATTTAATTCTCTGTTCTATACTGTTCCCAAACATGTAACCCTACAATAATAACCTGTATCGCAAGGCCTTTGGGCAGAAATACTTGTTAAAAATCAAAAATATAATCGGCACTACATCAGCTCATATATACATTCTAAAACAAGATGGCAGCACCCATGGATGTCAAGGCAAAATAGGATATGCCGGACTTCAAGGTATTTCAAGGTATTTTATATGTATTAGGAGAGTAGCAATCAATATAACAAAACAGGTTATCGGCGGCTAAAACGTTACCTACCAGAATTATATCGGATATCTCTGTCGTTGTTTACAATTTTAAGGACGTCGACAGCAGTGGCCTCCCTTTGTTCAAGCAACATGTCACTCAATCGTTTTAGAGTTGATATCTCAACGAATGTCAGAAGGATCAATCTCTATTTTAGATTGCACTCTTGTCAATCTACTCTCTTTGCACTAACCACGGTAACTATGGTGATATGTTTCTTTTTTTAATATTTTGCACATCATAGTCCGCGTTGCAATGTTAAGCAACGTGTTTCATGGTTCTAACAATGAACAAGCTGAATTTTGAAAAATGCAATTCTTCTTCTCTTCCCACAAAAGGGTTTCATAAGTAATAAACCTATATTCGACCATAAACACTGAAATGGAGGCCTTATATGACAGGAATGTGGCACTCAAGAGTAGAGAACAAAACTATAGCCTATACACTGTTCTTTTTTTAGACTTATCTTCGGCCATGAAGAGCCTTAGAGCTTCATCAAATATGGCGGATCGTCGATGATTTATATAAGATTTCTCTGAGAAAGTGTCTTCAGTACTGCAACTCTCAAGAACATAGGCGTAGACAATATTTGGGGGGGGGGGGGCTGAAGCCCCCCAAGTCCCCCCCCCCCCCCAAATATTGGCTCATAAAAACAAAACAAGGAAAAGGCCGAAAAAAAGGTAACACCAGACGTACAAAGATATGACACAACATTATTTGTAATAGTCCCAATGATAGTGAAAATGTTGATTGCCTGGGTATATTGGTCGAATCTCGAATCACTCGAATCTCCTAAACATATTCAGCCTGCCGTGGCTCCGGGAGACAAATTCAGTGGCAACGTCCTTCAACGGGATTGGATCAGTCCGGTCTTTGTGTACAGGCAGGATCATCAGCCAGTTGAGTCTTGATTGTGTTGTCGTAGTGCGCAACCAGGTTTTCAATCTTCTGAGAGTAGGCTACTTTAACTTCTCTCGCTGGTGGCATTGGTCGACGGCATTACCGGAATAAGCTTTGTGTGCTTCACCACTTTTGCGCGGATATTCTTACGTGGTTCCATGTGGTTTAAAAGACGCCACTATTTTTTGTGTAGAATAAACATGTTTGCTGTAGTCACATTGTGAGGACACGTCTTCTGATCCATAATTCATGTAGGCAGCCGCTATCCAGGGAGAGTTTCCTTAGATACATAATCCAAAGAAGTAAGGAATGTGTCGTGGTATATATATTTATGATCACTAAAACACACGGGCACAGGGAAAATCTTCTTGTCTAAAATAACCATGGAGACAAGTTTCTAATATTGTGTTAAAAAGAGGTATATCATTTAGACCTTTATACCCCATAAATTGTTGTGACAAACCAAACCTATGATATTTCATTAGGTTGACGACTGACAGGAGCTTATCGTGGTATATACATAGCTTTCGACACCATAGGCCAACAGAATCAGAAAAGTGACCGAATAACCCTGGGAAATGGCAAAAACACCAGGAAAATCCTTCCGATTGATAAATATATGGATCCTCATATTTATGCCCTGTTATTAGCCCAGAACGCCCCTCTGACGATCTCGGACAGCGGAGCTTCCGGGGCCTTGGCGGCCCCTGGGCCCTCGCCAATTGAGCTGGGAAAGTAATTCAGCCCCCCCAAATTCCGAAACGAAAAGTCATGGACAGTGTTTTTCTTGATGATTTTAAGAGCCTACGCGGACCGTGGATCACGTCTGTACAGCTGTATATATAAGCCTTCTGGGTTTGGGTAGTCTGCCACCTTCCCACTTCCTGTTTGTCTTATTTTGTTATTTTTAAGAATCAGCGAAAGCAAAACCCAGAAATTATTTACTTCCAGAACAACCTCAGAACGTTTCTCAGGCAAACTAGATCCTCTGTGTTTCCGGCGCCTCCTCATCCCCTCCCTCATGCTTCAAAAACGTTACAAGGCTTCATCTATAACTTTGGAACATAACGATTTTACTGTTATTTTTAAGAATTAAGGAGAGCAAAATCCGGAAATTATTAGCATTTTTAGTTGCAGAACACCCTCAGAACGCTTCTCGGGCAATCTAGATTTCCCTGCGCTTCCGGGCCTAGTGGCCCCTGGGCCCTCGCCTAATGCGTTGGAATAGTCCCCCCCCCCCTTCTCCATGCTTTAAAGCGTCACAATGCTTCACTTAAAACTGGGGAACATAACGACTTTACTGGGATTTTTTTTAAGAATTAAGGAATGCAAAAATCCGGAAATTATTAGCATTTTTAATTGCAGAACACCCTCAGAACGCTTGTGGGGCAATTAAGAACTCCAGAGCTTCCGGGGCCTAGGCGGCCCTGAACCCTCGCCTGATGCTTCTTTTAACTTTATTATATTTCTGTAATCGAAGGGTCTGGAACCCCCTCTTTTGTAAAAAGCTGGATCCGCCCCTGGCAAAACTGATATGGGATAAAGCAAAGAGAACAAGATCGACATAGAACTATTTTGGAACCAGGAATATACATGTAGTATGCTGATAGTGCAGAAAACCTCCAACTCATGTTAAAGGGGCATGAGCTGCCAAAATGTTGAAATTTTGACGTTAAAACAGAATGTTGAAATTATTGGTTATTTTTACCTAGACGTATAATTCAGAAGCTATTTAGTGCTTCTAGTCTCGAAAATGTACGATAAAGTATTGTTTTGAACTAACTTTGGCTTAGAATGAATGAATGGTCGTCCCGGTTATTTAAATTTTGTTTACTTTTCGCATACGTTTTCGGTTCGTACAGGCTACATACTTTATACATTTTCCTCATTCCAACGCCAATCATTTAGTTTTCCCATTGCCTTCGAAGCCTCTTACTGTCGTGATGATCAGAAATTATGAAAAAAGTGTGAATTTTGGCAGCTCATGCCTCTTTAAACTGTTTACACGAATACTGTCAAAAGGGGTAGTTGTCAATTAATGTCTCTTAGACTAAAGTGGTTGTTTTCCGTCCTGGATGGCAATGTCCAGATGTATCATTTTCTATAGGAGATAAGTCAGTAGATGTGGTTGATGATTTTGTGTACTTAGGTTTATGTTTTATGTATGTAATGGAAAATTCAGCAGATACCAGAAACAGTTGGCCCTACAGAGTAAACGCGCTGTGTTTGGCCCTAGACAATCCATCACAGTATGAATTCAAGACAAAAGTAGAGCTATTTGACCCCTATAGGATCTATTTTTTATTATGGTTGTGAAAATTGGGGTCATGATTCAGCAAAAGATATTGACCTTGTTCATCTTATGTTTCTCAAATAGGTTTTAGCCTTTTAGGAGTTAACAAAAATACTACCAACATTATGGTTTATTTTGAGTTAGGTCGTCACTCATTGCTAATAACAAGGAAATGTAGAATTATGAAATATTGGGTGAAATTATCAAATTCTGACAATTGTGTCTTAAAACATATACATAAAGATATGTACGACACTTGCTACTGGTTCAAAATGAGTACTGGTACAATCAAAATGTCCCAAATTTATCCATTTTCATTAAGAGATACAGAAAAGTTGTAGTTTACAATTTTATCCAAGAGGCTCCCAATAAGATGATTAGCATGTCCAAATGTTTTCTATACCGTCATTTACTTGTTAGCCTTATACATTATGATTCTATCTGTGTAAACCGATTCTGGTTAAATATCAAAGATACACCACCTCATTTCTAGACGAGAAATGCGGGCTCTGCCGAATTTTTTTCCGTAGGGTGTTTCACAGCCAAAATATAAAATAAGTCGCCCTCTAGGCCGAAAATCGGGGCTAACTCATTTCGTATCTCAGCACATAATCTAGCTATTCAAGAAGGAAAATGTCAGTAGGCCAAATAGGTTATGTTCTGGTTGCCAGTTAAATTCTATTGAAGATGAATTTCATTTTAATTTAATATGTCCATTGCATAAATCGCTTAGGGGGAGATATATAAAACGATACTACTTCGCTCGACCCATGCAGTGTTTTAAGCTGGTTCAACTTTTATTCCCAAAAACCTAAAAGAATTGTTACAAAAGGCCCACTTGCCGCCGTAGCATGTTGAACATTTGATGATAAAACCAAATAAAAAATCTAATTTTCAATTTCAAATTAAAAATACCGAATGATGCCAAAACATTCTATTTTTGTTAAAAATAGAAAGTTCCTAACTTCTTCTGTCTGGGAAAAATACAGAAAACCGCCCACTGTTTTTTTAAGTAAACAGTATTCTGGATTTTCGCGGCAAGTGTGCCTTTCAGAATTAATTTATGTAAAGCCATTCAGCTCAGAAGTAGAATTACCCTCTCCCCCTAGGAATTATTGTTTTGTATTCATATGAAATGCCAATAAGCTGTAGCTTACGGTAATACACTTTACTTAGCCTACTTATTGGGCCTTAGGTTTCAAGTAATTTAGAACAAAGGTCAAAGTCAGGTAATACCTTATCGAAAACCTATATACAGCGATATGCTAAAGTTTACAGTGCGATATATATTGATAGACCAGTCTATACAAAGAAATAGTTTGTTGACGATGGTTGATTGATTGATTGATTGATTGATTGGGGCTTAACGTCGCACTCAACAGCTTAAGTTATATGGCGACAAAAGTAGGCCTACCAACCGACCAAAAGATCTTACCCACCCCCATTCCACCTAAATTTTAACATTAAAACCTCCACAAACCATATGAACGTCAGGAAGGCTATTGCTAGGTGGGCGAAAATGGCTATGCCAAAAAACACACCACGCCCCAGCCCAAAGCTCCGCCACCGAGACGCGGCAATAAACTAAAACAACCAAGCAACTGTCGAGAAAGTCGTTTGAGCATTGTTTTTTCTACATTCATATCGGAGTCAGAAACTCAGATAGGTTGATTGATCGATTGGTTTACGTGTCAATATCGTTTCAGTTGTGTTAAATGAGAGTACAATTAATTCAGCTGTTATAAAAATCCAGGCTAGAAAGTACATACAACTAGTAAAGTTACATCAAATTCACGTGAGATGATAATTCACTAATATTAGGCCGAAATTTGTTCAAAGCTTTCATATAGACTTGAAAACGGTGTTATAGTAACTATGCCGAAACGTCGTAAGAAAAATAAAAAAAAAGAAGTTTGTTATCCATTGTTTATTGAACACTAAAACACACTGACACAAGTAAACATATTCGTTTTACAATTACGGGTATAAGCTTAAAGGGCCTATATTTAACATACTATAATATACGCATGTACTAAAAATCGTGTACTAAAATGATTAGACATGCTGTTTGTTTGCTCTTACCTAACGTAAACTCTCAACTTTTAATGACCTTTACTGCCACTAGTTACGTGATAAACGGGGGAACTGGCATGATAGTATCAAAGATCATAATTTTAACTTCTCAGAAATGGATGGTTTGGTGTGCTTCGGTGGCCTACACGTAGACCTATATAGACGCACATGGATAGTCAGTTTTACACAAGAGTAGGCTACATTCATTATTACCAGCAGCGCCGGCAATATTCAAATCTTTATCACAAACAGATTACACCATTTTCACATTCCAGTGTATATCAGAAGCTCAATTCAACAAATCACTATCGCTGAAAACTTTTGATTGATTGGATAGTATATCATTAGTTAGGTAAGCATAATCATTAAAATAGGATTTTCTCTTATGGAGGCGCACTTGATTCACCGCAGTTCTCAGTGTACTACGACGTACTTGATTCACCGCAGGTCTAAGTGTACTACGACGTAGTTGATTCACAGCAGTTCTCAGTGCACCACGACACACTTGATTCACCGCAGTTCTCAGTGTACTACGACGTACTTGATTCACCGCAGGTCTAATTGTACTACGACGTAGTTGATTCATCGCAGTTCTCAGTGTACCACGACACACTTGATTCACTGCAGGTCTAAGTGTACTACGACGCACTTGATTCATCGCAGTTCTCAGTGTACTACGACACGCTTGATTCACCGCAGGTCTAAGTGTACTACGACGCACTTGATTCATCGCAGTTCTCAGTGTACTACGACACACTTGATTCATCGCAGTTCTCAGTGTACCACGACACATTTCATTTACCGCAGGTCAAAGTGTACTACGACGCACTTGATTCACAGCAGGTCTAAGTGTACTACGACCCACTTGATTCACAGCAGCTTTCGGTGTACTATAGGCTACGACCCACTTGATTCACCGCTGCGCTCGCGTCACGTAATCAAATAGCAGCACAACGCAAAACCAATACAAGTGTCGTAAAAGAGGTTAAACTTGATTAAAATCCCGACTGTTGTATTTCACCACTTAATTAGTTCTATATGTGTTAGGTTTGGGAAAACAATGTATCATTTCATATTATAATCCGTGCCTATGTTCCCAGATTTTCATGTCACTTCGTACCCAAGTCATCTCGTATCCTAGTCCTCATACCTATGTTATTTCGTACAATATTGAAAGCCATGTTCTCTGGCTATGTGAGTAATACAAAAAAAAAGCTTGTTTACATGTATATAAAAAAAATCGTAAATAATTCTGGAAATTGAAAAATTGTAAAATGACAAGCTGGGATGAATATGAAAGGGATATGAAACGCCTTTGTTTTGCAGTCAGTCGACTGGCAGTTGTTTAGCTCGCTATTGTTCTTCTCAGACTCCCCGTGACGGCATTCTGATCCGCTTAGAGAATAGCCGAAAGCCGTGTTGTGTATTCCGATTCATTCTGAACCATACCGATGTCGTTGATATATGGGCTGCGCATGCCCGTTTGCAGAAAACAATCGCCATTTTGAATATTCTGACAGTGCTGCTAGCTTATAAATAGGCATGCGCAGCCCATATATCAACGACACCGGTATGGTTCAGCAAAACAAAGGCGTTTCATATCCCTTTCATATTCATCCCAGATGACAAGCGAAAGATAAAAAACAACTCCGTCGTTATCCATAAGTTTATTTTTTCCTCAGATGGTCGCACCTGGTAGAATCCTGTATCGCACTTTTTCGTCCTCGTAGCTTTTTCCATCCTCATCAGTGTCACTCAAAGGTTGTGTAGAATATGAAACTTTGAAAAGAGGATCAAATTAATCAGGTTAAACAGAAATAAAGTTTTACAGTATACTAAATGTGTACAAAGTTAAATTATATATTTATGAACACTAAAACACACGGGCACAGGGAAAATCTTCTTGTCTAAAATAACCATGGAGGCAAGTTTCTAATTGTGTTAAAAAGAGGTATATCATTTAGACCTTTATACCCCATAAATTGTTATAATTAACTAAACCTATGGTATTTCATTAGGTTGACGACTAACAGTAGCTAAGCCTTGGTCAGTAGAATTTTCTGGAATCCTTTTGTGATACATTGACAATGGTTACGCATCTTAACTATGGCAAGAACATCGGTAGACTGAGATTGAACCCCATAAATTTTGTCAGTTGCCAAAACAGTAGCAATTGACTCGGGAAGTACAGACAAGGGTACAGGTAAAGCACAACGACACCTCCAGTTAGATAGTCTTCCAGGCCTTTAACAAGTCTTCAGTAGATAGATTGATTGATTGTTTGGTGTTTTACGCCGCGCTCAAGCTTATTTCATGTATATGGCGGCGTGGCCAGTTTTATTGTGGGAGGAAACCGGACTCTGTGCCCGGAGGAAACCTACGACTTTCCGTTGGTAACTGGCAACCATCCCACATAGGTCGTTCGAGTGAAAACCCAGTCAGAAAATTTTCGAACCCGCGACCCATTGGTGGAATGGCTGTTCGGACTGAGCGTCCAACGCTCTACCTACTGAGCCACGGAGGCCCCTCTTCAGTAGAAACCTCTGGTAATTAGGGTATTACAAGTGCGATGTTGCCATAGACTGCAAACATCACACTGCACAGATTCTAGATGAGGTCAAACCTCACTTCCACAAGATACGCAAGTTCCATCAGACAATATTGAGATAATTCTTTGAATGATAATGTTTATCTTTTCTGATACTTATATGCAGTTCAGAGACAATCTTGATTGGATAATCATATTAATTAGCGAATTGTCAGCACTTAAGAGTGAACGTTCCCTTGTACATATGTCATCCTCTGCTTATGTCTCCACAATCATTCCCCTAGTCTTCCCCTTGTACCAATGTTCCTTGAACAAATCATTTCCCTTGTACATATCATTACCCCACTCGGAACATCCTTCGGCTATCTTCGCTCGCTACCGGTCGGCTTTGACACGCACGTAAATCCCCAAAGTTATCAGTGATCATATTCCTTTTGCCTGAGTTTCCCCTGTACCAATGTTCCTTGAACAAATCATTTCCCTTGTACATATCATTCCCCTTGTGCATGTTTCCTCTGATTCAATGTTCCTTGAACAAATCATTTCCCTTGTACATATCATTCCCCTTGTGTATATTCCCCCTGTACCAATGTTCCTTGAACAAATAATTTCCCTTGTGTTTGTTATTCCCTTGCCTATGTTTCCCCTGTACATATCATTCCCTTGCCTGTGTTTCCCCTGTACATGTCATTCCCTTACCTATGTTCCCCCTGTACATAGCATTCTCTTGCCTTTGTTTCCCCTGTACATGTCATCCCCTTGCCTATGTCCCCCCTGTACATGTCATTCCCTTGCCTATGTTTCCCCTGTACATGTCATTCCCTTGCCTATGTTTCCCCTGTACATGTCATTCCCTTGCCTATGTTTCCCCTGTACATGTCATTCCCTTGCCTATGTTTCCCCTGTACATGTCATTCCCTTGCCTATGTTTCCCCTGTACATATCATCCCCTTGCCTATGTTTTCCCTGTACATGTCATTCCCTAGCCTATGTTTCCCCTGTACATATCATTCCCTTGCCTATGTTTCCCCTGTACATATCATCCCCTTGCCTATGTTTTCCCTGTACATGTCATTCCCTAGCCTATGTTTCCCCTGTACATATCATTCCCTTGCCTATGTTTCCCCTGTACATGTCATTCCCTTGCCTATGTTTCCTCTGTACATATCATCCCCTTGCCTATGTTTCCCCTGTACATATCATTCCCTTGCCTATGTTTCCCCTGTACATATCATTCCCTTGTCTATGTTTCCCCTGTACATGTCATTCCCTTGCCTTTGTTTCCCCTGTACATATCATCCCCTTGCCTATGTTTCCCCTGTACATATCATTCCCTTGCCTATGTTTCCCCTGTACATATCATCCCCTTGCCTTTGTTTCCCCTGTACATGCCATTCTTTTGCATTTCTTTCCCCTGTACATATCATTCCCTTGCCTATGTTTCCCCTGTACATGTCATTCCCTTGCCTATGTTTCCCCTGTACATATAATCCCCTTGCCTTTGTTTCCCCTGTATATGTCATTCCCTTGCCTATGTTTCCCCTGTACATATCATCCCCTTGCCTTTGTTTCCCCTGTACATATCATTCCCTTGCCTATGTTTCCCCTCTACATGTCATTCCCTTGCCTATGTTTCCCCTGTACATGTCATTCCCTTGCCTGAGTTTCCCCTGTACATGTCATTCCCTTGCCTATGTTTCCCCTGTACATATCATCCCCTTGCCTATGTTTCCCCTGTACATATCATTCCCTTGCCTATGTTTCCCCTGTACATGTCATTCCCTTGCCTATGTTTCCCCTGTACATGTCATTCCCTTGCCTGAGTTTCCCCTGTACATGTCATTCCCTTGCCTATGTTTCACCTGTACATGTCATTCCCTTGCCTGAGTTTCCCCTGTACATGTCATTCCCTTGCCTATGTTTCCCCTGTACATGTCATTCCCTTGCCTGAGTTTCCCCTGTACATGTCATTCCCTTGCCTATGTTTCCCCTGTACATATCATCCCCTTGCCTTTGTTTCCCCTGTACATATCATTCCCTTGCCTATGTTTCCCCTCTACATGTCATTCCCTTGCCTATGTTTCCCCTGTACATATCATCCCCTTGCCTTTGTTTCCCCTGTACATATCATTCCCTTGCCTATGTTTCCCCTCTACATGCCATTCTCTTGCCTATGTTTCCCCTGTACATGTCATTCCCTTGCCTATGTTTCCCCTGTACATATCATCCCCTTGCCTTTGTTTCCACTGTACATATCATTCCCTTGCCTATGTTTCCCCTCTACATGTCATTCCCTTGCCTATGTTTCCCCTCTACATATCATTCCCTTGCCTTTGTTTCCCCTGTACATATCATCCCCTTGCCTTTGCTTCCCCTGTACATATCATTCCCTTGCCTATGTTTCCCCTGTACATGTCATTCCCTTGCCTATGTTTCCCCTGTACATGTCATTCCCTTGCCTATGTTTCCCCTGTACATATCATTCCCTTGCCTATGTTTCCCCTGTACATGTCATTCCCTTGCCTTTGTTTTCCCTGTACATATCATCCCCTTGCCTATGTTTCCCCTGTACATGTCATTCCCTTGCCTATGTTTCCCCTGTACATATCATTCCCTTGCCTATGTTTCCCTGTACATATCATTCCCTTGTCTATGTTTCCCCTGTACATGTCATTCCCTTGCCTTTGTTTCCCCTGTACATATCATCCCCTTGCCTATGTTTCCCCTGTACATATCATTCCCTTGCCTATGTTTCCCCTGTACATATCATCCCCTTACCTTTGTTCTCCCTGTACATGCCATTCTCTTGCCTTTGTTTCCCCTGTACATATCATTCCCTTGCCTATGTTTCCCCTGTACATGTCATTCCCTTGCCTATGTTTCCCCTGTACATGTCATTCCCTTGCCTGAGTTTCCCCTGTACATGTCATTCCCTTGCCTATGTTTCCCCTGTACATGTCATTCCCTTGCCTATGTTTCCCCTGTACATGTCATTCCCTTGCCTGAGTTTCCCCTGTACATGTCATTCCCTTGCCTATGTTTCCCCTGTACATATCATCCCCTTGCCTTTGTTTCCCCTGTACATGTCATTCCCTTGCCTATGTTTCCCCTGTACATGTCATTCCCTTGCCTGAGTTTCCCCTGTACATGTCATTCCCTTGCCTATGTTTCCCCTGTACATATCATCCCCTTGCCTTTGTTTCCCCTGTACATATCATTCCCTTGCCTATGTTTCCCCTCTACATGTCATTCCCTTGCTTATGTTTCCCCTGTACATATCATCCCCTTGCCTTTGTTTCCCCTGTACATATCATTCCCTTGCCTATGTTTCCCCTCTACATGCCATTCTCTTGCCTATGTTTCCCCTGTACATGTCATTCCCTTGCCTATGTTTCCCCTGTACATGTCATTCCCTTGCCTGAGTTTCCCCTGTACATGTCATTCCCTTGCCTATGTTTCCCCTGTACATATCATCCCCTTGCCTTTGTTTCCCCTGTACATGTCATTCCCTTGCCTATGTTTCCCCTGTACATGTCATTCCCTTGCCTGAGTTTCCCCTGTACATGTCATTACCTTGCCTATGTTTCCCCTGTACATATCATCCCCTTGCCTTTGTTTCCCCTGAACATATCATTCCCTTGCCTATGTTTCCCCTCTACATGTCATTCCCTTGCCTATGTTTCCCCTGTACATATCATCCCCTTGCCTTTGTTTCCCCTGTACATATCATTCCCTTGCCTATGTTTCCCCTCTACATGCCATTCTCTTGCCTATGTTTCCCCTGTACATGTCATTCCCTTGCCTATGTTTCCCCTGTACATATCATCCCCTTGCCTTTGTTTCCCCTGTACATATCATTCCCTTGCCTATGTTTCCCCTCTACATGTCATTCCCTTGCCTATGTTTCCCCATCTACATATCATTCCCTTGCCTTTGTTTCCCCTGTACATATCATCCCCTTGCCTTTGTTTCCCCTGTACATATCATTCCCTTGCCTATGTTTCCCCTGTACATGTCATTCCCTTGCCTATGTTTCCCCTGTACATGTCATTCCCTTGCCTATGTTTCCCCTGTACATATCATTCCCTTGCCTATGTTTCCCCTGTACATGTCATTCCCTTGCCTTTGTTTTCCCTGTACATATCATCCCCTTGCCTATGTTTTCCCTGTACATGTCATTCCCTAGCCTATGTTTCCCCTGTACATATCATCCCCTTGCCTATGTTTCCCCTGTACATGTCATTCCCTTGCCTATGTTTCCCCTGTACATATCATTCCCTTGCCTATGTTTCCCTGTACATATCATTCCCTTGTCTATGTTTCCCCTGTACATGTCATTCCCTTGCCTTTGTTTCCCCTGTACATATCATCCCATTGCCTATGTTTCCCCTGTACATATCATTCCCTTGCCTATGTTTCCCCTGTACATATCATCCCCTTACCTTTGTTCTCCCTGTACATGCCATTCTCTTGCCTTTGTTTCCCCTGTACATATCATTCCCTTGCCTATGTTTCCCCTGTACATGTCATTCCCTTGCCTATGTTTCCCCTGTACATGTCATTCCCTTGCCTGAGTTTCCCCTGTACATGTCATTCCCTAGCCTATGTTTCCCCTGTACATGTAATTCCCTTGCCTATGTTTCCCCTGTACATGTTATTCCCTTGCCTAGGTTTCCCCTGTATATGTCATTCCCTTGCCTGAGTTTCCCCTGTACCAACGTTTCCCCAGCACCAATGTTCCAGTTGTGCCTATGTTCCCCACTACCTAGATTTCACCTGTAACTATGTGTATTTTACCTGTGTTACCCTGTACCTTTGTTATCCTCCGCCTGTGTTACCGTAAGCCTATGTTTCCCCTTGTATCTATGCCCCCACCCCTCCTGCGTTCCCTGTATCGACAGGCCAGAAAAAATGTTAAACGTCTGTATCGGCATATGTTTATACCATTTGAAGGATTTCTTGGTTGCAGATAGTAAGTGGGGGGCCTCCGTGGCTCAGTAGGTAGAATCCAAACAGCCTTCCACCAATGGGTTGCGGGTTCGAATCCCACTCAGTCCAAAAAAATTGGAAAATTTTCTGCCTGGGTTTTCGCTCGAACGACCTATGTGGGATGGTTGCCAGTTACCAATGGAATGTCGTGGGTTTCCTCCGGGCATAGAGCATGGTTTCCTCTCACAATAAAACTGGCAACGCCGCCATATACGTGAAATTATCTTGAGCGCGGCGTAAAACACCAAACAATCAATCAGATAGTAAGTGTTGGTCTGTCTTTTAAACGTCTCTGTAGTTAATGTACAGTAAGATTAAATTCTAATTTTTGTCCTACTTTTGATTCATTGATAGATGACTTACGCCGCGTATTTCACGTATATGGCAGCGTGGCCAGGTTTAGTGAGGGAGGCAACCAGGCTTATTGCCCCAAAGGAAAACCCAGACCTTCAGCGAGTAGGCTACCTCGCAACTCTTCCACATACTTTGAACAAGTGAAAAATCCACTCAGAAATTTGTCAATTTCTATTTTGTCTGAGTGGGATTCGAACCCGCACCATATCGATGAGAGTCCTGTGTCGGATTGAGAGACGGACAGACTATAGAATTGGTCCGTCGGTCCCTACTAAAACAGCTAAAAGAAATAGCATCTAAAGACGAATTTGAAGAGAAGTTAAAAACGACGGACCTATTCTATATTTGCACCTGAGAGACTATCACTCTAACCGACTAAGCCCCCCCCCCCCCCCCCCCCCCACACACACACACTACTTTAATAGTAGCCATACCACCGCGCCTTTGGTATGTACTCCTTGAATGAGGTAGACTGTATAGTACTTTTGTGAAGATCTTTCCTTACAATAAAGCCAACAGACAAAAACTTCAAAATAGCATTTTTTCTGAGCTTTGAATTTTTCACCCTTCACTATGCCGGGCAAAATTTTAAGTCTAGACAATAGCCTACAACTGTGTTTGATTTTATTCCACAAAAGACGTCTTTATCGGGTACAGAAGACTTACATGTAAGCTTTGTTACGTACAGCTGAACTGTTAACATATGTATCTATTTCGATTGTCTTAGAATTTTCTCGATTGTGACGTATTGTCTGTTTGTTTGCGAAATGTTTCAATTTTGACCTATATTCCCAACTGTTACTATGACGACTACTTGGAAAGTTCTAGTCTCTATAGCGAGGTAATCTCAGGCCTATAATTTTAGTTCATAACCTGTTGTAATGCGTAGATTCAAGAAGATTATCGAAATACTCTTTTTGTATGCAAATGCTCAGATCTTTCTGGAAGTACTGAGAGTGTATACAAGACGTTGTTTTATCGTTATGAGTCAGTCAGTTTTGAACTGGTCTCGATATACTTTGGATGCTACGGTCTGATATGAGTCAGATTTATATCTGAACTCCGTTTGCTATATTTTGGATGCTGTCAGTTTAGTTTCTACGGAAGCCAGTTAGTGCCACGGTAAAAAAAAAAAAAAAAAAATCATCGCGAAATTTCGACATAATTATCGCGAAATTTCGACATAATTATCGCGAAATTTCGACATAGTTATTGCGAAATTTCGAGATAAAAAATTATCGCGAAATTTCGATATAATTATCGCGAAATTATGACATAACTATCGCGAAATTTCGATATACTTATCGCGAAATTTCGACATACTTATCGCGAAATTTCGACATACTTATGTCGTAATTTCGCGATAATTTTTTTTTCTCGAAATTTCCCGGTAATATACCTGTCTCAGATCGACGTTGTGGAGTCGATGAACCATTGTCTACTCTCCCAAAAAAGAAACGCAACATTTTTTTCAAACCTGAATTTTTCCAAAACATGTGCGCGATTGACACATAACAACAGGATCATGTTATAATGCAAATGTCCGATAATTGAATTTAAAGGCACACTTGCCGCGAAAATCAGGAATATTGTTTACATTAAAAAGAAAGACCGTATTCTGTATTTTTCCCAGACAATATATGTTAGGAACTTCCTATTTTTACCAAAATTTAAAAGTTTGGACGTCACTTTGTATTTTTAATTTGAATTTGAAAATTTGAATTGTTACGTACCCGGAACGTAAACAAACCGTTCTGCCCCCTATTGGCGATTTTATGTTTCAGTCGAGTGAGTGAACTAACGGCACAGTGTAATTTTGCGTAGGCCTATTTATCTGAGAAATACAGACTGACGATCGGTTAACAGCGACTGGAAAAGCCTGCTGGTAATTGTTTGAGTGTAAACCACAGATACAAAGGCCTGAAAAGAGGGTAATCCAACACGAAAGTTGACCGAGACTGGCTTCGATTCTTCGTTTGTTTTTCACCCCATTTTTACAGTCTAAAGCTAACTAGACATGTTTTATATGTCCTATGTTTAAGTTTAGTGGTATTAGTCGTAGTAAGCTCATGTGAATATGTTTTCTTAGCAAATTTATACAGGCTACGGCGGCAAGTGTGCCTTTAAGCCCCTGGTAGTGGTTGTTGACTACACGTGACTTTCCGGCGTAGGAAGGCGTAGGGGGAAACGTAGGGCAGTTGCACATGCGAATCACGTCCTATCTTTATGCGGGTTTAATGGGTATAAAAGACACACAACCGTTCAATTGAATTTAGTCGTTAAATTTTTTCACGAAGTTGCTACAATTAATATGCCAAGACTAGACGCAGCTACCCGGAACGTCGTCATTGGTCGTCTCCTGGCCGGAGAATCACGGAATGCAGTCGCTAGACTTTATAATGTTCACCGGAGCACGATTTCCAGACTGTTGCAACGGCACCAGCAATCCGGTTCAACGGCTAAACGTCAACGTTCTGGCCAACCTTGGATCACATCAGCAACCCAAGATCGCTACATCCGGTTACTTCACCTGCGAAACCGGACCCAAACAGCAACAGAAACAGCATCAAATATCCCAGGTCTCCGTCGAATATCGGCACAGACAGTCAGAAACCGTACTCCGTCAAAACGGCTTACGCGCCATACATCCTTACTTTGGCGTAGTACTGAGACGCCAGCATGGACTTGCAAGGGCCCGATGGTGCAACAGGTTAAGCGACTGGAATCTGCGAAACTGGAGGCGAGTCTGGTTCAGCAATGAATCAAGATTCCAGCTGCAGAGAAGAGATGATCGTACACGAGTTTACAGACGCCGGAATGAGAGGTTCGCAAGGAACTGCGTCCTTGAGGTCGACAATTTCGGCGGAGGAAGTGTGATGGTGTGGGGTGCCATATCCTGTGCCAGAAAAACTCAACGTGCACATTCCCGGCAACCTTAACGCCGTTCGATACACAGATGAGGTTTTGACACCACATATGCTGCCCGTAATGGACCTCCGTAGGGAAATTTTTCAGCACGACAACGCCCGGACGCACACAGCTCGTGCTACTGTTGAATTTCTAGCCAACCAGAACTTAACAGTGCTCCCCTGGCCGTCCAAATCACCAGATTTGAACACAATAGAACATTTGTGGGATGATTTGGATAGACGCGTGCGCAGTCGTCATCCAGCGCCGCAAACTCTGCAAGAACTGCAGCAGGCTCTTGAGCAAGAATGGAGGAGAATTCCACAAAACCGTATTTGTCGATTGATTGTGTCTATGCCGAGACGGACCCGTACCGTGTTACAGGTTAATGGTGGGCACAACAGATATTGACGTTGCAGTGACGTCATCTGAGCGATATGAAGTTTAATGTGATAAATATTTACATGTGAATGAACTTTAAAGTCTGAACAACCAGTCTGCCAAATTTCAGTGTAATGTGATGCTTATTTCTGTATTAAAAATCATGTTGAAAAATTCATATTTTAAAGAACAAAAATTGGATGCTGCGTTTCTTTTTTGGGAGAGTATATATGTCAAAAGAATGCGGTACGTAGCGTTCTCACAGATAAACCAAATTTGTTAATTTGCTAGATATTATTTAAATATTCCTAATGTTATCCAGCTTCAATTTGAATGGAATGAATTGCTAAATCCTGAATTGCCTTTGCTTCTTCTCTTGTCAATTTTATCTCGTAAATTGACCGATTGCTTGATGACGTCACTTAGAAATTACGGGCAAAGCATTTCGGGGGATTGAGGGATGTTAAAATAATTTTGAATATGGCGGAAGAAATAATACTGTATCGAACAGAAGACGTAAAGTTACCAGAAAAATGTGTGGATAAAAACAGGTTATGTCATCAATGTTTTCCAAAAAAGTAACACCTTGCTAAGTACCAATAAACAAAATGGCGAACTGAGGTACATTTTACCCAGAAAGATTTGCGTAATTCGATGTGACGTCATCAGGCTCGGCGGTAATATGGCAAAATTATGAGATAATTATCGCGAAATTTCGAGTTACGTATCGCGAAATTTCGAGTTACGTATCGCGAAATTTCGAGTTACGTATCGCGAAATTTCGAGATCATTATGTCGTAATTTCGCGTTAAATTCAATTGTTATTTCTTTCACAGTGGCACTAACTGGCTTCTGTAAGTTTCTATCTGGACTCGGAGAACTATAATATAGTTCAGTTTACTATTTTGGATACGAAAGTCAGATTGTTCTGACTCGTCAGTGAGAGAGTCAGTTGTGAACTGTACTCTGATATTATTAACTCTGTGGATATTCAGCCTGCTTTGTCAGTGATACCTGACTTGTGAATTCTGTCAAGAATTTATTCTGTGGATATACCACCAGTGTGCTAAACCAGTGTGTTTTCAATATTCTATCCTGCGGATTCACCATTGTGTCTTCAAGATTCATTCTGGGAATCTATATTTCGTTGATTCGTGGTCATCGGATTTTAACCAGTGAACTTTGTGAAGATTTCTAGGAACTGTAATTACTTAACTTGTATAAGTAAGTCATTTTGATATATGTTTTCTTTCCAACGTTTATGTAATATTTGCCTGTAAATAAGTTAGTCCGTTTGCTTTTTAATATAAATCAAAATTTGTACATAAAATCTGCTGGTTTGTTGTTACTTCTTTTCATTATCATTCGGTATCGTAACAGCTTTTAGAAACTATACTTAAAAAAAATAATATGAACATGTTTCTTGAAAATCTTTTATATCTTAATGCAAGCACAACTTGGTGCAATATACATGGTTAAATATTTCAACATGAGTAGCAATTTACATTCGCTTTTCAGTCAGATAAGTGTTACATAACAGTTTTTATTTTGTCTCTGAATTTACCAGAAAGCCTGTTACAAAATAAAATAACATGTCCTCTCGCTACATTGTATAACATATTAGATGTTGGTCCTATTATATCAAAAACGTCAGTTTAGACGAATTTTCTTGGCTGAATTCTCTTGTGAGTTGATTCCATCAGCGGAGTTTTCTGGAGAGACATACTGCAGCAGGGAATTCTGGGAAGCATCACCGAATAATGTTGTCATTAGGGCTACACCGTACCCAGTAGCACGTTCTCCCTGAATGTAAAAAAGCAAATAGCATAAATCATCCCTTAGTTATTTGACCAAGCTTTCAAACACCAACCAATACTGAAAATTTCAACGATCAAGGGAATTACTGAATAAGTCAATATTCAGGGATGTACAGGACCCTTAAAACCTGCATCTCTGATCCTCATTTTCTCACTTGGACACCAAAATTGCAATGCGAAGGGTCCCATGGGATGTAAATAATAGCAAAATATTATACAATAATGCATATTTAAACACTAATTGGTCTCTTTGGGTTTAGAACACAAGAGGTCAAATTTGCTACAACCCTCGTAAAATAACACCAGAATACTGTCAACACTGACAATCAGTACAATTATCATCTATATTAGCATGCATGTTAAATGAAATTGACACCCGTCAAAATCAATTTTTTTTCTTTATATCAGTATACATGTAGGCCTCAGTGAATATGTATTAATGCTTCCTTACTACCCAATTAAACCTGTTCATATAAGGGAAATCATGGAGTGCTACGGGAAACATGAGAGGTGGATACATCAACCAGTGTTACTCAAGACCAATCAGCAACCAGAGCTATGAAGGCCACACCTTTCCAGGATTTACACTAAATAGGGCACAGAGTCTACACTTTCCTGCCTCAATAAGCCTGGATATAACACTGAAACATGAGTGCATACCACACCAAAAAACATTTTAAATGAAATTTACAGAAAAGAATTAGGTGAGATATGTGAAAAAGCTTACAATATGTGCAGGAGCAGCCATGTCAACATGTATCCAAACCCCAGGAAAGTCAAATCCCAGGTGAGAGAAAATGAACAATCCAGCACAGGACACCTGGCAGTTACTTCGGTCCTAGATAAAAACAGCAACATTTTTCTATTATTTACGGGCCTCGGTGGCTCAGTTGATTAGAGTGACAAGTCCCTCAGTCAGACACAGGCCTTCGCTTGCTGGGGGCAAGATCAAATCTCACTGACCATATGAAAATTAAAATTTGATTTTCTCGAGATTGGCATGTGGAAGAGTTGCCAGGCAATTGCCAACGGTCAGGGGTTTCCTCCGAGCAAAGAGCCCCCCCCCCCCTTCATTAAACCTGGCAACACTGTCATATAAGTGAAATAATCTTGAGTGCGTCGTAAAACATCAATCAATCAACCTATTATTTAATAAGCTGGTTCATAGTAAACAAATTTTGGTATTGGACCTCATCTGTTGAACCAATAGAACAATAAGATAAAGTGTAACTAAAATTATCAATAACAGCAGACAGTATGAGTAATAGGATTTTAACATACAACTTTTTTTAACTGGAGTAGTCTGTTAGTTTTTACACAAGCCCTCCACTGATGGGTGGCGGGTCCACAGAAAAAATTAAGTTGGAGTTTCGTCTGGTCAAAAAGTTAGGTTTCCTGCATAACTTAACATGGCAATGCTGCTATATAAACAAAGTTATCTTGAGTGCGGTGTAAAATACTAATCAATCAGAGAGGAAACAAAGATACTTACAGCAACACTGTTCTTCATGTCGGCCAAGGCACTGGCAAATTCACTGAAGTGAAGTTCAGGGCTATATGGTAATGGATGGGTCAAATCACCAGAGTTTTGTCCGGCTTTCACTAACACTCCTTCCCAATCTTCACTATTTGTCACCACTGAGGCATGATAACGACCTGTATGCAAAAACATCATTTCAGCAATTTGGGGACTGATGTCAGTCCTTGGTAAAGTCTACTTGTTTAAAAACAAAACAATCCTGACAAAATAAATAAGACACTATCTTAATCCTTAATCCTTGTAATATTAACCAACATAAGAACCGGACAATAATCCGGACAAACATAGCGGTCACAATAAACTCCCTCAGAAAGTTTACTGGAAGAATAAAAACAGAGTATATTGTACAGCTGCACTATAGGTTGATTGAGTGATTGGTGTTTTACGCTGCGCTCAATGCCACTTACATGGCAGCGCTGCCAGTTTTATTGTGACAGGAAACCAAGCTCTTTGCCCGGAGGAAACCCACGACCTTCCGGTGGTAACTGGCAACCATCCCACATGTACTATAGGAGAAACTTGCATACAAAATTTTATCATAACCTGTTGAGTAGATTTCTAGAATTCTAAATCACAAGTTACAGGCAACAGACCAGCCACCCCTACAACTGTAAAGATCGAGGTGAAAAAAAACAAACTGTATATACCTGTTGCCACGCCCTGCGCTCCAGTCAGTGTTGCCATGTCAACAATGATGTTTGCCTCCAAATCATTAGATGCATAAGCCACCTAATGGGAAAATTAAAAACCAATAGAATGTTTAACTCCTTTCTGCAGTATGTGTGTGGATAACACATAAATAAGCATAAAACATATATAAGCATAAATGGAGTTTCGTTTGTTGGTTGAAGGTTGTGAGATGGAGTTTATAACCTTGTTGTTTGTTGGCGAATTTATGGGGTTCAATCTCACTCTACCGATGTTCTTGCATCGGTGAAAACAGCTTTTCATAAGGTATTGATTGATGTTTAATGCCCATTCAAGATTATTTCACATATATGGTGGGGTTCATCCAGAGGGGTGTCTACGAGTCATTTGGACAACCTACAGTCAAAATTGGATACCCAATTTAAAATGCAAAAGTAGGTCACCCACTTCTGTGGAGAGTAGCTATTTTGGACACCCCATTTTCAGATCCTGGATTGATTGTGTTTATTAAATGATGAAGGAAACCATGCTCTTTGTCCAGGGGAAACCCCATAATTTGGCAAGTCCCAGGTGACTTTTCCACATAGGGCGATCAAGTTAAACGCCAGATAGAATTGGTCTGAATGGGATGTGACCCTCTATGCTTGATTGATTGATTGTTTGGTGTTTTAGGCTGCACTCAAGATTATTTCATTTATATGGCGTCGTTGCCAGTTTTATTGTGGGAGGAAACCCACGACCTTCCGCTGGTAACTGGCAACCATCCTAGAGACCCTCTATGCAACAGTTTGAGTAATAAAATAAGTGATTACCCCATCACCAAGAACCAGTCTGCCTTCAGCATCAGTATTGTTAACTTCAACCGTCCTATCAAAAAATAAAACATTTACTGATATGTCAAAAATTCGGCAGAAAAAAAATATCAAAATCACAGATATAATTTTATTCCTATTCTGTCAATATTAGGATGGTATTTTAAGAGTATAATTATTTTTCAATAGAGGGCTATCCTTAATTTTCCCGTTGGAAATACCTTAAGACAAAGATTCTATTTTGCTAAAACAAACTCTTAGATTGTCATCTTAACTTTCAGACAACTGTGCGTAAAAGCCACACTTAACATCACCTCAGCACCTATTTAGCTTTAGAAAACATGAGCACAAATATTATTTTAAGGCAAAATGAAACGAGAAACCAAGTGCATCAGTTAACTCCCTTTGCGGAATCCTCATGCAATCGAGTAATACCACAACAGCTTTCTTATTATTCAAACAATTGTTAATTTAACAAACAGAACTTTAAGTAAAGCTTGTTCTTATTCTTATTTTCTAACAAAACCTTGTCATCTGCTAAGAAACGTCACGAGTTTCACTCATCCACTTATGAAAAGTTCTCTTTTAGGTTATCGCTAACACGAAAATCTTAAGATGGGGTTAAGAGTGTTTCGTAAGTGGCATAGATCTACATGTATATTACAATTTACACTAACATATTTCTTCTAAAGATTCGACCATTGAGTCAGACAAAAACAGAGACTCAGACATGGAGTTGTGTTTAAGAATAACCGTTTTCATACACTGCTCGGCAGGTTGTATTGCCTTAAATTCCCTCTAATGGGCAAATTCGCCTGGTCACATTTAGCATATTTCTTTTCTAATGGTCGAATCCTTAGGAGGAAAAGTGGCTGAACCTTTAGAAGAAATACAGTAACGTTTTTCCTCAGTGACTAAGCCATGGTCACGTTTACTAAGCTGGTATCGTAAAAATGGGACAAGGTATTTTGACTACATCTGTTCTTTAGTTTGACAATGGTCAAATGAAATCAATCACATAATATAATTTTTTTGACAAAGCTAAAAGTTGATGAAAATTTTATCTAGACAAACCTTCCAGAGTACAGCGTGAGGATGTCATCAGGTCGGACTGCTTCAGGTCCTACAGCATTCTCCGCCAAACACAACACACAGTGCAGGTTCTCTTTAAAACCCTACAACAACGACAACAACTACTAGATCAGATTTAGTTGCTTGTTTGCAATAAAAAAGTGAACACAGCATTCTTAGTTATTATGGGGAATCATTTCTTAGAAATTCTTCTTTTCACATTAGATGGTGTTTGAAGCAAGTTGAAAGAATTTCTGCATGTACCAAGTTTCAAGGAAAATTCCACAAAATAATGAGACAACTATGAGAACAAAACAAAGTTTCTGCCCCGACATATTTACACAAGATCGATATGTAAGCGGCATGCCATTTCATTAGGGACATATGAGTCTTAAAACAGATTGGTTGAACTATTGATTCAGCTTTAAGATCTAAAGCCGGCTGAGCTACAAGGCATGCGTAGCCAAGGGAGCAGCTACAAATTTCAGCGCAGACGATGAGCTCTTGGCTGAGGCCAGTTCCTTGACACCAAAGTTCACTGACCTGCACAAGTGTCACTACCCGTGTTACGTAATATTCTAAGTGGTCACATGATTGAATAAGTACGCGCCATTGGACTATCCCTCCTATCAGCTCAGCTTACGTTGTGCGCACACGGTGAGATTCTTGCCACGAGAGGCAGAAAATATCAAACATGCTATATACTTTCCTCACTGCCTCGAGAGGCGAAAATCTCACCAAAATTTACGCGCACACGGGGGAAACAGCTTAGCTCCCAGCCACGAGTGACCGGCAGCTCAGCTGACGCCTCTCGTGTGCGCTAGGCTTAACTCAACAAAAGTTAAGGGCCATCTGACCAGAAGATCTCTCTGCTGGCCAGCACCCCATCCTAATCTTTACATTAGCTCCACAGAGGTCAATCAGAAAGGCTCACATATTTGCCATACATAATTGATTGATTGATTGATTGGGGCTTAACGTTGCACTCGACAGCTAAGGTTATACAGTGTATGCCGACAAACGTACCAGCCAACCCACCCAGATCTAAATTTTGACACAGACCATAGAACGTCAGGAAGACTACTTAATGGGTCAGCATACATGGCTAAAGCAGATGCTCCAGCCCGAGGGCTTTCATCCATAGCGTTATCAAAAAACATACTTTAAGCAATACTTTTAGGAGTGTTTTAGGGCTAAAATAAATCAAAGTGCATCATACTTATTTAGGTTTGGTTAACTTTTCTGGAAAAAAATCATACAGACGATGGGCTAATAGATATTTCAACATCAATGACTTTGTTTTTCAATTAAGTTGTAATTGTGTTTATTTAATGAAATTTCCACAGTTCATGTCACTTAAGAAATATATAAAAACACTTCTGAAATATCATAGTACCAATTTGACAGCAGCATAGAAAGAGCCTAGCATGGCAGCAGCACCTCCACAATCTCTCTTCATGCCCAACATACTGGTCTGAAAATAGGGCAAAAATACAAATATATAATCACCAGAAGTCTGTAAATGAGGAATTGTGAAAGGTGGCATCAACCCATATTCAGGGCACAGGACACGTTCTCGCCTGCTTATACAACATTATGTGCCATTTATGCGCAGTAGATTTTCAAATTGTCAACGGTTGCTCAATTTCAAATCAGAAAATAAATTCATTCCCCACTTACTAACCTATCCGTAGATTTTGAAATTGTCAACGGTTGCTCAATTTCAAATCAGAAAATAAATCCATTCCCCATTTACTAGACTATCATATCTATCGGCAATGCCAGTAACTGTAGTTCAGAGAATACATTGGTTCTTATCAAGGCTTCACCGAGCATGTGACTGTGATATCTTATGTCCGAATCAATTTGCTCCTAACAAGGCTTTTCGTCTCATTATCAACTATATGTAGTTTTTTTGGAAAGTTTTAACTTTTGCTCCATCAAGTACTGTTGCCACATCTAAAATGTTCGCCATCTTTTTTCTTATACATCCCATAATAGTTCATATGAGGAAGGGAAGAAAAACCATGTTTCTGACTAATATAATAGTTTATAATGACCTCTGGGTCAAAAGGCGTCAATGCCCCGAATATGGTGTAATGGAACATTTCACATTTCCCAATTCAAAGTCTTCTGATTTCACTCAGTAATCTTCTTCATATCAGTAACATTATAAAATGCATTACGGAGAGGGTTCTCAAAGCACTCCTACTGCATTATGATACAACAAATTTTGTGGAAAGCAGACATATAAATGTATTGCCTTGGCTTTAATACAACAACCAGCTGTGTCAACTAAATGTATTACCGTGGCTTTAATACAACCACCACCAGAGTCAACTAAATGTATTACCTTGGCTTTAATACAACAACAACCAGAGTCAACTAAATGTATTACCTTGGCTGTAATACAGCAACCACCAGAGTGGACTAAATGTATTACCGTGGCTTTAATACAGAGACCACCGGAGTCAACTAAATGTATTACCTTGGCTTTTATGCAAAGTCCGCCTGTATCATATACTATTCCTTTGCCGACCCAAGCAATGCTCTTAGTTGCTCCCTCTGGTGTATGACTGAGGACGGCCAAAGCCGGCTTATTTACTGCAGCTTTTCCAACACCATATATACCTAAGAATATAAAACCATTTTTCTAATCAATTTCTTCATATGCAAATCAACAATGCAGGAAAAGTAAATTAACATAATCAGGGTTCGGGATATAATGTTGATCGGTTGAGACTTTTGAAATGATTAAACCATATAATAGATAGACCAATGATTGCTCTGTGAACACCATAATTTATAATTTTTCAATAACAATAATCTTCGAAAGATTGTCAATTGGTTGAGGTGTTTAAGGACAGTCAACAGTCGACTATAAAACAGCTTGAAAATCTCAAAAAATCAAATTTCAGACAAACATTCACTGTGCTTAAAGCCCAAGATGTCTTTTGCCATACATGAAGATTATTTCAAGGACATGGTGGCTATGTAGGTAAAGTGCGAGAGGAACTAGGTTTTTTATTCGACAGAAACCCCCACCTTCAAGAGAACACAAGGAAACTCTTCCCCATATGTATGGCAACTGAGTGAAAAAACAAACGAACGTTATTATTTGGACTCCGGGATTCCAACCTGCAAGCTAACATAAGAAATGAAATGTCTCCGTTCAGAGGCAATCAAGCTAATATCAAGGGGTTAGGTGGTTAAAAACACCGCTACATGCAGGGATTCATACACGTCCAATTTACCTACTGATATTCGATTCGTAAAACTGAATTTGGTGTTAAAAAACTCAATATTTTCAGTTTAACATTTCCTTTTGAAAACTAAAATTTGTAAATTGAATTTGGGTGTAAAAAACTGAAAAACAAGAAATTTGAGTGAGTGAGTGATTGGGGTTTTACGTCCTGCTCAACAGTATTTCGGTTATATGAAGACGTTGTCTCCTTGTGACAGGGCGGATTTCCACCGCTCTTTTAGGTGCTGTCTCACCGAGACGACTTGCCGAAGACAACCAGCAAGCCCCCTCACCCAGTCACAGTATACTGACACCGGGCCAACCAGTCGCTGCTCTAACTCCTATTGCTGAGCGCCAAGCGAAGCAGTAACAGCTACCACTGTTAAAGTCTTTGGTCTGACTCGACCCGGGCTTAAATCCGGATCTCCCAGGCCTGAAGCGGACGCTCTACCGACTGAGCTATCGGGGCTGGTCAAGAAATTTGAAGAGTTTATAGTTAATAAGTGTTTGATACTGTGTAGAAAATCTTTCAAATTAATCTTGTTATTCCACCTCTAATTTAATAGTAGTGTCTTTTTTTTTTACAAGCTGCACAATATATTTGAAAACTTTAAAAACCTTAAAAGAATAAATACCTCCTAGTCCTTTTTCCTTGAGAGCTTCCCCTTGGATGATGGTAGGGACAATATTCAATTCGGCACCAATTCTCCGGACTTCCTGAAAACAAAAAGTAATTAACAAAATATACATTGGAGTTGTTCATAGCATGAGAGGTGATGAACATTAAAGGGGGAGAAAACAAAAAAGCAACATGTAATTGTATTGAACAGGCTCCCATAGGCCATCGTATTCATGTGTGTGAAATACACAGAAAATGAATCTGTCAGACAAATTCATGTTCGACCGTAAGTGGAGCCAGCCATTGACATTTTGGAAATGACAGGAAGAAGTATTAGGTAATTATTTCACTTGCGAGCCTAGCGAATCTTGTATGACTATAACCTGCAATGTCAGTGGTAAGACTACCTTTTCTCACAATTCAACAACGACCCCCACAAGTCGCATAGACACCAAATGCAGCCTGTCACGTCTTCCCAAAATGTTGATTTACAAACCAGTATATATTTCATAGTTGGTAAAGTATTAGTGCGCTTCGAAATGATTAACCATGGTTTAAATGGCAGACTTTCAGAGTTGACCCATTTCGCAGTGACTGGTGACTAGGCGAATGCTGATTGGCCAATCAGGACACACAGCTAAGCTCTGTCGTAAAGATGGCTGCCAAGTAAGTTAAACGCTCTCTGGTTACGCTTCCTAACTTATAGCACAGCCGGACATGGAAAAATCGTAGAGATATGGTTTTGGTACGGCGCTAGAAAGGAAAATTTACCACGCCTGCACTAAATTTACTAAGTTCTTTCCTTTTTTTCTTCTTCTTTAACAAAATTACTGTTTAAAAAAGAGTGATCAAATCTAAATAGTGTTTTCTATTGTGGCCAATTGGTCAAAGCACCATTAGACCCCTTTAGCTTGACAGGCTGTAAACAGGTCACTCAAACCTTCTACTTAACCAGTACAGGGCTTTAAACAGCTGGGCTGAGATGCTTATTTTACAAAGATGCCTTAAATTGTGCATGAGATGCATTTGGAACGAAGGGCAAATCCATCACGTAATGTGGAGAAGCTACTTTAGACCACCTGGACTGGATGCCTGACTGTCACTTAAACTCCTACAGGTTTATTCCAATGGTATAGAAATGAGAAAGACTTGATTGCCTTATAACAATGCCTACAACAATGTATTATAAAGGAAGTTGAATTAACTTAGCTGCCAGCCACAGTGTACACAGGACCATGTTGATTAAGCCAATATCAGGGCCCAGTTTCACAAAGCGATCTTAGCTTAAGGTGATCTTAATTACCAATGGTAACCTTTAGCATTGGTTGCCATGGTAGTTAAGATCACACTTAGCTGAGATCGCTTTGTGAAACTAGGCCCAGGGGTTCAATTTTGTTTACAGGATGTCTCAGACACCCATGTGGCTTAAGCCATAGCAGTAGGTAGTAAGGACGTTAACAAGACCAGGCTTGTTGGATATGCTGGGAAACAGTGAATGTGTAATATGTTCTATAAGTGTAATATGTTCTACAAGTGTAATATGTTCTATAAGTGTAATATGTTCTATAAGTGTAATATGTTCTATAAGTGTAATATGTTCTATAACTGTTTAAGTGTAATATGTTCTATAAGTGTAATATGTTCCATAAGTGAAGAGGCCAATTAATCAAAACCTTGTATAAAAGAATGTATAAATACAGTGCATACTCACATCAAGAAAAGTATCTGTATGCATATCAGCACATGGGGAGTCGACAATCCGTGCTGTCAGCCTAATGGATCTCCCTACAACATTGAGACATTCAATGTCTGTGTCAGCTAGAGGTATATCACTGTCAGCACCAACAAGTATAAATTCCACTGTGACTGATCGCTTTGAACTCGAGTTAGTGGACTTGCTGTTAAAAAGGGGAAGAGCTCGGGCAACAGCACAGCCAGATGCAAATACGTCACGTCTTTCACACACAATCTGAACAAAATAAAATCATAAATTACATCGTCTTCAATAATGAACCAGGTGGGACATTGTGATCATGTTTGGGGATTACATACAAACAGAGCAATGAAAACAAAGATAACAAAGTAATACATTTTCAATACAAATTTAGGGGGCCTTGAGGGCTTAGACTTAAAACTTAACAAAAAGAGTGGGATTTAACTTCATCGCCCTAAGGCAGATTCACCCCCCCTCCCCCCCCCCCCACTAAACCTGGCAACTGTGCCATGTAAGTAATATAATCCTGAGTGCGACATTAAATCTGTTGAATAAGTAACCCTTAGCATAAACAATAATAAATATCGTCCTGACTTTTTTCCTGATTCTATAATGTAGAAATTTCTTTCTTTTATTTATTTATATATTTCAAAGGTAACCCACGGGAGCAAGTCCCATTAACGGGGCCCATTATCCCGCCCATACATACACTTATTCATACATGTTTACAATATATACAATTCAATGAACATCAAATAAAATAAATTGTCTGAAAGTCTGAAAATAAATAAAGGTTATTGTCTGAGTAAAAATAAGCATTTTTATTTAGAAATAAACTAAAGAAAGTTGGTACTTTACGATTTATCAGATAAATTAATATTAGTTATGCTTTCCCAACTCACTATGTACAGGAGGGTTCACCCATGTAGGACCTCTGTTTACATGAGGCTGTAAATTATATCCTCAGGTATGGAAATAAATCTATTTCATGCTATTAAACAAAATAATTTTGTTTTAAATATAAATATTTTTTCAGACAATATAGTTTAGCCACAATATCGCCTCAATAACCAATAAGAGAATTCTGCAAAAATTGCAATAATTATCCAATCCTTATGTTTCTATAGGTCAATGACCTCGATAAACTCAGACGTCAGAATTTCGCCCAACAATAAAATTAAATAATTCAAATCTTGCGAAAGAAAAGTGATAAAAATTATCTGAAATCTGTTGGATAAAAAGGTAAATATTGTTTTTAAAATGAAGTTAAATGTATTTTAGCTAAGTTTCCACTTTCAGTGTGTAGTTTCAATGTGTAGTTTCAAGTTTCAGTGTGTAGTTTCAATCCACCAAAAAGATTTTTTCCCCGTACATCGATAAGGGGATGAGTTGATGATATCAAGACTAGCTGCATTAATAGTGATGACGCTGTTAGAACGCTACTAGGATGTAAGACATTCCACTGAGCCGCAGAGTTATGTTAAAATATGAATTAAAACGAATTATCAAAAACTTGTTTGATCCATAAAACGAATCAAAGAGATATTTTAGGAAAAAGTTCATGAAATGCTAAATTTGCACCATTAACGTTATTTTCTTCATAAAGATAACAAAGAGATCATTTAGTCTCACCACAACATATTCTTCTCCGCCAGACAGGCAGCTCTTGACGATTTTTGTAAGAGCATGTGCTCTAGAGGGAGCATTGTGCCGACTACACTTGGTGGGAAGGGCTGCGACAGTCGCGTTGTTCATCCACAGAGGACAGGAGTCAGTCGGGGAAGGGTGAAGGTTAGTCACAGCAGTGGACCATGTCTGAAAACAAAATGAATATACAGAGTCCTGCAGTGTATGTGTCATATATCCAAGGATGTATACAGCGTCTTACAGGACTTACAGGTTACCTCATTGCAAGGCTAACAAATTACTAAAGTTACTCCAAGCAGCCTTAGATTGGCTGTGTTATCACTTAACGGTCGTCTGCGATGTGATTTTTATGATAAAAATACAAAACATGTGTAGATAAGAAGGTTTTTGCCATCAGTACCCCACATGTTAGGAATTTTCATCAACTTGGTACATAATTCTTTATCAACTTTCAATACGCTTGCGGCAATTGCTGAATCAAACACCTTCATGAACTTTTAGGGCTCTCTGCTGTGAGACAAAGATCGTGTAATGCGTTTGGCTTTTTATGGCAGCGATAATGTAAGGGGCATAACTCATGAAAAAAACTCACACCCAAGGCTTCTTTTACTTGGCATATCAAACAACTGTGTTGTGAGTGAAATACTTTTTGAGAGTGTTTACAAAGACATTTTTGGCTGATAGTAATGTCATAACTCCTAAAAGAAACCCTCCGAAGACACTCATTTTCAATAGGCTTTTTGTGGTCGCCTTAAAAAACAACCCTCTAAAGTTACAAAATTGTGAGTGAAAGACTTTATGAGATAATGTGTTTACAAGGTACATGCACAATGGGCAGACGGACAAACCAACAATACCCTTCCGGCAAAATTAACTGAGAGGTAAAAAGTAAAAATCAGCCTTCAAAAAGTCCTTTTTTTAGTCTCAATCATAAAAATGTTAAATAATACATGATATCCAACTTAAAGTGTCTTGAATTTGGTGCTGTTCCAAATCTACTGTAATATTTAATAAAATCTACATCACAATTTGTGTTGACAAAACATTTCCTAGGCTTTTCCAGACCCAAGCTCAAAATTCAAGGACATTCAAGGCCTTGAATAATCATTTTGAAAATCCAAGCTTTTCACGATTTTTCTGGGGCTAAGGTTATTGTTAAGTATAGTAGGTAACACAAAACTATGCCAGCTCTTTGATAGAGACAAAGGAGTCTATTTGTACACATTGTTTTGCAATGACATTTACAGATTTAGTTTTCCTTGAAACAGAGGGGACCTCCGTGGCTCAGTAGGTAGAGCGTTGGACGCTGAATCCGAACAGCCTTCCACCAATGGGTCGCGCGTTCGAATCCCACTCTGACTCAGTCCAAAAAAATTTTAAAATTTTCTGACTGGGTTTTCACTCGAACGACCTATGTGGAATGGTTGCCAGTTACCAACGGAAAGTTGTGGGTTTCCACCGGGCATAGAGCCCTGTTTCCTCCCACAATAAAACTGGCAACGCCGCCATATAAGTGGAATAATATTGAGCATGGCGTAAAACACCAATCAATCAATCAACCTTAAAGGCACACTTGCCGCGAAAATCAGGAATATTGTTTACATTAAAAAAGAAAGACCGTATTCTGTATTTTTCCCAGACAATATAAGTTAGGAACTTTCTATTTTTACCAAAATTTAAAAGTTTGGACGTCACTTTGTATTTTTAATTTGAATTTGAAAATTTGAATTGTTACGTACCCGGAACGTAAACAAACCGATCTGCCCCCTATTGGCGATTTTATGTTTCAGTCGAGTGAGTGAACTAACGGCACAGTGTAATTTTACGTAGGGCTATTTATCTGAGAAATACAGACTGACGATCGGTTAACAGCGACTGGAAAACCCTGCTGATGATTGTTTGAGTGTAAACCACGGATAAAAAGGCCTGTAAGGAGGGTAATCCAACACGAAATTTGACCGACACTGATCGTTGTTGTTGTAATCAGGCTTCGATTCTTCGTTTGTTTTTCACCCCATTTTTACAGTCTAAAGCTAACTAGACATGTTTTATGTGTCCTATGTTTAAGTTTAGTGGTATTAGTCGTAGTAAGCTCATGCAAATTGGTTTTCTTAGCAAATTTAAACAGGCTACGGCGGCAAGTGTGCCTTTAAGACAGAGTGTGTGATAACTGAATGGTTATAACTCAAAAAAGACTTCTAAATCAGTGCAAAAGTGCAAACCATTCTGATATGCATGTTTTTGTTTTAAGGATAGGAACGTACAGAGACCCAAATTGAAGATGTAGCTCAATGTTATTCTTAAAACCTATCTGTTCACTGTGATTTTTCAAAAAGGCAGTAACAAAGAAGGGGTGCAGAAGCAATACCAAAGAATTTACGATAAAAATGTCCTGGTAACGGACTTCTCCACTGGCCTGGACAACCTTTCTAAATTCAGAAGATCTTAACTTACCTCTTCAGTCACCCTGGGCAGTAATTTGGCCTTCACATTTTCAAACGTTATCTTAGAAAAGTTTTTCAGCTGTCCAAGGATCAAAACTGCATTTTGCTGGGGATCACATGCTGTAAGTTCTCCAGAATAATTCAATACTACAGCCATAGTAAATCTTTATGCTGTAACAAAATATAGAAACTGTTGACTTACACATGTCTTCTTTAAGGCAAGTATTGCCAAGCAGTACCGGTAGTATAAATGGGATTTTCAGAGCTTTTATTTTGAAACAAGAATCCCTTGGGTTTTAGAGACATATGATACAGTATGGTTTTGACTCTTCGTAGCGCAAATATTAATGTGGTTAGTTGCTTCGTACAAGCTCATCAGACCAAATTCCAATCGCCTATCATTGAAAGAGAAAGTTCAATTCACGAATCAACTTGATCACACTGAATCTGAAGTTTGGAAGGAAGATTCAATTTTGAAATAACGAGATAATTATGTTGCAATGCAATTTCAGAAGAAATATCTTGTTTTTCCCCTGCCATAATCCCATCTCTTTTCAAGATAAATGTAGGCATTACCAGTTTTAAAATTGCTTAAAAATAAAATGTGTGGAATAAACATTCAACGATGGCCAGTACTGACAACAGTACACTGTATAATGGAGCTGACTGGCAATATTTAAAAACCTGGAAATCACGCGTCAAGATCAGTCGCTTGGGTGAACGACTGACAGTCACTGTGTGGGAAGCATGTGACACTACAGAGACCAATCTAGAATTTGCAAACATCAAACGAAAGGTAAACATTTATTTTGACGTAGCTATGGCCTATAGGTTGTTAAAAATGTTTGCAGTTTGTGTAAATTATTTTGAAGTGGTCAGCTCTTGCAGCAATAAATAATTTGAAAGAAAAGTTTGAAGTCTACTGTGGTGTTCTTGCTCTGCATAGTGTGCATTATTAAGGTAAAGTTGAGAACAAAGCCGTTTTGCTTTTTTCACCCCCAAACTCCGGATCGGAAGTGAGGTCTGTGGTTCGTTTGGGAGTGTTACTCCTGATTGGGAGTAGAATCCTAATCAGGACGTTTCCCCGACCTGATAATGAGTGTTGTAGTTATCAAAATATTTGCTGTCTTGATAATGATTCCCTCAAGCTGAAGCAAGATGCTAAGCAAACTATATCATTCCAAGAGAATCAGAATATCTGAATTTGGAATGCTACTATTACTAGCAACAGCTTAGTTCGCAATATTTTGAGTGGATTGCAGTTATTTCGATACGCCCGCACAGGCTTCTTCAATACCACGTCAACATGCATTTAAAAAATCGAACAGTTGGTCGTAGAATTTTCAAAAAATGATAACTTTAAATTTTTAAACACTACTCACCTAAAATTGTGTCAGACAAATTCTTAAAAGTGTTTTTTTTATAAAACGCTGTGTTTTTTGTGAAGTGTGAGAAAAAGATTATCAGACTCGAGCCAGTGCATTACAATGAATATCACTCTCGTTTATTAATTTCCAAAGTCACTCGCCAGAGGCTCGTGACTTTGAAAATTGATAGACTTGAGTGATATTCATCGTAACACACTGGCTCTCGTTAGATAATCTCTATATATCATTCAGAAAGATATTTATTTATATATTTTATTAGCCCGGTAAACCACATCTGGAAGACAGACGCAGTTTCCGTACATATCCGGAATCCTCCAATGCTTCAATTATAATTTATATAACTGATCGATGCTGAAAGTTAACAAACCGAATGTTTCGGCCCCTTACGTTATCACGAGGACAAATTCTGTGGGGCCCTCAAGAGGATTTGGAATTGTACGCTTCATGACTACCTATTTGGTCACCATATTCAAAATGACCAGGAGCCTGTTTCACAAAGCGGCGTAGATGTGTTTTTGCGTAACTTTCATACTAACGTATATCTACAGTATGGGTTGCTATGGCAGTTACGTAAAAACTTACGCTACGCCGCTTTGAGAAACATGGTCCTGGGGGCTGTTTCTCGACACCGACGTAACTTTGTGCGGTAAGGGTAAAGAATAGCAGGTAATCGAAATAGGTCAGTTGGCAAACAATAGGCTAACCCTAAGTTCCACGGGGGGTCACAACGTTGAAGAGATAGACCATCACTGAGCGACCCACGTGATACCTGCTATTCTTTACTCGTGTTGAGAAACAGCCCCCTGGAGTCTATCAGAGGGTATTTCACGCACGTAAATCCCCGAAGTTATCAGACTGATGACTGAGTATTGACGTTATTGTCAAAATATTTGTTGTCTTAACTCCCTCAAGCGGAAGCAAAATGCTGAGCAAACTATTTCATTTCAAGAGAATAGCACCTGAATCTCGAATACTACAGCTAAGAAAAGAAATACGCAAAATCTTGAGTGAAATTCACTTTGAGACTAGCAGCATTATAATATACCTTAATCCTACACCCAGGTGCAACAGTACCCAGCCCAGAATCATCTGTAGGGCATCATTTTCAGGGCTTTGACCTACATCACTTTCAGGGCTGTCTCGGCGCGCACATTTTTAACATAAACAAATATAAAAAATCGTAACTTGTTTCACGATTGAAATATGATCTAATAACCCATTTTTAGACATTTTTGGAATTGTGTTTAATAATGGTAATTTGATGACTGCATCGCGAGTTGTGGATAGCTTCAGTTAAAATATCTGCTCTCAAAACTGAATAAAGATTTCCTTGAAAATATAACTGTAGGACGTACATGTACTGGTAGCTAAACCAAAGGATTGAGAAGTAATCGAGAATTTGTTGCACATACAATAATTTAATCAGATATTTTTTTGCGATATTTAAAGAGAAATATTCCGTTTTAGAAATAAAAATCTTAAAAGTTGATGGATACTACTAGGTTTTTTCAGTTGATAACACTTTGAAAAGTGTATTTATGGCTTTTTTTTGTGATGGGAATCTCTAAAACTGAGGTAAACCCTCTCAAGTGACGAACAGCCCCACAGGTGATGTTGGGCCTAAGAGTGCATCTGGGGGTAAGTTGATGGATACCAATAAGCTATTTAGGTTGATAACACTTACAAAAGTGCATTAATGGCTCTTTTTAGTGATGAGAATCTCTAAAACTGACGTATAGCCCCTCAAGTGACGAACAGCCCCACAGGTGATGTTGGGCCTAAGATGCATTTGGGGGTAAGTTAATAAATACGATTAAGCTATTTAGGTTGATAACAGTTACTAAAGTGTATTAATGGCTTTTTAAGTGATGGGAATCTCTAAAACTGAGGTATAGCCCCTCAAGCGACGAACAGCCCCACAGGTGATGTTGGGCCCCAGGGTGCATCTGGGGGTAAGTTAATGAATACAATTAAGCTATTTAGGTTGATAACACTTACTAAAGTGTATTGATGGCTTTTTTAGTGAAAATAATCTCCAAAAATGAGGTATAGCCCCACAACTGACGAACAGCCCCACAGGTGATGTTGGGCCCCAGGGTGCATCTGGAGGTAAATTAATAGTTACCAGTGAGCCTTTTCACTTGATAACACTTACAAAAGTGTATTGGTAGATTTTTGTGTTGATGAGAATCTCCAAAAACGAGGTATAGCCCTACAAGTGACGAACAGCCCCACAGGTGATGTTGGGCCCAAGAGTGCATCTGGGGGTAAGTTAATGAATGCAATTAAGCTATTTAGGTTGATAACACTTACAGAAGTGTATGGATGGCTTTTTTTAGTGATGGGAATCTCTAAAACTGAGGTATAGCCCCTCAAGTGACGAACAGCCCCACAGGTGATGTTGGGCCCAAAAGTGCATATGGGGGTAAGTTAATGAATACAATTAAGCTATTTAGGTTGATAACACTTACAAAAGTGTATTGATGGCTTTTTTAGTGATGAGAATCTCAAAAACTGAGGTATAGCCCCTCAAGTGACGAACAGCCCCACAGGTGATGTTGGGCCTAAGATGCATTTGGGGGTAAGTTGATGGATATGAATAAGTTATTTAGGTTGATAACAGTTACTAAAGTGTATTAATGGCTTTTTAAGTGATTGGAATCTCTAAAACTGAGGTATAGCCCCTCAAGTGACGAACAGCCCCACAGGTGATGTTGGGCCTTAGAGTGCATATGGGGGTAAGTTAATGAATACAATTAAGCTATTTAGGTTGATAACACTTACTAAAGTATATTGATGGCTTTTTTAGTGATGGGAATCTCTAAAACTGAGGTATAGCCCCTCAAGCGACAAACAGCCCCACAGGTGATGTTGGGCCCCAGGGTGCATCTGGGGGTAAGTTAATGAATACAATTAAGCTATTTAGGTTGATAACACTTACAAAAGTGTATTAATGGCTTTTTTTGTGAAAATAATCTCCAAAAATGAGGTATAGCCCCACAACTGACGAACAGCCCCACAGGTGATGTTGGGCCCCAGGGTGCATCTGGGGGTAAATTAATAGTTTTGGAGATTCTCATCAACACAAAAAGCTACCAATACACTTTTGTAAGTGTTATCAACCTAAATAGCTTAATTGCATTCATTAACATACCCCCATATGCACACTTGGGCCCAACATCACCTGTGGGGCTGTTCGTCGCTTGAGGGGCTATACCTCATTTTTTTAGATTTTCATCACTAAAAAAGCCATCAATACACTTTTGTAAGTGTTATCAACCTAAATAGCTTAATTGTATTCATTAACTTACCCCCAGATGCACCCTGGGGCCCAACATCACCTGTGGGGCTGTTCGTCAGTTGAGGGGCTATACCTCAGTTTTAGAGATTCCCATCACTAAAAACAGCCATCAATACAATTTTGTAAGTGTTATCAACTGAAACAGCTTATTGGTATCCATCAACTTACCCCCAGATGCACTCTTAGGCCAACATCACCTGTGGGGCTGTTCGTCACTTGAGGGGCTATACCTCAGTTTTAAAGATTCCCATCAATAAAAAAAAGCCATCAATACACTTTTGTAAGTGTTATCAACCTAAATAGCTTAATTGTATTCATTAACATACCCCCAGATGCACACTTGGGCCCAGCATCACCTGTGGGGCTGTTCGTCACTTGAGGGGCTATACCTCATTTTTGGAGATTATTTTCACTAAAAAAGCCATCAGTACACTTTTGTAAGTGTAATAAACTGAAAAAGCTCACTGGTATCCATCAACTCACCCCCAGATGCACTCTTGGGCCCAACATCACCTGTGGGGCTGTTCGTCGCTTGAGGGGCTATACCTCAGTTTTAGAGATTCCCATCACTAAAAAAGCCATCAATACACTTTTGTAAGTGTTATCAACCTAAATAGCTTAATTGCATTCATTAACATACCCCCATATGCACTCTTGGGGCCCAACATCACCTGTGGGGCTGTTCGTCACTTGAGGGGCTATACCTCAGTTTTAGAGATTCCCATCACTAAAAACAGCCATCAATACACTTTTGTAAGTGTTATCAACTGAAACAGCTTATTGGTATCCATCAACTTACCCCCAGATGCACTCTTAGGCCAACATCACCTGTGGGGCTGTTCGTCACTTGAGGGGCTATACCTCATTTTTGAGATTTTCATCACTAAAAAAAGCCATCAATACACTTTTGTAAGTGTTATCAACCTAAATAGCTTAATTGTATTCATTAACTTACCCCCAGATGCACCCTGGGGCCCAACATCACCTGTGGGGCTGTTCGTCACTTAAGGGGCTATACTTCAGTTTTAGAGATTCCCATCACTAGAAAAGCCATCAATACACTTTTGTAAGTGTAATAAACTGAAAAAGCTCACTGGTATCCATCAACTCACCCCCCAGATGCACTCTTGGGGCCCAACATCACCTGTGGGGCTGTTCGTCACTTGTAGGGCTATACCTCGTTTTTGGAGATTCTCATCAACACAAAAAGCTACCAATACACTTTTGTAAGTGTTATCAAGTGAAAAAGCTCACTGGTAACTATTAATTTACCCCCAGATGCACCCTGGGGCCCAACATCACCTGTGGGGCTGTTCGTCAGTTGTGGGGCTATACCTCATTTTTGGAGATAATTTTCACTAAAAAAGCCATCAATACACTTTTGTAAGTGTAATAAACTGAAAAAGCTCACTGGTATCCATCAACTCACCCCCAGATGCACTCTTGGGCCCAACATCACCTGTGGGGCTGTTCGTCGCTTGAGGGGCTATACCTCAGTTTTAGAGATTCCCATCACTACAAAAAAGCCATCAATACACTTTTGTAAGTGTTATCAACCTAAATAGCTTAATTGCATTCATTAACATACCCCCATATGCACACTTGGGCCCAGCATCACCTGTGGGGCTGTTCGTCACTTGAGGGGCTATACCTCAGTTTTAGAGATTCCCATCACTAAAAAAGCCATCAATACACTTTTGTAAGTGTAATAAACTGAAAAAGCTCACTGGTATCCATCAACTCACCCCCAGATGCACTCTTGGGCCCAACATCACCTGTGGGGCTGTTCGTCACTTGTAGGGCTATACCTCGTTTTTGGAGATTCTCATCAACACAAAAAGCTACCAATACACTTTTGTAAGTGTTACCAAGTGAAAAAGCTCACTGGTAACTATTAATTTACCCCCAGATGCACCCTGGGGCCCAACATCACCTGTGGGGCTGTTCGTCAGTTGTGGGGCTATACCTCATTTTTGGAGATTATTTTTAATAAAAAAGCCATCAATACACTTTTGTAAGTGTAATAAACTGAAAAAGCTCACTGGTATCCATCAACTCACCCCCAGATGCACTCTTGGGCCCAACATCACCTGTGGGGCTGTTCGTCGCTTGTACGGCTATACCTCGTTTTTGGAGATTCTCATCAATACTAAAAAGTTACCAATACACCTTTGTAAGTGTTATCAAGTGAAAAAGCTCACTGGTATCCATTAAATTACCCCCAGATGCACTATGGGGCCCAACATCACATGTGGGGCTGTTCGTCACTTATAGGGCTATACCTCGTTTTTGGAGATTCTCATCAACACAAAAAAGCTACCAATACACTTTTGTAAGTGTTATCAAGTGAAAAAGCTCACTGGTATCCATTAAATTACCCCCAGATGCACTATGGGGCCCAACATCACCTGTGGGGCTGTTCGTCACTTGTTATCTCATTTAGGAAGATTTTCATGATTGAAAAACAGTCCATATTGCCAACATACCATTGATAGTGTCATTTAAGCATATGTGTCAATTGGTTATTTTAGAAAACATTGTAAATACATATAAGCCCTTTTCGAGTTTGACTGAAATCATACGTGACAATTCGTGCTTGGGGGTATTTGCCACCAGGTATGCATTTGAACGGTCGTTTGCCTGTCCGTGTATGGTTCATTTCCATAGAAAAGCTTACAAAGTGTATAGAAGTGATTTATCATTCCGTCTTTCGTATTAAATGTATTAATTGGTTTTTTTGAACATGGATGATATTCATTTAGCAAGACTTTACCTCTGCTCTCTTATAAAAGTATTAAAAATGCTGATTGCTTTAATTATTTAAAATTACGATATGGTCTTTGTAACATGAGACAAATACAACATTTGCATTAAAATTATGGTTTACCCTACAATTAGATGTGGTTCTTGATATTTCAGTTTAAATAGAAGCTGAAATTCTTTTGACAATAGGAAATCACAAAAAAAAACAACAACACTTTAAAGACGTACTCGCTACCATGGGTCATATTGTGCATGTCCAAGTATATTCAAAAGATGTAAATGGGTGCGTACAAACATCCGTAGAAATTAGAATTGAAGCCCGAACAAAACAACCACAATTTAAAACAACATAGGTAAATTTAAATTAGACAAAACTCATTTTTAATATGTCACGTTGAGTTAAAACTCTAAAGTTAAAAACAGTTTTTTTTAATGATTTTTGAATTTATTTGATAATTGTTTTACTTAAAAGTGTGATTTTTATGATAGACCTACATGTTTGAGAATCTATCGATTCGTGTTATGCTGTTGCATATGCAAATAAAAATAAAATATCATGTTTTAGTGCTTGAGTTTTTTTTTTCCTACACAGGGTAAATAAAATTGCCGACGTATTCACTCACTAAATGCAAACTCAAAAAGATTAAAAAAAAGAAAATTGCAAAATATATTTATTTTATCAGGAAAAAGAGATGAGAAAGATTAGTAATGTTCCCCTTCGTACTTAAAACAGGTCCTAGTTTTCGCATTTTTAAGCAAAAAAAGTACGAGTGAACATAAGTCCTGAGAAATATACGAGTGTATCCGAACAGCGTACAGGAAAATGTACGAGTCAGCCCCACAAGTGATGTGAAAGCGCCCTGAAAATGATGGCCCCACAGATGATCCTGTGGTAGACCCTACTCCCCAGGTGAGAAAAATCGTCTGTTTTCGTAACAGGAAGCGGAAGTATGTGGTTTGATTCGTTTTTTTAAAAACACTTCTCTGCGACTTATCATTTTTCTTTCTATTTTTATTTTATTTGCTCTCAAGATAAGTTCAATGTACAAAGATAAAATAAGCAATTAATCGGTTAAAATATTTTTCAGTAAAATGAGAAACTGCATAAACTGGGATTAACAAATGCATCGCTGAGCAGCAGAGGAATTTTTTCTTATCTTTTTCCTAAACCTGTGTGGAGTTCAGTCGCTTTCTTCATCCTGCCGTTCAGTTGAAAGATGTTTTGCCTTCAGTGACTAAAGAAAAAATGCTTTCACTGTTCCTCTGTGATTTAATTTAGACGTCAACTCCAGCTCCAAGGCCAGACGAATTTTCCTTGGGTCGATTGCTTTTAAACAAACCCATTTCAGTATGTCAGATTTTAAGGAAGGAACATGTCAAAGCGAAAGTGTCAAATCCTTTTCTCATCCTCTCCATGCTAGAAAACTTTTACAGGCACTGAATGAATCCAGGAAACAAACACAGCTTTGTGATGGTGTTGTAATCATTGGGCAGAGTTCAATTCCTGTCCAGAGGAATGTTTTATCTGCTGCTAGTCCATACTTCAGGTACTCTGTCATATCACAGTATCAACTATAGTATGATGATCGATGTGTATATTAATTATTATTTAATAATAAATAATGTTTTCGTTCGAGGTCATTGTCGTGGGATTTAGGTTGTGGAGAATGTGGAAGAGTTTCACAATTTTTTAATTCGGGGCTAGCGCCCCTCGTTCAAAAATAAAACTCGTCCACATTATTTATCCTAAGTCCCACGATAATGACCGAGAATGAAAACATTATTTCTTTTCTATCACTCTTCAAATGTATTTTGGGAGATGTTTTTGTTAAAAAAGTTTGGTTGCCAGCAGCTCAAATCACCGGGTACTCCATCCCTAACATTTGGAATAGTCCAGTCAGTATTTGAATGTTGCGCCTGCAGCTTGTTGTCACGCCAACTGCATGTGGGCTCGTTCCGGTTATAATGGGATTGGACCACTGCTAGGGGTGAAAGACTGTTGGATGAGCCAAGAGAACTATGTTACTGACGTCATGACGTTATCCCGTTCTGTAACCTGTCTCTCATATGATTGTGACGTCACTTTGAATTGCTGATTTTATAATGACGTTGCCTATTATAGCGTGCGTTTGTTTGTTTAAATTTTCAAAAGGTTTTTACATTGAAGTCAAATATAACATTCCTTTACATTAGAATGGATACGTCTGAAATTGACACGTCACTCCGCGTGCGGAACAATGTTCAATGGTACATGAGGTTTTGATGCAATGATTTTCAGCGTTACAAGTATTAGGGAAAACGTCAAAGGTGATAGAATTAAAATTATATCTCAACTTTATATTATAAAATCAAGATTAAATTTAAAGTCTCTGATGATACACGATTATCAGCTAGCACAGTCCGGGTTAATTGTAGAAAACAATGGCCTAACGAGCTGGGAGCGGTGACCATTGTAGAAGGGACGCCATTTTCTCATAGTTGCGTTACAAATCCCTTGAAAACCGGTCCTTTTTTTTCCTCGAATAAAATCATTCACCGATGCAATAAATGCCGTAAAATGAATGACCAACCTTTTCTGTCTTAATATCCATTTCCCTTTTGGGCTTTGGTTATTGCATTACATCGATACGGATATCGAAAGAGGGTTGGAACATTTCCCCGCGAACAAGGCGGCCATATTTAGTAATCTCACAAGTAGTGGCTGTGCTCTCCCCTTACCCTACTTATAATATAGTGTGATAATGGGAGAGCACTCCGTGTGCCTGTGGAATCTTGGTTATTTTAGTAAATTTAAAAATGGCTTCCTCCCGTAGCGTTCAGCCCTTCGGGCTTCACAATAACGCTACATACCGGAGCCAAGTCGTGGTTTCTATTCTGGACGGTTATAACTTTTATATGGTAATGGTTCAGGAGCGAGCAGTCTGCTGCGGCTTTTTAGATGCAATTAACCTAGCTGGAGATATCCAACTTATCCAAGCTCTGTGGCCAAAGTATTTTGATGATGTGTGGTCAACCAAGCTGAAGGACGTGCCATATTGAAACCTGTTACTCTTAAGAATCATCCCATTTTTCTATGATTTTCTCCTAATTAAAGCAATGCAACGGGTCTAAACTTTACACACATCCCATTCGATCCTTTAGTTCCCTGTTCCAGCAAAAAAAAGTCCAAAAACTCACTTAAAATGTGTCATACCCTTGCCGTTTTCAGAGTTCAATTTCACTGAAATGCGAAAGCGAGTCAGAGATTTGGGTGGTTCTCAAGCATATAACACAAAATATAACACAAAAGTGAGCGTTTTTTCTTTTTTTTGCTGGAATGACCACGTGGTCACGTGATCAAGTTTAACGTTACCTACTATACTTTACCCAAGCCAATTTTTTGAAAAACATCTGATGGTTAATTATTATTGATGTTATTTAAACAGAATTAGTGACAGTAACAGGGTTTGGAAAAATCTTGAAAAGCTCGGATTTTCTAAATGATTTTTCATTGCCTTGAATGCCCTGGAATTTTGAGCTTGGGTCTGGAAAACCGTAGGAAATGTTTGTCAACACAATTTGTGATGTAGATTTTATTCAATTTTAAAACACCTAAAGTCATTTAATTCATCTAAAATGACTATGTATTTTAACACTTAGTAATAAATATTTTTGTGTGGCTTTTAATCACATTTGAATTCTATTTTTTCATTTTTCTGTTTTCTAGGGGAGTGTTTTATTATGAGGAAAGCAGTGAATCAAGTGGGAACTCAGACCGTAAGCCTTCTGTACTGGACAGTGATGAGATTAGTGTAGAAACATTTCAACTGATACTGGATTACATCTATATCTCTGAGATATCATTATCAGATGACAACATACAGGATGTGTTACAGGCAGCTGATATGTTCCTACTGTCTGATTTAAAGGACTTGTGTTGTGAGTACCTAGAGCAATGTATCTCACCATCAAACTGCTTGGGGATCCAGGAGTTTGCTGCCAGGTTTTCTTGCCTGTGGGTTCTTCATAAAGTCACGAAGTACATTGATGACCATTTCAGGTTTGGAATATAAGTATTTTCTAATGTACATGTAAACGTATGTGCACAGTAGACAAATTTGAAATAGGGGCAAGTCTGCCCTCCTTTGCTGTGGTTTTTTGTTGACTACTAGTAAAAATAAAAAAGTAATCAATCTCAGAGGAAGGACTGCAAGACGATTTCTCCCCAAAAAGTAGGGGGCCTCCGTAGCTCAGTAGGTAGAGCGTTTGACGACCTATGTGGGATGGTTGCCAACTACCAACGGAAGGCATAGAGCCCGGCTTCCTCCCACAATAAAACTGGCACCCCTGCCATTAAAAGTGAAATAATCTTGAGAGCAGCGTAAAAACAAACAAACAACCCCAAAAAGTAAATTTAAGGAGTTACATGTACAATGTACTCCCTGCTGCTATTTTTTGTTTGACAGTATTGTTTAAGCCGCCTGGCTTTTGTTTATTCCCTTTTTTACTCCACGTGTTTACAGTAAAGCTCATGCACACATAAGTACGTCTTGCGCATGCGAAAAAAAAATAAGACTTGAAAAAGACACGGTAACAATCAATGTATGGACGGTTATCTGAAAAACTCAATTAGATTAGTACATATTCTGTAACAATATTCTTTTTGGTTACTTGGAACATGTCCCCTCTCTATTTTGCGGATTGGAACCAACTTTTCTTTTCATTTATTTGTTCATTTCTGTTTTCAGTGAAGTTAGTTTTTCTGATGAATTTGTTAAGCTGTCCACGTCAAAACTGAGGAAGCTTTTAGCCCGTGATACGTTACAAGTGAAATGTGAGGAGGATATTGCAGACAGTTTAGTACGCTGGTACCAGCATGACCCGGACGACAGGGATGATGTCCTAGCAGAGCTTGTCACTTGCTGTATACGTGTTAGGAAGATCTCTGAGAAGTACCTCAACGGATCTGTCTGCACGGACAACAACTTGAGGTCTTCATGTATCACCGACCTGATAATTCAAAATAAACGCCTTGTCGAGGATGCCAAAACAAGGGGAACGACAAAGGTCTTGGTTATTTGTGGTGGAGAAGGAGGCAAAGAATTTAAGTAAGTGGACATAAGTGGAGAATCAACTGCAATTGAGATTTTACACAGATCTGACTTACAGAAACTTATCGTAGAGAATTCAGGAGATTTCGGGCATATCGGGCAAATTCCTTGATCACCCTAAGTAGGCAAATTTCCAGGTATTCGACCCTGGTCCAGGGTCCTCCCCCACTAAACCCTGGCAACAATGCCGTATATATAAGTAAAATAATCTGGAGTGTGCCATCAAAACATAAATTAATTAATCAATTAAATTTTAACTCGCATAAAATGCCTGACATGCATATCATTAGCAAAAAAGAGGAGAGTAAGTTGGACATTTCTGAATTTTAGCCCCGGTGTGATACATGTAAGTAAATTTCAACATCAAAGTTCATAAATAGCACTCCCTTCAAAAGATCACCCCAAAAAATTGGAAAATTTTCTGAGTGGGTTTTCACTCAAAATTATGTGGAATGGTTGCATAGAGCCCGCTTTCCTCCCACAATAAAACTGGCAACGCCCCCATATAAGTGAAATAATTGTGAGTGCGGCATAAAACACCAAAATATCAAAGCAACAATGTACCTTTAATTTCTTAATTGCTTAAAATTATGCAATCATGCTAATCACTGGAGCAAGATCTGAAATTGGCATAAGCGCCAAAATTAATTTTTCTTCATAACTAGTGTTGGAAAAGTAAGTAAAATTGAAATAACCGAAACAAATGTTCACTCATTTTAGGCCAAAGTTCAACATTTTAACATACAACCTTAAGACCAGCATCCTTACAAAGCCTTCAAACTATGTTTCAACAGAGAACATTAAAATATCATTTTGGCAGCTCAGCCACTGTACAATAAGTTACATTGGTTTCTTGTTTTAACCACAAATTTAACAAATCTAAAAAATAGCAGAAATGTTTACCATTGCACTGACTAATTTGTAAAGATTTGATCAAGTTTTAGTAAAACTTGATCAAATCTTTACAAATTAGTCAGTGCAATGGTAAACATTACAGCTTTAAATGAGGATTAAAAATTTGTGTTTCACGCTTACAATATATACAAAAATTACACTGAAATTAGCAGCATGTTTTATCACTCATTTAACTCGTTCTCAGTCACTAATTTTGTAAAATAAGCCCAGAAAGAGATAATGATATTTAGAGGTATAATGTTTTCTACCTTTGTTATCCCCTTTACAGCACAGGGTGTGAAGTGGTGGTAAAAAATAATGTGAAATGTTTGAATCTCTCTGATCCTAACAAGCGCAGTGTACAGTGGGTAGAGCTGGCTCCGATGTTAACCCCCAGAGTTGTCCACGGATTGGTGGAAGCTGGTGAGTGACTTCTTCATCTACAGACTATAAGCGTGTATTTTTTTAGCGTAGCTGCCATAGCAACGTATCTATACAGCATGCGTTGCTATGGGAGTTATGTAAAAACTTACGCTGTGGTGCGTTGTGAAACAGGCTCCAGGGCCTACTTGCACAAAGCGTTCTTAACTTAAGAGGGTTCTTAGCATATCTCTACCTCATGGAAAGTTTAAGAGCCCTATTAAATCCCATGTTGTAGCCATACTCTAAGAGTACTCTTTGTTGATAGCGCTTTGTTAAATTCTACGTGCTGGCACTCTATTGCCCTATGTGAAGGGGTTGACAGTTACTTGCAATATGTCAGGAGTTTTCTCCGGGCAGAGAGCCTACTAAACCTGACAATGTGACCGTTTTCAAGTGAAAGTGAGGGGGGGGGGGGGGGGGGGGTTGCTCAGTCCGTTGAACACAAGCCTTCCAATAGCAGAGCAAAATCCCACCCTGTCCAAAGTGTGATTTTCCACTTAATAGACTTGGTTGTCAGGTTGCCAGTTTAGCCCAGACAAAAGGCTAAGTTTCCTGGGAAACTAGACCTTTGACATGTCATGGTTTTCAGATACTTATGTCTGTGATTTCTCCGGAGCTTAGTTTCCTTCTTCATTAAGCAAATACCAAATGATAAGTTTACAAAAGCATTTATCAAAACACTATCATTGCGGGAATTGAAATTTACTGGGGTTTTTTTTTTCTTCAAATTCCAGGTGGTTTCTTGTTTGCAATCGGTGGAAGGGACAATAATGGTTATATCTTAAATTCCGGTGAACGGTATGACCCTGTAACTAACACATGGACACCTATTGCACGTATGTTCCATGCTCGAGTTGGCTTTGGTCTGGTAGCAGTTGATGATAAGATCTATGCAATCGGAGGCAGCAATGATATGTCTAGTCCTATAACCTCAGCAGAAGTTTACTGTATTTACACCAATAAATGGAGAGAACTGCCCGATATGAACTTAAAGAGAGTCTGGGCTGCTTATGCCGCAGCCGACAAAAAAATTTACGTTATGGCAGGAGGAATTATGGGTAAATTATATGAAGCTGTAGAATGTTTTGACACTCGGTCGGAAATGTGGTCATCCGTCGCACCAATGAGAGAGCGTAGATTTGATGCTCGAGCTGTGGGAACGGAAAGCAATGTGTATGTATTTGGAGGTTTACGGAGATTGGAGTGCCCGAGCGCCATGCACAGCGGAGCAATGATGAAATTCTGTCAAACAGAAGTGTATTCATTAGAGACAGCCCAGTGGAGTCAGGTGATGCCAGCAGGTCCAGGTCTTTGTACAATGAGAGACAATTCACATGTTGATTCTGCACTGTATGACGGCAAATATATCTATGTTATTGGGGAGCTAGATGTGGGGGGAATGTGCCATAGTGTAAGAGCCTTCAATCCCCAAACTAACTCCTGGATGGCAACTGTACAGGGGAAACTACCCAATCTACGCTCTGTGCAGTGTGCTGTTATAGACCTTCCTCTCTTCATGTTGCATTCATTACAATGGAGCCAAGAAAAGCTGCTAGGTTCTTCTGAATCTAAACAGCCAAAATTGGGGTAGTCTCCTGGAGATTGGAATGGTTAATAATGGAAATAACCTCTGACTATTATCAACCCTATTTACACTACAAGCATACATGTATTGTAACCGAAACAAATCTTACTGGAGACAACAATATTTCTCATGCTATAAATTCGATCTCCGATTATTGATTTCTTGGAATTCCACTCAGAGCCCATATTTATTTATTTCACAAAAACTGCAATAAAGTAATGGTAGAAAAATTAGATAGAAAAATTATCTGGGATATCACATTAACATCCTTGTTCCTAAACCATTTTGATGGTTCAAGAACATTATTTTTCGCACTGCAGTGTCCATTGTAAATGGGGAGGAAAGTATTTTTGAAGTAATATCAATATTATAGCAGGTTAAAATGCATGCTTGACACTCTTTAAAGGCACACCACAGGCACACGGAGTGCTCTCCCTTTTCCACCCTCTGCTATACTATAAATCTTTATCGTATAACAGAGGATGGATACGGGAGAGCACTCACCGCAAAAATCGAACTCTGAAGTTTACTGGTTGCTGATCGTTGTTGTTGTTGTATTCATGCTTCCAATCAAGTATATGTTTTTACACCCCATTTAGGCATTTTAAACATAACTGCACAGACGTGCACATGTTGTGCCCAAATAATGTTTAAAGTGCCATGAGATGCTAAAATTCATACAGTATGTGGCCTGTACGAATCGAAAAGTAAACAAAATATAAATAACCGGGACAACCATTCATTCATTCTAAGCCAAAGTTAGTTCAAAACAATACTTCATCGTACATTTTCGAGACTAGAAGCACTAAAAAGTTTCTGAATTATACGTCTTGGGACAAATAGTCAGAAATTTCAACATTCTGTTTTAACGTCAAAATATCAACATTTTAGCAGCTTATGCCACTTTAATTATATTGATTTTAATTGTAGTAAACTAGTGTACATTGGCTTTCTAACGAATGTCAGAAAAGCAGAGAGTGTGCCTTTAATACATGTATAGTATGATGATAGTCTGGGTTTCTGACTCCAAAATTACTATTTTATTTAATACTGATGGCCGTATTTTGGAATATTACCTTCAGTGAAAAAAATTAATCGTTTTGGAGTCAAAAAACCCGGACTAAGCATGATGACTGATCACATCTAAAGGCCTTATATCTTTGTGTCTCTTCATTAGATTGTCTTAGTAGGTAGAGTGTTGGATGCTCAATCCGAACAGCCTTCCACCAATGGGTCGCGGGTTCGAATCCCACTCAGTCAGAAAAAAAAAATTGGAAAATTTTCTGACTGGGTTTTCACTCGAACGACCTATGTGAGATGGTTGCCAGTTACCAACGGAAGGTCGTGGGTTTCCTCCGGGCATAGAGACCGGTTTCCTCCCACAATAAAACTGGCAACGCCCCCATATACATGTAAGTGAAATAATCTTGAGCGCGGCGTAAAACATCAATCAATCAATTAATCATTGGATTGTATACACCCTGGATTAAAATCTTAACAAGCTCACTTTTACCCATAGGCTAAGTTGCTTCAAAAACATTGCTTTTGATTTAGCTATGCATAAGCATAAAGTTTCAGAAAGCATTGTTTTGACCACTTTGCCTTGTGGTAAAAGGGAGGTTATTCAGAGATTTTTTATGCAGTCTGAGTATGACGTTTTTGTAGCCTGACCCAGCTAAGAAAATCAGTGCCAACCTTAAACAAAATGTCTAGGTTTTAAGGAAACAAAACTGGTATGACGTTATTTTATCTTTTTCTGAGAATATGATCTTTACTCATGTTAATCTACATGTAGATGATAAGATTACCTACTGCAGTTTTATGTAGGGAAAACAAGGGGTTTGATGAGGGGGGGTGCTGTAATAAATTTTATTTTTTGACAATTTAAGGATAATCGGTTAGTGAATTTGTTTATGAATATAAAAAATGCCTTTGTCTGGTTGACCTTTGTTACTTATGAGAAATTGCTTTAACATTTAATTGCTGATTGGTTGTTTAGCTTCTTGGCACGTCCATTTCATTTTGTAGGAATACAATGATGTACGCCACATAACTGCTCTTAATACTTTTGTTAGCATTTACATTTAAATGTGATATATGTTAAAGTTCTTAGTGTATTCCTCCTACTCTGATAGGTGTATAGTTGTAAATTTGTATAAATTGTATTTAAAATTATTTCTTGTTTTTCATATATTTTATCATCCACCACCGGTATTTAAGTGCTATTTAGTGTTCAGGGTGCCCAAAGCGTTAATGTTAATGGGACATGATGTTGTGTCCAAGGAGGGACTCCAACGTCATTTAACCTGCTGTTAAGCTAATTTTCTCTCAAACAACCCACTTCACTGCTTTTTTTGTGGGGGTGGGGTGGGGGGGCAATTTTTTTTTTTTTTAAATTCTGACTGTCCAGAAAATTTGAGAGCTTGATGTTCATTGAAGAACTATATCATTATTTTACAAATAAACAAACTATTCAGTGAGCTGTTGAGTTGTGCGAATTAAAAATACATGTATATGAGAAATGTAAACAAAATTTAAACACGTATTGAATACAGATCCTTTTATTCTGGGTCTAAGTTACTTCTGAATACAGGCCAGCGTACAACATGCTATTTTGTATGTCTACGTCATGTGATTGTAGTGAGAGTATTCCTCCGCAGCTCTGGCAAAAGGGGATTCCCCTTGGCAGACTAAGGCAAATGGCCTTGGAGGGCCTGAGAGGTCCGTCGCGTTCACGTAGTAGCAGGGGATCTCGCGAGAATGAGATTGTGTCCGAGGCGTGTCAAAGCCGACCGGAGCGAGCGAAGATAGCCGAAGGAAATTCCGACTGGGTATATCCCCACAATCTCATTCTCGCGAGTTCCCCTGCTACTACGTGAACGCGAAGGACCCCTCAGGCCGTTTGCCTTAGTCTGCTAAGGGGAATCCCCTTTTGCCAGTGCTGCGGAGGAATACTCTCACTACATTCACATGACGTAGACATACAAAATAGCATGTTGTACGCTGGCCTGTTCACAATGGCAGAGGGTAGAAATATAGTCTCTGTATTTCCTCAACGATAATTCTAAACTTAAGGGCGTGTACCAGAAACGAAATACAAGCCAACATATAGAATCAGGTAAACATCACGTAAAAATCAATTTTGGAAGTAAGTTTGATTACCCAAATTTTGGGTAAAATGGCTTGGGACGTCCTGAGAGGTCCGTCGCGTTCACGTAGAAGCAGGGGATCTCGCGAGAATGAGATTGACCGTATTTTTGGGCTGAATAAAAATGGCGTGGAAAGTAAATATCAAAATGTTTTACTACAGGCGAAAAAAGAAAATAAAAATAATTATAAATTTATTAAATGCTAATATCATTTAGAAAGATATTTGTTTATATATTATATTTAGCCCGATAAAGCACATGTTGTGTAACGCAAAGAAGAGACGCAGTTTCGGTACATTCCAGGAATCCTCCAATACTTAAATTATAAAACTGATCGCGCCTGAAAAAACAGAGTATTTCGGTCCTTTCGATGGGCCCTGAAGATGATATAGAAATTGTACGTTACACGGGTACAATTTTGGTCGCCACATTCAAAATGACCTGCAGTCTATCAGAGGGTATTTCACGCACGTAAATCCCCGACGTTATCAGAGTGGGTATATCCCTCCTGAATTGGCTTACACTTTCAGTTTTAACAACGAAAGTCATTGGCTACTCAGCACGTATAAGTACGTCAGTTTTTTGTAGACCGTTCACTGTTAGCACGCGATGTCTTCTTAATTCAACACAGGTGAGTACATATGAATTCTTTGTTTCCTTATAAAATGGGTTTCCTTTTATTATTTATCGGTTTGTTATGTATCATTAAAGGTCCACCTAGCATTTCTGATATTTGTCAAGAAAGCAAATTTATACGAGCGTCACTCAAATTAAACATGGGATACATGAAAATGTCCACAACCATATAGAAACCAAGACCGTGACTCTCTATACCTCTGTTCCCATAGTGAAAGTAACTGCCACAAAGTTAAAAATCCAGCATACCACTAGGCTTAAAGTGTCATAAATATATGGGGATTTTGCATTGAGTTCAATACATGTGCCCGTATAGTGCCTACATGTGCCCGTGTGTTTTAGTGTTCATACATAGAAGACAAAATCTGTTTATGGGGTTTATACTAGATTATTCAGATAACAACAACATTTACTTTCGATTGAACAAAACTGATAATTGTGTAATAAAACTGGTAACTGACCCAACATTTTGTGTGCATCCAACATTGTCCTGGTTCTGGCAAATAACCAAAGTTCCAAATAGCCGCTAATAAACTGAAAACACATATGCACAAATTATTTGATATAAGATCATTGGTTGAACAGTTTCAAATAAAAAAACGATGATCTTGTGTTAATCTTGATAACGGTGCTAAAACTACATCAATAAAATAAGAAGTTGTTTAAATCTCTGGATTAAATTTCCATTTCATTTCATTTCATTTACGTTTATTTCACCACATGACAATAATTATACAGTTAACATTTATCATAACAATGGCGGGAATAAAACCCCTAGGGGCTTGTTTTATCCCTTGGGTAGATTTACAAATTAATTTATTGTTTGTCTTCATGATAAATGGTAATTTTGTTGGTGTATACTAAAAAAATTAAAAACAAAAAAACATAGATAGTTTTAACTTAATTTAAAGAAAATGGGGAAAAACAACACATAAACAAAATACCAATATAGGCTTCACATGTTGCTTGTAACAGGGCGTTATATGAAGGCCTATATAAAAATAACAAATCTAACTTCAGTAAGGAAACAAAGGTGTGCCAGATGTTATCAGTGTTAAATTTATGCTATACCATATCATAGATTAACCTATGTTTTAATAATGATTTAAAATGTGATAAAGAGTCATTTTGCTTCATTGGGAGTGGAAGACCGTTCCAGAGTTTTGGTCCTTTAACGTGTAGCGAAAAACGTTGAGAATCAGAGACGATTAATGGAACATATAAATTAACTGATGAATTTCTGGTTTGATACCGATGTAGATTAGTAGTTCTCTTAAACATATTATGCAAAGACTGTGGCAAAAGATATGAATGATGGTAAAATTTATGAACAAAGATTAAAGTTTGGTAATCATTAATTTTTTGAAACGGTAATATATTGTACTTACTAAACAAAGGTTGGGTATGATGAAAACGCCCAGATTTTGTTATAGTGCGTACTATTCTTTTGTGTAAAATTACAATAGGATGTAAATGGGATTTGTACGTGTTTGCCCAAACTAGATTACAGTAATTTAAATAGGAAAATACTAAGGAATAATATAAGGTGAACAGGGTTTTCATATTAAGCAGGTGTTTAACATGGTTTATAACACCAATGTTTTGAGAAAGTTTAGAACTAAGAAAACTAATATGTGTTTTCCAATTGAAATCCTCGTTAATAAATATTCCAAGAAACTTAAAGGACTTAACTCTTTCAACAGGAGTATCTTCAAAACAGATTTGACCATTATAATTTAAATATTTTCTAGATGGTTTAACAATAATGAACTTGGTTTTGGATATATTTAAGGTCAACCTATTAGAATTTAGCCATGTCTGGATTTGCTTTAGTTCTGTATTAACAGATTCTGTAAGCATATCTAAGTTAAGTCCTTCAGCATGGAGACAAGTGTCATCAGCAAATAATATTGTTTTGAACACAGTTGAGGCATTTACTAAATCATTTATATAAATAAGAAATAAAATGGGGCCAAGGATGGAGCCTTGGGGAACTCCACACGAAATAAGCAGTTGGTTGGAACAGGAATTGTTGTAAGAAGTGACTTGAAATCTGTTAGATAAATAACTTTTAAAAAGGAGTTGAAATTCATGCCGGAATCCGTAGTGTTCGAGTTTAGAAAGCAAGATAGTATGGTCAACAGTATCAAATGCTTTTGCCAGGTCCAAGAAGGTGATAATACTAAACAGTTTTTTTGTTTTGGCTTCCAAGATGTTATTTTGAAGTTGTAATAAGGCCGATGAAGTGGAATGGTTAGGGCGAAACCCAAACTGACTACAAGAAATTATATTATGTTCCTCTAGAAAAATCACCATTCTAGAAACAATAACTTTTTCAAAAATTTTGCTCAAACATGGAAGTACTGAAATTGGACGGTAATTAGCAACTAAAGTCTTGTCACCACTTTTGTAAACAGGAGTCACTCTGGCAATCTTGAGAGGGGTTGGAAATATGCCATTGCTTAGGGATAGATTTATTAGAAAACTTAATGGGTTGGCAATATGTGATGATATGACCTTGAGTATGGAAGCTTTGATGGAGTCTATGCCGGCAGAACTGTTCTTTAAATGGGTAATAATATTGTTTATTTCCGTTACTGTAGAAGGTAAGGGATTAAAGTTAGAAACGTTTGGGTTGTCCAAAAAATTTGCAAATGAGACTGTTGGATTTGGAAGTTTGTTTGCCAATGTTTTTCCAATATCAGTAAAATATACGTTGAAGTCATTGGCGAGTTCAGTTTCGCTTGTTTTTGTAGCGCCATTAACGGTCATAGAACTAGGCAGATTAGTTTTAGTTTTTCGATTAAGTAAGTTATTTATTACGCTCCAAGTTCCTTTTATATCATTGTTGACCTGCAAAAATTTATTTTCATAATATTTTTGTTTCGCGAGACGAAGTGTATGTGTCAGTTTATTTCTAAATAATTTATATTTTGATGTTGATTGTATGGACTTGTCTATTAGATGGGCACGGTATAGTTTATTTTTTTCACGGATTGAGTTCAAGATTGCCAAAGTAACCCAAGGTTTTTTAATATGAATATGTTTCTGTGGTCGATATTCACTATCAAGTAAAGGGAAATGTTCATTATAATACTGGATAAGCGTTTGATTGAAATTATGGAAAGCCTGGTTGACATCATCTACAGTATATATATCATTCCAATTGTGGTGTGAAATTTTTTCTTCAAATAATTTTTTTCTTTCTTCCGTTATAAGGCGTTTTTTGGATTTGCGAGTTTTCTGGGCTGCCAAGATGGCAGATCTAACAATATGATAGATCGGAAAATGGTCTGTAATATCACTCAAAACGATACCCGAGCATATATCGTCTTCATGGTAATTGAGGTAAATGTTATCAATAATTGTTGCAGTGTGACTTGTGACTCTGGTGGGTTTAGTTATTTTAGGTATAAAATAATGAGACCGCATTAGGTCGATAAAATCTTTTGTCTGCGAATGACTGGCCTTTAACAAATCAATGTTAAAATCACCCAGGAGGCATGTTTTTTTATTTTCTCTTGAAATAGTTTCTAATATACGAGTCAAGGAGGAATTAAATTTATCAAGACGACTACCAGGAGGACGATATATGAGACCTGTTAAAAATGATTCCTTAGAAATGTTAAATTCAATAAAAATAGTTTCAAATTCATCAATTTCATCTATATTTTTCAAATCCTCCCGAACTTTACATTCCCCTAGAGATTCATGGATATAGAGAACTAGACCGCCCCCTTTCTTCCCCTTCCTACATGCAGTATGTGCTTTGTAACCTGGGATTTGGTATAGGTTACTAGAAGAGTCATCTATCCAGGCCTCTGTAACACCAATAATAGAAAAGTTATGATCAAGGTGTTGCAAAAGACACAAAAGTTCAGAGAAGTGTCGTTGAAGACTTCTACAATTCAAATGAAAATAAGAAAGTTGTGCAGGGTGAGAATCTGATACAGAATGTAGATAGTCTTTCAGAGGATTTTCAAAATGGTAATTACAGGTGTGATTATAATCACCCCAGTATGTTTGTTCTTCTGGGCTGTCATTTGTTAAGTAAGAGTCACTCTCATTATTTAACACCAATGGATTTATACAAAGATTTTCAAATTGGTCCAGGTAGGCTGAGGTAGTTCCAGATTGTGTTGTATAATGGGGTATTTCTGGTTCATTAGCAAATGGAAGTTGTTTTAGTTGTTGTGTCGGACTCCACTCAATATTATACTCATTCATAGACATTTAGACTTTGATCATGGTACAGGCATGGTAGTAAAGAATACGGTGGCACAATAGAATAAACAAATGAATTTAACAATGAAGACAAAAATAAACAAAAACAAACATATATAAGTAAAGACATATTCAACTCAAATATTGGCAGTATAGAATCAATATTGACGGTTGTTGGTGTTCACTCTGTTGAATAGTTCATACTGTTAGCATTCAAACAATTATTTTCCTAGTATTTGTCTTATTTGAAAAAAACAAACAAAAACACATTTACCCTGACTCAACTTGGTTACAGGTTTCAGTCCAATGATATTTACACCTACGTGAAAAAAAAGAAGTCTCTAGATCTGCAGAATTATTCATATTATGAGTCTTTATGTATTTCTGGCTGTCTCGTTTGAAATACCAGGAGAAAAAGAAAATCTCGCAAAATCTCGTGAGTCACGTAATGTAATTTATTGAAAATCTCGCCAAAGTGACAAGAAACAATAATGTCCGGTAATTAGATTTGTAAGAAAAAAGGGATTTAAAGGCATTACGCAAACCTATCTTTTCACTATAAATATCCCTTTTTATATAATGACAAGAATAAAAGAAACATAACTATGGTTTCTGGTCATGTCAATCCACATGCAATTTAGTATATGCTCCACGTAATGGCCATACCAAGCTGGTCCATATGGGCCTAAATAAAAGTCCAAATAGGAAACGTCACTATAGTTTATTATTGTGTTATGTCCATCAATTCTTCATAAGTTCCAGTGCGTGGGATGGAAAATAATAGGAAAAAAAAGGAGGGTACACTCACAGAAGTCTCTTCAGAAACACATTCCGGTATTAGTCTAACTAGCTGGTCTCCAAATAGAGCAGAACAGCTCCAGAGTACAAGATTTCCTCTGTGTTGTGATCGACAAATAATTTGTTGACCTGGATTCGAAACACCACATGATCCTATAGTTTCACCTGTACATTGCCAGTGTCCTTTATATTAGCAGAAATGACACAGATAGCTTGAGTACTGTTAATACAGGATACAATATAACCACGGGAATCCCTGCACATGTAACCGAGAAAATCTTCTCAAGTAGTTTTAATAATAATAAACGGGGGCTCGCGGAGATAAACAACTTTACGTTTTGCTTGTTCATCTGGTGGAAGTTTTTTCAGATCTTGAATAAGATTATATCGCCTTTGTGCTAATTCCGGGGGTAGATTTGGGAGGGCACTGTACCCTGAGCCCCGAGGAAGTTTACGGGCTGATTCAAGTACCATATCTCGATCAATTAATTTTAGAAAACGGACAATGATATTTTTTGAGCCAACATCACCACCAGAGAGTCGATGCACAGCTTGAAACATAAGTTTATCGACAGTTTGACTGGGAATTTTAAGTTTTTCTACAAATGACGCTCTGACTAGGTTATCTGTTTTTTGTGGGGGTTCATTTTTATCGCCAGGCACTCCTTTAATGATTAGGTTCCATTTTCTGTTCCACAATTCCATTTTGAGGCGATCATCATTACATTTATAAATTTTGCATTTAATTGATGGCAGTTCAGATTCTTTTAATTCAGCCATATCCTGGGTCATAAATTCTACTGATTCCTCGACATCATTTACCCGTTTACGGATTGAATTCACAGTTGAATTGATTTGGTCAAACTGGATTTGGAAATTAGCATGAAGATTGGCAAAACACTTACTGAGATCACTAATACTGTCCACTTTATACATGCTTTGTAAGGAGTTTCTCATAGCTGTTGTGATTTCTGGGTTCCCGTCGACATCATGCTGAACGGAGGGCGTTGTTGTTGTAAATGTGATTTCCTCGTGTTGGGCTTGGGTACCTTTTCCTAAATCCTCTAGAGATCTTTTTTTGATGACATTTTGGCTAAATAAATTCTCAAATTATAAGATAGGCTGTAGTTTCTTCCCACAAAGAAATGGCTAATGGATGGCAGAAGATTACTTTGGATACAGTAAGATTTGTTTGAAGACGAACACCGATACACCCTACTCACTCTACCGCCATCTTGCTTTTTTTTTTTGCATTTAGCAAAGGTTTATCATTAACGGAATTATCTTCTTGAACTGGAATATAGGAATTCTTTATTTCCACCCCTACACACAATGATCGAATTTGAAAAGTATAGATACGTCTACTCTGGATGCAGTCTATGCTATAAATCTTATGAACACGATAAAACTAATGTCATAAACAGCGTGAAAGAAATTCTCTGTCTTGCAGTACAACAAAAGTTTAGCCGTGTAGACGGTCCCTAATTAAAAGAAAACAACACCTTTACGAAAAGGGACTAAATTGATTTTATACAAATGATTCATCAAAGTGGTGTTTTTATTAATTCCGATGAGTACCTTGAAATTAAAAAAAATATTCGGTAAAGCCAGTAGCTTCCACGGTCCGAATAAATGTTATATAATAACGGCCAAATTTGAATGTCGGAAAGAGGAAATCTTTGCCAGAAGAAAACCCCTGACCTTCAGCGAGTAACTGGCAACTTGTCCACATGCGGCGATCGAGGGAAAAATCCACTCGGAAATGTTTCAATTGGGATTCGATCTCGCGCCGCATGCGTCGATGGAAGGCCTTTGTAGGACTGAGGGACTATCATTCTAACCATAGAACTAAACAGTGTTTTAGTTCTATGATTCTAAGCAATTGAGCTACCGAGGCCCCCAAGATCTCAAACGACGAACATTAGCTAAATACCGTGTGAAACGAAATTTACGTATGTTCGGCAACTCATTCTACTTTTAATATTTGCATGTAAAACTCAATATTAAGTTTGTCGAAATAATGTGCTTAGATGTAATAAAAAGACATAAGCTTGTACTGATTGTCTAAAAGTGAAACTATGTCATCCCTGAGGCATGTTTGGACGCGTCGTAACAAAAAGTCCCTTCCAATAAATGACTAGCTGAGGTCATTATTTAAACTTTCATAAGACGTCCATACAGTAAACACGGATTCCAATGCATGTTTTAGCGACTGAGATCCTTCTGAACATATATACAATACAAAAGCTGTTTATGGGGTTTATAGTACAACATTAGACTGATAAGATAACAACACAGAAAATTGATTATCGAGTTGACACAAGCTGATTCTTGTGTAATAAAACAGGTAACTGACGCAGTATTTTGAGTGCAACCAGGAAATAATCATAGTACCAAATATCGGTTACTAAACGGAAAGGAAATCTGCATAAATTATATCTCTAAGGTTACATTGCTCGGGGTCCGTGTTTTGGTTGTAAAGTAAGACACCGCCCCCTCCCTTGAACTGGAACATAGGAATTCTTTATTCCGACCTTGTCCACACAGTGTGAATCCCTAGATTCAACATTCAACAGATCCGACGTCTCACTGGAGGGATGAGACTCTGAAGTTTCATACTAACAAGCATCTTTTTATTTTGTTGAAATACTCTTTTGATTTGGCTAACGATATCCTGAATAAATTGTATAGCTTATTGCCATTAATGGTGATTTCTTATCGCCAGAATGACTTCCATGTTCTTCATAAGAAGTCCACCATATTGTTGATACAATTTTCAGATTTTTTCTCTATTTTTTCTCAATAGCAGCACTGGTGAAATGTTTAAAGGGAGCCTCGTCGCTAAACTCCACAAACCTGGTAACATTCAATCAATATTTGTCTGTATTTGTCTTACACAGAAGGAGTTTTGTATTTCAATATGACATTGGAAATTTGATTTCTTAGATGTCAGCGATGTTTTGTAATTTTACCTTTTATTTCATGAGAAATAATTTCTTCTGTCTCTAATAAAAAAGGGTTTTAATAAATGCAATAAAATGAATAACAGGTACATCATTCATACACGAGATTTTAGAACGTATTTACAATAATATCTCAAATGTTTGTGTCGGTTGGCTGACTGCCTATATGACTGCTGTGAACAAAGACGTAGATTGTGTTTGGTTGAACAATATGAATGGATTTGTGTTCATTTAGCTTAGGATGGCCACTGCCTCCAATATTTGCCTCCATCCAGCAATTTCCCATTACATTTTTTCAGTTCCTGGCAATAGAAACAGCTAAATTGTCTTTTTTTATGGAAAGTCCAAATGTTTCTTAGAAACGATTCTGGAATTGAAATATTTCACCCGGGTCCATTTATTTGAAACTTTCGCCTCTTTCACACAAAGATTGGATTAACTGTCTGCCTTACTTCTATCACTCATATATTAAAGGGGCATGAGCTGCCAAAATGTTGATATTTTGACGTTATAACAGAATGTTGAAATTATTGGCTATTTTACTCAAGACGTATAATTCAGAAGCTTTCTAGTCTCGAAAATGTACGATAAAGTATAGTTTTGAACTAACTTTGGCTTAGAATGAATGAATAGTCGTCCCGGTAATTTAAATTTTGTTTACTTTTCGAACACGTTTTCGGTTCGCACAGGCCACGTACTGTATGGATTTTCCTCATTCCAACTCCAATCATTTAATTTTTCGATGGCCTTCAAATCCTTTTACTGTCGTGACGATCAGAAATTATGAAAAACGGGTGAATTTTGGCAGCTCATGCCGCTTTAAAATGTTATTCATGGGCTTTACATATTGTATAGACTATCGTCTGGTAACCTGCACCAAATAGTAACTTCTAAGAAATGAGAGAATCCCGTTGGGACAATATTCTTACCAGTACCACTCACCGGGTACAGTCAATCTGCTGTTGGATTAGCTTGTATAACTTAGCTATATATTGATCGCTTTGAAATCGAAAGTGGGTTATTGTGGAAGCATATATGCGTTGTGTATACTGTTCAGATGTACAGTAAATATGCCTAGTCACTTCTAAGAAATGAGATACTTATAGTTAGGCTCAGTTTGTGGGCAGATCCAGCCAAATTTGATTGGAGAAGGGGTGCGCGTTGGTAGAGTAAGAGAGTTGGGGGAGGGGGGAAGGGGGGTCCACTATCACAACAGGGAACGCGGCCTACCAATTTAATTTTAGGGGGGTGGGGGGGGGGGGGATATTTAATATTTCTTTGCAGTTTTCTTACATATGCATTGTATAATTTAAATGTCCTCTTATGTCACTGTAAGTGATCTGAGTGAAATAAAGTTGAACTTGAACTTGAACTACATACAAATATGAACTTGAAATACAGTGGCCGAAATTCGAGTTATACGAAGTGTGGTAGGGGCGAGGTCTTTCGAATCTGCTCAATCTTTTCTCAACCGGTATTGCATTTTTCACACGCATATAAGATGATTTAAGAGATCAACGTCCTCGAAGTTTGGTATGTGAGATGAAAGTTGTCAATCAATTGACACAAAATACAACACGTTCCAAATGAAAGCGTTAATATTGTTTACAGAGCAAGAAATGGTTTCATACGAGTGGTATTAGTTTGCCTTTGCCACCTAAACAAAACGATTTTCAATCCATCTTGTGCAATTTTAGTATTTTTTTTCATTATATTTGCTTTCTCAAAATAACAAAAGTAAATGAAATGTTGGTAAGGTTCTCGAATAATTCTTCTCGTTTTTTTCGCGGGAAAACAAGGTTTTGGAAAGTGTTTGTAGCAATCGTATTCTCGCGAGATCTCCTTTAAACGTGGCTAAGATCTGGCCTTTAGGACTAGGGTAACTTCTAATTTTAGATTGTGTTTGTAGTTGAGACAACATGCAGGTGTTTGAAATATACATTTCCTGTTACCCAGCCAAAGGCTAGAATTGGCTGGTATTTTACAATGAACTTCAGAATAAAGCAGATCAGTACCCTAGCTGTTGTATTCAGTTTACATTGCCCGAGTTAGGTCATTTGAAAGCAATATTCTGCGCAAATTATTGGTCACTGTGATAAACACTTGAGCTCGTCTTCAAATTTTCCGTTTGCATCAAATTGTGATTGAGACATTTAAAGTTTTCTCATGGATGGTGCTGTACAATGTCAAAACGCCACAGTAGGACAATTAACGACTTGTTCCAAGCTAAGAGATCGAAAAAGTAAGTGAAATGTTGTTCTTGTGTTTGTTAGATTTTTTTCATTGAGGCTTTAGTGGTGGAGCTAACATAGCCGAGAAATCTGGGCTCTGCCGAATTTTTTTTCTCCGTGTTCGTCAGACACATTAACAGCCATATAATACCTGTGGCCGTAAGACCTAAATTCCGGGCTAGAGCTAACACAAAGTTCTAGTTTTCGGGCTTATGCTAAACCAGGACTCAAACCCACATCGCATAAACCTTTATCGCCAGCAAGCATGCATGGTTACTTCCTGACCGGCAAGTACTGTAAGCAACACAGGAAAGAGACACATGAGTGCAGCTAGCTCGATGTACACATTCTTTACAAATGATTTGTCCGAAATTCTTAAAACAGAACACATACAAAATCCTTTCAGTTGTTAACAATCCTACAGTTTCCAGCTAATTTATTCTATCATTTGACATTGGTTTCATTTTGAATTTTGCCCACCACTGATGACACCTTACCAGAATGTATGCCGGGGAAAGTCTTTACACAGTCTCGCATCGGAGTCATTACCATGAATTCCGTACCTTCGGCGAGAGGCCGCCAAGCTAGGCTCACCTCGGCCTACGGCCTCGGTTAGGTCAGCTTGGTAGCGTCTTACCTCGGGTCCGGTATTCATGGTAATGACTCCGATGCGAGTTAATAAGTGTATAATAACTAATGCCAATGCCTCGGAGCTTCTGGTGCCGAGGCGGTCCCCGGACCATCGCTTCTTGAACTGGGGTCGAGTGCCGATATTAGACATTTCTAACTAAACATTAGCTTAGAATGAATGAATGGTCGTCCCGGTTATTTACATTTTGTTTACTTTTCGAACACGTTTTCGGTTCGTACAGGCCATATACTGGGTGACTTTAAAGTTTGAGTTTGGGTTGGCCTTCGGTGTTGGTGTTAGTGTCCACCTGAAGCTCCAAACACCATGCATCGAGTCAACACTCAGTACAGACACCAGTGTTAACACTAGTGTTCAATAAGCAAATAGTCTGTAAGAAAGTGTTGACCTGAAGCCGAAACACCGACTTGCGGTTAACACTGGTGTTCGTCCAGTTTTGACACGGCTACAATCACTCTACTGTTCAATTTGTACAGTAATATCCGACCTGACATCTTGCACTAATTAGCATACAGTAGCAGGTTGTCTGTTAACTTTCAATCCAAACTTTTGACACGGTGTAAACGGTCTCCACTACTTTCGTGTGTGCATACTTGACGGACAGTCCAAAGGCAATCCATGGGGGCAACAGGGATAATCCTGGGGATTTTTTCCTCCAGCAACCGCCTCGTTAACTGCAACAAACAGCATGGCTGCTAATACCGTTGACTTTAAACTCAGTCTGGTGTTAACCCTTAGGGGTTAGTTTTGTCTCCAATAGTAAAGCAATTGGAAGAATTCCGAAATGAACACCTCATGCTCCAACCGGTGCTAACCTAACACCAAACTCCGACTGTAAATCTAGGTTACACCAACACCAGGTGTCAACACCAACACTCTTATAGCAACTTATAATTGGTGTCCTTTTAGGTGTTGGGTGTTGTGTTGTGTTGGGTGTTGTGTTAGCTTCAGTGTCAAAACAAACACCGACAAAACTAATACTTTCAAGTCTGAACATTTTGCCAGTTCTTAAAGTCAACGAATTCCTTCTTCTTCAGTTTGTACACAAATTTATGTACTTTAGTTACTCTCTCCCACTGAATTTGTCTCGTTATTTCACTCTCCCACATCAAGTGCACCAGTATCCGACCCGCCAAACTATCCACCATCTTTACCGGCCATTCCATTCAACTCAGTTATCTTACCATACCGCCAAAATAAGAGGACCCGCCCTGTGGAATATACTTCCAGCCTACTTAAGAAAAATAGATTCGAAATCTTTGTTCAAGTCCCTCATCAAAACGCATCTTATTCATCAAGGGGCTCCATTTGATTAAGAAACTGTCAGCTACATATATCAACCATATTATGATGCTGTATCATCAAACTTATAATTGATTTATTCACTTATTTCTTAAAAACAATACATGCATTTATTAATATTTTACTTTGGGATAAAACAAGCCCGAAAGGGTTTTAATCCCGCCGGTTAAACCAATCTTTGTTATTTACTGCCATATTTTTTTCTTGTATATTTTCTGGTTCGGTGAATAAAATCAAATCAAATCAAACTATAATCGTGGATAACACCGAAAGCAATTGACAACACCAACACCATGGCTCGAGCTTATAGATGGTGTGAACCAGGCTTTAAGTGTTGGTGTTAGTGTTAGTGTTGGTGTTAACACCCAACTTTAAAGTCACCCACTGTATGGATTTCCCTCATTCTAACACCAATCATTTAGTTTTTCGATGACATTCAAAGCCTCTTACTGTCGTGACAATCAGAAATTATGAAAAAAGTGTGAATTTCGGCAGCTCATGCCACTTTAACTGAATGTAATTATAAAAACAAGGAAGCAAATCACCATTTTTATTTCCAGAAAATCCTCAGAACGCATCCCCGGCCGTCTAGCGCCTTGCCATGGGTTGAATCAGACATATGAACTAATGTTTTCGTTTAAAATAATAATTTTACGCTGACTACTTCCTCTAGCCTCCATATTTATTCTAGCTGTTTTAATAGCTTGATCTTGCCTTGTAAATACCCATGCCCGTTCGTACTGTTTAATTACTCAAGCCCATAACTTCTTGTTTACCATTTCTTTATAAGACCATGTTGTTCAACAAAACTTAGGCTTGTTTCCTAAGTCATTCAGAAAGGGAATCTATAAGAAAAGCTTCTGGTAACCGAGTGCGAACCGGTTGTCTGCTAAATGTTGATTGCTTACTGTAAAACAACATACTTTGACATACTTTAAAAAACATTCTAGATAAATATACTGATTATGATAGTATTATTTACATTGGGTTGTTTTACATTGTACAATATCACTATGGAGACAACTTCAGACACGTTTCCAATTGTGTTAAAAAGAGGTATATTATTTAGACCTTTATACCCAATCATAAATTCTTGTAATAAAGTGAACCTATGATATTTCATTAGGTTGACGACTGACAGGAGCTTGGCCTTAGTCAGTAGAATTTCCTGGAACACTTTGTATTACATTGACAATGCTTACGTATCTTAAGCTATGGTAGGAATATCGTCAGACTATATATTATAGGGTCATGGGAAAAGACAGTGAAAATTTGCACCTCCCTCCCCCCCCCCCCCCCCACGGACCCACCCCCACCCCTTTCCCAGAAAAACCTAGGTAGAAGGCAGACAGGGGAGTTTAGCCCTGACCAGTATGTCTTTCAAACTCTTGTTCTTTTTATAAGCTGTAGCGGTAAGGACGTAAAAACACCACTGCTACAAGTTAATGAAAGTTCAATATATTTTCCCAACATAATGGCATCATGACAGAATACACAGCTTATGAGACTATCAGACAACGGTAGACGGTAGATGTGTTGGTTTACGGTAAACGGTGAAATTCATCGACTTTAGGTGTTAGACAGTTGGCATTTGGCATTTGGCATTTGATTAACTGAAATAAACATAAAATAATATATTTTACTTTACCGTGAAAATAAACAACTGCAATATTAGAGGATAAACAATGTTTGGCTTTAGTCATAGACAAACAAGCAGGAGGGGCGGAAAATGATATAATCTGATGAAATAATTCTTGAACATATTGACAAATTATGTTTAGAGTATGTAAAAATTACGATAAACTGAATCAGTTAAAATAGGGCTACTGAGGAGAAAAATATATAAAGGTGTGTAGACCTATGCGAAAAATGCACAACACCGCACTAGAGAATGGGCGCGAAAATAGCCACGCTGACACAAGCTCGGTAAACAGGGCAAACCGTTAGTGCTTACATTTCTGAATGCACTACGTTAAACGCAAAAATATCTCTATAAAAAGAGTCAGAGGAAAGCTTAACCGTGCATAGATTATATTAGATGATGCTATGATAACTGATTACAAAAAGCAGATGTTTAACATACCGTTTTGTAGGCTTTCGTGGATCATGAAAAAAGGTTTACTGTCGTTTGGGCTGTCACAGTGCAGACTGATTGTTTGTAGTGAAACCTGAGCCGCAGCAAAAAACAACGGTTACCTGCCCTTGACCGAAAAGGCGATTAGTGCTTAAGTGTCGTGTGCACAAAAAATGCCTATCAAACAATGACATAAAAAATAGACATAAAAAAAAAAGATTACGGTGAGTTTTGGTCGTAACATTCCGGCCCCTAAATTGCACAGTAAAAACGAAGCAATTTTACATACAAACAAAAAAATTAAACGACCAAAAGTGCACAAAAAAAAAGAGAAAAGAAAAAAAAAAAAAAAAAAAAATGATTACAATACGAAAATTCGGGAAAAATGACAGAAATGTACATATAGTAATCACCATGGTACAGTATGCGTATTAAGGAGATATATCAGATTCCAAAACAAGACATAACTTGTCAATGGGCCTCACAATCACATTTGCCTTGGTTTTGACTCTCACAGACCGCACGAAACCACGAACATCTTTGAATGTCTCAATCACTCTTCCTAAGGACCAAGAGTTTCTCGGAGAGTTCTCAACAACCAAGACTAAGTCATTTTCTTTAATGTTTCTTTTAGGATGAAGCCATTTTTGTCTTTCTTGTAGTAACGGTAGGTACTCCTTGAGCCACCTTTTCCAGAAGACGTCCGCCAGGTACTGCACTTGTCTCCATCGTCGGGTAGCGTAGTTATCAGATTTTGAAAATAAACCAGGAGGAAAGCTTTCCCCGCCACGCAATGTTAGGAGATGATTTGGCGTCAGGACTTCAAGGTCAGTTGGATCAGATGATATCTCAGTGATGGGACGGCCATTCAAGATGGCCTCGACTTCGCAAAACAGTGTGTGTAATGCTTCATCGTCCAGCCGTCCAGCCTGTTGTTGAAGAAGGGAATGGAGGACTTTGCGAACAAGACGAATCATTCTTTCCCATACTCCGCCATGATGTGACCCTGCTGGAGGGTTAAACTTCCATTCGATGCTCCGATGATGAAGCGATTTGCTGATAGACGATTGATTGAGTTTATCAAGCTCCTGTTTCAGTTCTCTTTGACACCCAACGAGATTTGTCCCATTATCAGATCTTATTATGTTGACTGGACCACGACGAGAGATGAAGCGTCGTATGGCGTTCACACAAGAGTCAGTGGTTAAAGAGGAAGCTAGTTCTAGATGCACTGCTCTAGTATTTAAGCAGGTGAAAACAACACCATACCTTTTAGTTACACATCTTCCTCTCCTGGTTTCAATTGGTCCGAAGTAATCCAAACCGACCGAAGAAAATGGCGGTTCGTTTGGTGTCAGTCTATCAAGTGGGAGGTCTGCCATTTTCTGTTTGGACTTGCGGGATTGATATTTTCGGCAAATGACACATTTACTTAGAATACTTTTACAGGAAGTCGTTGCTTCAGGAATCCAATATTTTTCCCTTAGTTTAGACAACATTGAAGCTTTCCCTAAATGTCCGACGGTCTTGTGGATATGCCTCAGGTAAAGTGTTGACAAATGTGACTGTTTTGGAAGGATAATTGGGTGCTTTGAATTGAAGGGAATTTCTGCTCTATCAAGTCGTCCGCCTACACGAATCAGGCCATCCTTAAGAAACGGGTCAAGTTTTCTTAGAGGACCTGTACGAATGTTCCGAGTGGAAGAGTTCTTGTCAGCCAAAATATTTAACTCTGATTGGAAAAATTGACTTTGAGCATGTTTTATTAGAAACGTTTCAGCCTTTTCTAGGAACTGGAAAGGTAGAATGAGGTTTTTTACTTTACATCTGTTATCTCTTGAAGAAGAAGACTGGGTCTTGAATTTCTCAGAAGCATAGATGATCCAAGCCATTGTCCGCTTCAGTTTAGTCCATTCTGATTTGGAGTGAATGAGGCTGCTGATGGAATCTGAAGGCTGCTGATCAGAAATGGCGATGGAATTTACGGTCTTGATTTCTACATCATCTTCGGTAAGAGTGCGGTAAGTATCTGTCATCTGGGGCCATTGAGACTTTGGTTCCCATAAAAACCTAGGACCCTGAAGCCATTCAGCATTCTGAAGAAATTTGTCGATGTTCAATCCACGGGAGGCTGAATCTGCTGGGTTTACCTTTGATTCCACATAATGCCACTGACTAGGGTTTGTTCCATCTCTGATAATTGCAATGCGATTGGACACGAATGTGTGGAATCGTGTCTTCTCGTTACAAATATAGCGGATTACAGACTGACTGTCTGTCCAGAAGAATTGAAAGTCAAGTACTAAATCCAACTCTTGCTTCACAATTTTGCTCAAGCGGACAGCTACCGTAGCAGCAGTAAGCTCCATTCTTGGGATAGTGATCCTTTTCAAAGGGGCAACTCTCGACTTCCCAAGTACCAGGGCACAATGATGATGTCCCTCAGAGTTCGTTTGGCGAAGATAAATGGCAACACCATAGCCATTTTCACTTGCATCGGAGAATACATGGAGTTCTCGGGAGACAACGTTTCCAAAGTTTACAGGTTTGTAGCATCTCGAAACTTTAAACTTTTCTAGAAGTGGTAGTTCTGAAATCCAACGCAGCCATTTTGATAAAATGTTAGGTGGTATAATATCATCCCAATCAAGGCCAAGCTGACAGAGTTCTTGAAGAATTAGTCTTCCAGTAAGAATGAAGGGTGCCACAAAGCCAAGTGGGTCGAAGATAGAGCTCACGACAGACAATATTCCTCGTTTTGTGGGCGGTTTATTGGGTGGTTGTATTTTGAAGCCTATCGCATCTTCCTCGGTGATCCAATGAACACCCAAAGCACGTTCATTAGGGAGAGCATCACAGTCTAGATTTAATGTCTTTAGATCTTTAGACAATTCAGTCTTGTCGATAGAGTCCAATGCTTTTCTATTGTTGCTTGTCCACTTAGTAAGGTGGAATCCACCACGTTTGCAAAGATCAGTAACGTTCTTTATTGTGTTTACAGCTTCCTTTTCAGTTGAGACAGATACAACACAATCGTCCACATAGAAATTCTTCTTGACGATTTCGATGGCTTGGGGAGAGCGCTTGTCGATGTTATCATCCGCCGTTTTGTGGAGGGCTGCGTTTGAACAAGAAGGGGAAGACACAGCGCCGAAGAGATGGACTGCCATTCGGTAAGTATTTGGGGTAAGTTCTGTGTCACCATCGGGCCACCACAGGAACCGCAAGCAGTCCCTATCTTCCAAAGGAACCCGTACCTGATGAAACATCGACTCTATGTCTGACATCAAACCAATTTCATTCTGGCGAAACCTGAGGAGAACTGCTAACAAACTGTTTGTAAGGTCAGGTCCTTGAAGCAGCTGAGTATTTAGACTGGTTCCCTGAAATTGTGCCGCACAATCGAATACCACCCGGATTTTGTTAGGTTTCTGAGGGTGGTATACACCATGGTGGGGTAAAAACCAGACTTTCCCATCTGACCTCTTCATCTCATTTTGTGGTACTGGCTCTGCGTAACCGTTTTCTAGAAGACTGGACATAACATTTCTGTAGTCTATACCAAATCCAGGCTTCGATGACATCTTGTTTTTCAAACTCCTTAGTCTCTGCAAAGCTTGAGTCATGTTGTTTGGAAAGTGGACATAATTTGTTTTAAATGGTAAATTGATAATGTAATGGCCATTTTGAAATTTCATAGAACTGCTGACTTTGTGTAAAAATTGTTTGTCTTCCTGTTTGTCTTCTGTTCGGTTGTTGGTGATGGGTTTCTCATAAGGTTCCAGATAATCCAGCCAAGCATTGATTTTGTAGCATGTGGACTCCCTCTACTTCCGGTTCTTGTAGTTTGTGGCGAGTACGCATCCGGTACGTTGTTTCCTATTAGCAGTCCAACATCAGCAACAATCTCAGGTAGATCTAGGTCTTTAAGGTGTGGCCACTGTTTGATGTCATCATTCTTCGGAACATGGCTGACTGTAACAGGAAGCGTATCTTTAGTATATACTTTCGGTAAGTTAAGAAAATTGTTCATGTTAAGGTCACCGACTTGTAAATCACTTGCTTCAAAACTATGCATTGTATGTGGGTTGGCCATGGTATCTAGAGTTATCTTCCTTGGTTTACCTGTTCCACCGACTTCTTTCAAAAGACTCTCTGTACAGAATGTGGCAGTACTACCGGGGTCCATGAATGCGTAAGTTTGGATAACTTTCAAACCATTCTGTAATTTTACTGTAACTGGAATAATGGCCATGGTACATTCCAAATCTCCGGCCCCTGTAGACGGCTTTATGGTTTTGTTAAAATTAACACTGGCAGTGGTAAATTGTTTATTTTTTGTTGCTTGTGGTTTAATTGGGTATTTTGGTTGGAAATTGTCTTCATGGCATACAGATGGATGGCGACCTTCACAGTAGGTGCATGTAGCTCTGGATCTACAATCCCTACTTCTATGACCAAATGACAAACATCCAAAGCAGAGATGTTTTTCCTTTATTTTTTCAATTCTTTGATCATAAGGCAGTGACTGCAGGGTTTTGCATTTCTCTAGAGTGTGGGTTGGTTGATTGCAGTGAAGACATGGGGAGGTAAAGGCTGTTCTATTTTCAATATGGTTGGTGTGTGACGTCTCAACTTTATTAAAACTTTCTTCATTTTTATTTGAATCAGCTTTAATGACTTGTGTGCTATATGTTGCTTTGGATGGTAATCTTTGTGGTTTGGCTTTAATATTACTTGTTTTTAATCCTTCTCTCATTGCCTCTCGTCCATATGTAGGGTCGTTCAACTTTTTGGCTTCATTCCGAACCAGTCTTACAAGGTCGCTGAATTTAATTTCTTGGTGTCGGTTTCTGTGTTGCTGAACAATATTTAGCCATTTATCATGATAGAAAAAAGGGAGCTTACCCACAAGTCTCTTTAAGTTTTCAGGATATTCCAATACTCTGACTGCTTTAATGGATCGGATGGCGTTTTCACATTCAGAAAGAAATATTCCATAGTCGTCCAAGGATTTCGGATTATCTGTTCTCACTGGCGGCCAATCCAAAGCTCTTTTTACGAAAGCATTAGCCAATACATCGTCGTTCCCATACCTTTCCTCCAATTCTTTCATTACAGCAGGGTAACCTATGTCTGCTTCGAGATAGCTGTATCCAGTGACAATTCGGTTGGCTTCTCCTGATGTGTACTGTTCCAAGTAGCCCATACGTTCATCGTTGTTTTCAGTATTAATGAGAATCTTGGAGGTAAATTGACGAATAAACTTTTTGTACTCTAAAGGATTTCCAGAAAAAAACCTTCAACTCTGGTGGGGGTTTACGGAGTTGTCGGACAACAGTAGCCATCTCGTGGTTTTGATTGGTCTGAGGAAAGTCAGGCTTCAAAGGCATGTGAGTATTGGGGGCCAGGGTTGACAAGCCAGGTTCCTGTAACTCAAAAGAAAGAGAATTAGCATAATAGTTGTGAGCATTTTTATCCAAAATTGGAGGAATATCTAAAGTTTCAGGTATTTTGTTAATCATAGCTGATTTAGTTTTATCAGGAACAAAAGAAGGAGCGTTAGCTCTTAATTTACCAGAATTAGAGAAATTTGTAGAAGCATTCATGTTAAATTCATTCAACATTTGTGATTTAGCTTGAGTTATTGCAAGCTCAGTGTCCAAGTTAAGTTGCTGTTCTTCAAGCTTTAAGTTAAGTTTAGCCAGTTCAAGTTCGTGCTTTTTCTTTAAGGATTGCATTCTTAGCTTTATTTCAATTTCCTTCTGTTGCTCTTGAGCTTTGAATGAAGCAATGGAATTCCTACCAGACACTTGACTTCCATTTTTAGATTTAACTTTAGAATGAACATTAGATATACTGTCCGAGGGTGTCACTTCAGATTGAGGCACAAGTTTTACAAACCAATTCTCAACGGAAATCTTGAAATTCGACAGAATGTCGTCTTCTTGAAGAAAGTCATCTTCTTCTGAAACCAACAGGGACTTATACAAAATTCGAACACTGAGATAGATTTCATAAACCGGCAACCATTCAGCATAAGTCTTTTGAACTTCTTTGGCATCTTTGTCTTCAGCAATAAGTCGGTTAATAGTTCTAATTTGTCCCCTTAATTTTCTCCATAATCGGGTTAATTCATCACGTTGTAAACAAAGGGTATATAGCCTTCCCTTTTCGGTACGTTGCTTTACTCTAGCACCAGTTTTAGCAATATCGGTTTCGGTATCAGTAGTTTGCAACGTGAAACTTGAGGGTGGTTCATCAGTCACTTTTTCGGTGGTACCTGGTTCACTCTCCATATTCAAAAGCCAAAAACGTTAATGCAATGTAGCGGTAAGGACGTAAAAACACCACTGCTACAAGTTAATGAAAGTTCAATATATTTTCCCAACATAATGGCATCATGACAGAATACACAGCTTATGAGACTATCAGACAACGATGTGTTGGTTTACGATAAACGGTGAAATTCATCGACTTTAGGTGTTAGACAGTTGGCATTTGGCATTTGGCATTTGATTAACTGAAATAAACATAAAATAATATATTTTACTTTACCGTGAAAATAAACAACTGCAATATTAGAGGATAAACAATGTTTGGCTTTAGTCATAGACAAACAAGCAGGAGGGGCGGAAAATGATATAATCTGATGAAATAATTCTTGAACATATTGACAAATTATGTTTAGAGTATGTAAAAATTACGATAAACTGAATCAGATAAAATAGGGCTACTGAGGAGAAAAATATATAAAGGTGTGTAGACCTATGCGAAAAATGCACAACACCGCACTAGAGAATGGGCGCGAAAATAGCCACGCTGACACAAGCTCGGTAAACAGGGCAAACCGTTAGTGCTTACATTTCTGAATGCACTACGTTAAACGCAAAAATATCTCTATAAAAAGATTCAGAGGAAAGCTTAACCGTGCATAGATTATATTAGATGATGCTATGATAACTGATTACAAAAAGCAGATGTTTAACATACCGTTTTGTAGGCTTTCGGGGATCATGAAAAAAGGTTTACTGTCGGTTGGGCTGTCACAGTGCAGACTGATTGTTTGTAGTGAAACCTGAGCCGCAGCAAAAAACAACGGTTACCTGCCCTTGACCGAAAAGGCGATTAGTGCTTAAGTGTCGTGTGCACAAAAAATGCCTATCAAACAATGACATAAAAAATAGACATAAAAAAAAAAGATTACGGTGAGTTTTGGTCGTAACATAAGCAATGACTGGCCTTTGGGTCAGAGGTCGAGCAAGTTTACTTTGAAGTAGTTTGTATTATTCTACTATAATCTTGGCCATAGCGATGCTAGCTTAGTTACATTAGGAAGGTGCCATATAGAGGAGGTGTGCCGGAATTTCCAAAAATTTAGAATTAGCGAATTTATTCCGAGGGTTGCGCTGACCCCTCGGAGGGGATCTCACTGCATCTGAATATCTCATAGGTGAATGGACTGACAAAACGGGATGGGGGAGGAGGAGAGGGACTAGATGTACTAGATCTAGCAGAAGAGATCCTAGTAGAAACTGGGGAAGACGGAGGACGAAAGGGGGCAGAGGTACTACTAGGTCTAGGGGAGGGGGGGGGGGCTGAGGGGATGAAAAGAGGGGGCAGAGGTACTAGGTCTAAAGGAGGGAGTACCAGTAGGGAAAGGCGAAGGGGAAACATAAGGTAAAGTCACAGACCTAGGAATCTGTGACTACAGAGTTGGAGTTGAGATAACGGATGTTGACGGACTGACAGACGGTTGGGGTTGGGAATGATATCAATGTTATAGGCCTACTCTTGGAGTATAAGACTCCATCTTAAAGGAGGGGAAATCTCTAGAAATACATTGGGATTATCGTCGATAACAACCTTCAAAGTACTTAAAACATTTCACGTCAATTACCTCCAGTGACCCTCAAGCCAATAAAAACAGACAGAAGTATGTGCTTTCAGTGGCTTATCTGTGTAGCTATTTTTCCGATTTAGGATGACGTGATGTTGGTGTAGCTATTTTTAGATCAATAATGACGTATTTTTACCGCTCTCTAATGTATAATGGTAGATTTAGGGGGAAAAAAAACATCGCGACAAACTTGAAGTGGGAAGATGGCAGCAGGTCACAGTTTCATTTTCCGTCATTTCCCATTTGCGGTAATGTTAATGTCTGCTCTCACAGCACCCTTCCCTAACTTTCGTTGAACCAAATCCTTCAGTGGAGGCCTTGAACAGTCCTTTGGCAGTATTTTAAGCACAATTTTTTCATACGTTGAAGGTAGAAATTTTGAGATACGAGTAGAATTATCTGATAGGGGTCTCTTTGCACATATACCGCCGCATGTAAACAGACCAAAGCACCCCCAACTACCAGATCTCCATCCACCTGAACTAGTCCCATTCCACTTCTAAGATCATTTCCAGACTGTAACTCAACCCCTGTCCTTTCATAAAAACTACAAAAATTCCCAGAAAAAAAAATTTCAGGGGGCCAGGGAAAAAAAAAAAAAAAAAAAACACACACAAATATCTGGAACTTCTTTCGTCTCTAGGAAAATCCGGATCCTATCAGAGGCCGAAAATTCCTCCAATCTCGTTCAAAATCTAACACATTGAGCTTAAAGGTATTTGAAATGATCTCTCAAAAGGAAAACTAAATGCAATGAAACTAAGCCTTCCGTAGCGCTCCCATTTACACCACCCCCTATTAGAACATAGCAAGGACAATGGCCGGTGAGCTAAAAAAGCTTAAAATTGTCATATCTCAGCTCTGGGAAAACATATTTGAATTGTGTAATCACATATCTTTCTGTGGCTTCCTCAACTAAAATATACTGTGCATTTGTTAAATTTTCAGATTGGTTGGATTACAAAAGGGATAAATTCTACTCAAAGTCAGTCATACTGTGGCCAAATTTAAACAGCTTGAAAAAAAAACAAGTGTTATTCTTGCATCCCAGGTTGATTTTAGGCTCAAAATTGTACTGGAAAGCTTAAAACCAGAGGAAGAAGTCCCCTGCCACACGGCTTATTGTTGGGGTCTCCCAACACAAAACTCTGTTCAAAACTGTATATAAACTTAATTATTAGCCTAGCCCAGAGAGCAAAACTGTACCCCAAAAAGTCAAACCAGGGTCTAAAAGGATATTTCTGGGAAAATATGATTAGATTTAATAAAAAAATAAGCAAAAAAATAGGGGGGGGGGGGGGGTAAATGTAAGGTTGGTTTATTTTTAAAAACAATTGATTCCTGCATTCTTGCAAGTGAAAATTGTGTAAGACACATGCAGGTACTGAATAAAATCAGGAAAGCCCAGGTCATGATTATCTGGGTTGTGAAGCCATGCCAATGGTAAAATTACCTCTGGAAAAAGTAGAAAGACTATGAGACTGAGGAGAACAAGCTGGACCGGAAAATACGTTTCAAATACAAAGTGTTTCAAAGCTTTGTATTTCACTTACCGTTAAAGGAAATCCAAAAGTGTCAACTGTTTTGACATAATGATGGATAAACCTGCAAAAGAATGAAAAAAAAACTAACGAAAAACTGCAACAGGATTTTCTTGGGTGGTTTTAGTGGCAAATGCCAGTGTTTAAAGGGGATTTTTTTCTCTCAAAGGTCCTAAAATAAAGGCAGAAAACTCTTTAGAAGTTGATTTTTTTTACATTTACAGTAATGAATTGTTTTTAAACTAATACATTTTGAGTAAAAAAAAAGGGCTATTCCCAGAGCCCGGGTGGGCCAGTGGGGCTCTTACCTGAGATTAACCATCCAACAGGAAATGAGGCTGGCTTGGACCCACCCCAGTAAGGTGATATTTTTAAGACAAAGCTAGGTGGAAACCACTCTCATAGAGCACCTGTATAATAAAATGAATGAGAATAATCATTAACCAAGGCACAGTCAGCAAATGTGTAATGAAGCTCACCAATTACCATTGCAATGTTTGAATGGCCATGGAATGCAGGGTAGAGAAGACCCACTACTTTGGATTTCCTCAGCCAAACATAGTCACATCATTTAAAAGCAGACCTTTATTCTGCAGATTCATCATAGCTGAACCAACTTTACACACCACTGTTACCATGAAAGGCAAAAGATTAAGACGAAACGTTTATTTCAAACCTGGGAACCCTGGCAAGCATAGAAAATCCTCAGAACACAAGATCCAACAGGAATCTCCAACCCCTGGCTGCTCTTTGACAGATTTCCATTCCTTCAATAATAGTTCAGGGGAGGTAACTCTCCCAAGCCAAACTGACAGCATTAACAATCCACCCAGGAGAATCTTAAGGCTTAGAAAAATAAGCACAGAAAAAACAGATAAAGAGTCCATTGGAATGAGACTAATTGACATAGAACAGATGATTGTGATGTTTAACAGTGTTATGGATGAACACAAGAAAGAAAGGGGGCCTTGTGGTCAGCCAAATGTCCAAGTGCACAAAGACACAAAATGGGGCTTGGCATGGAAGTACAGCCTTCATCTCTCTAGCACACATAAACTTGACAAAGATGCCCAGAGTTATAGAAGGGGGCCTAATCCAGCCGCTGTAAATCTAGCCTCTTCAAGTCGGCCTTCAAGACACACCTATGGGTAACACCAGGACGAGACATCTCTTGACGGCCATTGACGTACCCTCGCCTAGTTCTACATCCAAGAAAAGAAGTGCAACACAAGTGGCGAGGAAAGTAACAGAGCTTAACAAAACCGACATGAGAGAGAAAGTAACTACAATTATGGAGCTCAACAAGATTGAGGGAAGAGAAGCTGACAGAATAGACATAGCTGTTGATGGGAGATATAACAGTGTCACGATAGCCAGTACCAAGAAACCAGGGCAGAATGCACCCCAGGCCATTGCGGTCGCCTGTGAGACCACAGCTGACAGAAAGTACATAGTTTCGGCCGTTATCCAGAATAAGCTATGCTGGACTGGAGGGTGGCTCAGAAGCCCTGGACACCTTTTGGTCGGAAATGTCTATGGGAAAAGAAATCGGTCTTGATCTCGCTAAACAGGGGGCCCGTCCACAGTATGTCACAGCATACGGAGACTCACACGCTGTCATTGACGTGGAAAAAGGAATTCAGCTTCTAGAACCATTGTGGAAAGTACAGAGATTGGCTGACCCAAACCATTTAGGACGCTCCCAGTTGAAAAAGAGTATGAAAGCCAAGCAATGTTTTCTGCACGGACAAGGGAAAAGAAAAACAATGCAAAAGATATTCAGCCAAGATGTGAAAGCTGGATGTACCATGATTTTCAAAGAATTAATGAAAGTGTACAGTAAAAATACAGAGGAAATCAATGCCCTTCTTCCCAAAGTTCCGGAGACTACAGTGAACTGTTACAGCGGTGATTGTAGGGATTGTAAAGGACATTCAATTGTTTGTGGAGGGGGTAAAACAGAAAACTGGTGGCCGAGGTCCATGTTTCTTCAGACATACAGGATGCATAGCCTTAACATGTATGACAATGACAGGATTTTATTGAAAGAGGTCCTAAGAATGACGCTAAGTGAGGAAGGACTGGAAAAAATGAAGTTCAACACAGACACCCAGAAAAGTGAAGCTGTGAACAGGTCACATAGTGTATCCTTACCAAAGAAAGTCAACTTTACAAGGAATTTTGAAGGCCGAGCATCCGCGACGATCCACAGACTAAACAACGGACCCGAGGCATCAATGACAGGAAAGTTGTTAGCTGTTGGAGTTAGCATTTCACCTAAAACCCAAAAGACATTGAAGCAATTACAAATAGAGACAGACAGAGACAAGTTGTATAAGAAAAGTCGCCAGGTCTGAGACAGAAACCTTAGAAATTATGCACGTAGGATGAAAGAGCATGAGCATTATAGGTCCAAAAACCCGGGGGAATAGACAGACTACAAGAAAAACACCCTAGACAGCATCACTGAAGAGCACAACTACAATTAATACTATATGTTTTCCTCTTTCAATATTTCCAATATTTTTCCCAATATATTTCAACCAAATAAATTTGAGCCTCTTATGATCAACTTGTGGGAGGCTGACGATTCCCACCCAACGGGCGGAGGTCCAGGGATTGCGTATGGAAACGAAACAATCTACTATTGCCATGTCCACTGTTTTTGTATTGAACAGTGTCACCTTTCAATTCTTGTTGATAAAAAAGACCTGAGTGAGAACATATCATGCTATGTATAAAAGGGTCATCAAAAGCCCGCAAATGTAGTTTTACAGTAATTCTGAAACAGCCTCCTCACTCAACGGATTTTGATTAATTAATAGCCAACCCTCCTCCCTCCCAGTCTCTCCGATGTTCCGTGGCCCCTGCACTTGACAAACACTAATTTTATTGATACCCAATGCCTTCTTTTCACTTTCAGGATTTATCAGACAACTTCGTAAAGAATATTTCTTAGAATATTTGGACGATTTGTGGAAGATACAAACAGCGACTGGAAATCACTATATTAGGACAATGTCCAAATTTGCGAAAAAACGACGGCTGAATAAATCAAAATGGTGTGATTGGTCCGTGGATGAAGTAGCAGACAAACTTAAACAAAAGGATCTTCCAGATGTCAGTAAAATATTCAAAGGTACGCACTTCCCACTTGAAACAAAAAAAGAAGAAATATTGGGATATTTTTATGGATCGACTGAAACTTGTCAAACAGCCCATCCATCCACTTACTAATTATTCCATTAATAAAGGCAGAATGGAAATAAGTGCTTTTTTATTTAACCAAACCAGTGTTTCATTGGATTAAATAACTCTGCCGCCTGCCAATTATAAGATGAAAGTCTTATATATGTTTTAAAACTGTTAGACTTTTTTGCAGTAAAACATACGTTTCTAAATGTCTTGGCGAATTTGACACAGGAAGCTTTATTACTGTTATACATTGTTTTCTTTATTTTGCTATAAACTTGGAGGTATCTGCATTTAGTAAAAATACATTGAAGCTATTTAAGAAAATGTTTGGAAACTTTCTTAAAACGTGGGTTCCAAACTAATGAGAAATAATTAAGGCATCCCCCAAAAAGTAGTTGTTTGTGAACAAGAAAATCTACTTCGCGGTGATGCCTTAGTGCAAAGAGCTAACAAATCTTATGATTTTTTACTTTGTCTTACCAGAGAATGAAATATGTGGGAGAGTCCTTGGTGCTGTGACAGAAAAAAGACTCGATGAAATGGGTGTCAGGTAAAAAGTTTACTTAAGGTCCGTTCTCACTGTGCGATTTGTCGTACCGACTTGTAGCATGCTATTCAAACGTATGCATTTGATTGGTTGACAAATCTTATCGACCAATTAAAAGCGTCCATTTTAATCGATCGGATTCATCGAGACCAGCTAATTCGTTGGTGTTGATGCTGTGTAGCTGCCAAAATTTACACTTTTTCAAGAATAGAAATGATCGTCAAAATAAAATGGTAGATTACAAGGATCAAATAGAAATTATCCACTGGACCGAGAGGTCCAGTATCGGTGTTCGTAAAACGCTCTTAATCGACAATGACAGACGACCGTTGATAAGACGACCTTTGATAAATGATTGACGACAACAAGCAATACAAAGAGACGCTTTTCAGTTATACTTCTTGAATTAAAGAAAACGTGATTTAACAACATTTTTTCCATCAGCTTCCAACCTTGTGACAAAGTATTACCAAGAGTCTGATTTCAACTTATTTCTTTTCAACAAAATACTACTTTTGGCAGCTCATGTTTATTTTAATAAACGTCGACTCGTAAATTACTAACCGATCCTTTCTCGACAATATATTCTACATTTACCAAAGTCAGTAAGTTTTAGCTGGAACTGGCGGCTCTATAAAGTCACTGTGTTTGTCGGTCGGTCGGGTATGTCGAATATCGACTTAGCAGGATAACTAATTTATCGATCCCAACAAGGTTTACACATTTTACATACGGAATTATATGACCATAAAGCACGTTCCCAGTTAAAAGTTAATTTTTCCGAATGGAATTGTGGTTTTTAGTAACAAATGTCCAAATATCGACCATTACCAGGATAACTAACTCAATAACGGATTCAGATACGTTTCTCGAATTTTGCATGCGACATCACATTGTCATAAAGCAAGTTTAAAATTGGATCACTTCTATTAAATTCTGATTTTTATCAACAATTGGTAAAATATTGACGTTACCAGCATAACCCCAGTATCGATTCAGATACGGTTTCAAAAATGGAGTGAAATTACCTAGAGAGGCTTGATTGCAGAGAGTATATGTGATTTTCGCCCAAGCTTTAGAATTTTCGTCGAAGCCTACCGGTAACTTAGTATTATTTTTCAGTTTATATTCCCATCCAGCACACGTGTCCAAAATTTTAAGATGGCTTCTTTTTAAAAGGAACACTCTCCGCTTAAAAGAACTTTTCATTTTCATTAAAAATTTAAAGTTTTGGCTACGTCGGCGAATTGTCAGCAAATTTCCATACAGTTGGCAGCGAACATAAACATCGGTTTCCGTTTTGAATTAACATCTTTATACTGCATATGTTGGCGATGGAAACAAATCTATCCAAATCATCCCACACATGTTCTATTGGGTTCAAATCTGGTGATTTGGACGGCCAAGGGAGCACTGTTACGTTCTGGTTGGCTAGAAATTCAACAGTAGCACGAGCTGTGTGCGGCCGAGCGTTGTCGTGCTGAAAAATTTCCCTAAGGAGGTCCATTACGGGCAGCATATGTGGTGTCAAAACCTCATCTGTGTATCGAACGGCGTTAAGGTTGCCGGGAATGTGCACCAGTTGAGTTTTTCTGGCACAGGATATGGCACCCCACACCATCACACTTCCTCCGCCGAAATTGTCGACCTCAAGGACGCAGTTCCTTGCGAACCTCTCATTCCGGCGTCTGTAAACTCGTGTACGACCATCTCTTCTCTGCAGCTGGAATCCTGATTCATCGCTGAACCAGATTCGCCTCCAGTTTCGCAGATTCCAGTCCCTTAACCTGTTGCACCATCGGACCCTTGCAAGTCGATGCAGGCGTCTCAGTACTACGCCAACGTAAGGACGTCTGGCGCGTAAGCCGTTTTGGCGGAGACGGTTTCTGACTGTCTGTGCCGATATTCGACGGAGACCTGGGATATTTGATGCTGTCTCTGTTGCTGTTTTGGTCCGGTTTCGCAGGTGAAGTAACCGGATGTAGCGATCTTGGGTTGCTGATGTGATCCTGGGTCGGCCAGAACGTTGACGATCAGCTGTTGAACCGGATTGCTGGTGCCGTTGCAACAGTCTGGAAATCGTGCTCGGGTGAACATTATAAAGTCGAGTGACTGCATTCTGCGATTCGCCGGCCAGGAGGCGATCAATGACGACGTTCTGGGTAGCTGCGCCTAGTCTTGGCATATTGTAGCAACTTCGTGAAACAATTTAACGACTGAATTCAATTGAACGGTTGTGTGTCTTTTATAACCATTAAACCCGCATAAAGATAAGCCATCATTCGGACGTGCAACTGCCCTACGTTTTTCCCTACGCCTTCCTCGTGTAGCGTTACACAAAGGCTGACCCGAAAGTCACGTATGATCAACAGCCACTATCAGGCGCTTAAATTCAATTATCGGACATTTACATTATAACATGATCCTGTTGTCATGTGTCAATCACGCACATTTTTGGAAAAATTCATGTTTGAAAACAAAAAATTGGATGTTGCGTTTCTTTTTTGGAAGAGTATATAAGCTCTGGCTGTAAGTAGTCTCTTCACATTTAACGTAAAAGGATTTAATCCTGAGCGAATTCAATTGACAATGTCCAATTAACCCTCGAAACTCGTCCTCGATGAATACAAGTTTCACATCTTTTAACACACTAAATAAAGACAGCTGGTGTAATCGTTGAGAAACAACAAAATTGAAGATGAAAAAGGAGTTTACACAAAATCGTTTTGGCAATCATATTGCCCATTATGCATCATACCCCAGTTAAGGATGAATACAACATTTTGTCATTCCCCAAAATTTTTCTTATGCCATCTTTACTCATGACAGGAGCCTACTTAGCAATAGAAGCCACGTACAGCCTGTACATATTGTTAGATTTGGATCTCTACTCAAGTAGAGATTTTACTCCGTTATTTAATAATTTCTGACATTTTTGATACCGACCTATAAGTATGCAAACATTAATAACAAGGTACCTCGAGCTATTTAATGTTATTGAATTAGCCTTGTCATCGCAGCTATTTCAATTTGCTCTTATTTCTTTATCTACTATAGGGTTTATAATTAGAAAAAAAATCTCATGTATATCTAGCTACTCATTAATAATTGTCTATTCTCAGGCCGTTTGGGACAAAATTGTCAACCCTTCAGTTTTTGGAGAGTTTAGACGAGGAAGTATCTGTCTCCTCATCTAGAGACCTACTTGGAAAGGTAAACATTTTTAGACATAGATATCCACATATTAATCTGTGACTGTATCACTTTCTTGTGGATAGTTTTATAATACTAGTCTCATTTAGTTTACACGCACATACGAAATATCACGTGTTACATGAAACTTATATATATATATCCTGATTAGTTTAACGTAGTACACAGGTGGGGTGGGATTGGGTGGGGGGGGGGGGGGGGTGCGTGTGCGTGTGAAGGGGGTTAACAAAACGTTTATCATCTTTTTTCTAGCAGTTGCTGGCACTTTTTTGTAAACATAGACGAAACCAGAATTAAAGTCGTTCTATATCAATAAATACAACGGTTTACTGTACATTTGTCCTAAATATCTAGCGCACACCGACCTTTTTTATCGATGGAAAAAGGAAATATTTTGTTGCTCGAGTTGAGTCGAAGTTACCCGCACACAGACAGCTGCAGTCAGTCGTTTCAAGATGTATACTGTTGTCTGCACATAATTCATCCTCGAAACGGGAAGTCGTCAGCATTCTAAACACGGTCACATGTCATCATACTAAATGTTGATTGGCTTATATCATGTTACAGATCAACACTGCTGAAACAGGACTTTGTATCAGCAGAATTAAACAAGCTCATAATTTGTTGAGGATAAAACATTTTCGCCGTTACACCGCAGAAGAATGTTTTGTGGCAGAATAATTTGACGCAGGCAACACTGTTATATTGACAAATCTTCTTTTCTTTGCAGATTTTCAACGATCCCATCCACGGCCACATAGAGCTGCACCCACTATGTGTAGATATTATAGACACACCTCAATTTCAAAGATTACGCAACATAAGACAGATGGGAGGAGTGTATTTCGTATATCCGGGGGCGAGTCATAATCGTTTTGAACACAGTATAGGGTAAGAAATAAAGTATTACTATAATGGGGAGAACCAGCAAAAGTTATCTCCCCTGTGGCGTGATTGTACGCTGAGGCCTAATGTCAATCAGCCGTATTTAGGACTAATTTTATGAAGAAAATTATAGCTTACTACTAAAAGGCGTTTAAACCAGAATATTCCATAAAAAAGTAATTCAAAATTGTTGTGTTGCAATTATAAGATGTTGTACAATAATTATTTTTCTACAGGCTCCATAGTAAACAGCGCTATGCGCTGCGCAGTAGATAAATACTAAATGATTTCAAAACTTTTAAGTTCTGGTAATAATAGAAAGTTCCTACAGAAAACCGTCCACTGTTTTTAATGTAAACAGTCTTCTGGATTTTCGCGTCAAGTGTGCCTTTAATGATATAAATAGAATTCATGATATCTTCAAATGTGAACCCTTTATGATATCATGAATTCTATTTACGATATCAGGAATTTTATTAATGATATCATGAATTCTATTTACGATATCATGAATTCTATTTATGATATCATGAATTCTATTTATGATATCATGAATTCGATTTATGATATCATGAATTCTATTTATGATATCATGAATTCGATTTATGATATCATGAATTCTATTTATGATATCATTAAATATGGCGACCGGAAATAGCTGGCTGAAGACCTTCCAGTATTGCGGTCTAGAATCCTCTGGTCTACTGGATGTGTTTTATATCATTTAAACCTAATTGGTAGGAAAAAAAGTCTATACAAATGGCTTCTGCTAAAAATGTCGGTCGTACATAATTTTTAGGCCGATGTAACCTGGTGTGGGGAAATAATGTTCCTTAGAACTTTTATAACTTCCCAGGAACGTTTTGGAAATTTTATCTGCAATGCGCCGCCATCTTGAATCATATCAAGAATTCAATTTATGATATCATTAAATCAATTATTGATATCAGTAAATCAATTCTTGATATCAATAATATAATTCTTGATATCAGAAATTCCGAGCTTTTAAAGGTATCATAAAAAGATTTCATATCAATAATTGAATTCTTGATATCATTAAATCAATTTCTGATATCATTAATTATTTTTACAAAATTAAAACGGCTTGCCAAAAGGGCTGTCCACACATCCTCAAAAGCATAAAAGAATTTTGATTTCAGGGCATGATCATCTCATCGACCTCTTCTCATTCCTCCATCCCACTGCCAGCTGTCTATCATCATCATCATCATCATCATCATCATCATCATCATCATCGTCATCATCATCGCCATCGCCATCGTCATCGTCATTTAGATCATTATCACCATCATCATCACCCGTAAGTACAAATCTAAATCTCCTCAATAATATACAGCTTGGAGATTTAACCTATGGTTGATTTGATACTGTGGGAAGAAATTATGTCTATGTTTGGATAAAGTAAATTTCGTTACCATCATCATCAGTCTGAGTTGAATAGCCTTCTCCTGGTAGTAGATACATCAGATCACCTATCATCTGTTAATTAAATGAGCTACCAAAATGTTGATATGTCGATCATTTAGTTTTGCGATGAGCTTCAAATCCTCTTGTTGTCTTGACAATCAAAATATACGAAAAGCCCATGCCACTTTATTCCAAGAATTCAAAATATAAATAACGTCTGCTTCCCCCTAAGTAATTGTATCGATAATTACGTTTGAATAATTGGCTCATTTAGCCATGGGGTTCCTTGTGTGTTTCGTTGGATGTTTCGTTTTAGACAGATAAGTACCAAGGGAGGGAAGAGGATCGCAAATCGCCCCTGCTATAGGGTCAATTTAGAGGTATAGTTTTAGATTGATTGATTGTTGTGCGACACACTCAAGGTTGCTTCTCTAATATGACTGGGATTGCAGCTCTGGCTCATCGATGGGAGGCCAGTATTCACAAAGGCATATATGCCATATCAGTCAACGAGACTTTTCAAGATATCTATGCTGTCACATAATTGTTAAGTTGTTGCAATTCTTGGATAGCTGCCTCCTTTGAGACTGTAAAATCTGTGACATCCCACAAGGATCGAGACTCAGCCCAGTATTGTTCCCCATTGATGTAAATTGTCTTGTCCCACTAAATAATTACGCTCTGTTTGATGAAACTATTGGTCTTAGTGACTTTTAAAATCTGTTTTGTTTGAACAAAGTCAAAATTAAGATTATATTCTCCTACCAAAATCTCTCTTAATGTCACCGACAACTGCTTGGACATAGTAAAGAGATATGGACCTTGAGCTTATTCAATTCCGTGTAGTCTTCAAAAGTGAGCTTATATTAACCTGTCGAAGTTGTTTCATTCTCCCTGATATAGTGATGAACACTAAAATACACAGGCACAGGGGGAATATTCTTGTCTAAAATAACCATGGAGACAAGTTTCTAATTGTGTTAAAAAGGGGTATATCATTTAGACCTTCATATCAAATCTTAAGTTGTAATAAACTAAAAGCCCATTTAGGTTGACCAATATAGACCAATCTGTCTATCTTTCCCTTTTTCGTCACTGTATATTTGCATATCTGTAAATCATATATGGATGTAAGTTCAATTATATTGCATGTTTTAATATCTTAAAGGTAAAATAGTTCCCAAACGCACTAACATGAACCCCCTTGGCCCGTCAGTCCATCGGTACCTAATTCAAAAGCATCAAGGTCCCAAATCTGAGGAAGTTATCTTGAATATTGGTATCGTTAAATAACATGCGCGATATGATGACAGCGGTTAGAAAGACTTTTCCAACTCGCTCATCTACTTTGTAGAGATCCAGCCATTTACTAAATGTAGTGAAGTTTTGAACCTAAAGCTATATAACTCTTCTGCTTTCAAGATCAAGACTGATGTGGTGTACCAAAATGTCCCAATCAAAATTTAAAGTATCGAGGGAAAGATTCACTGGGCCGGAGCTACAGCAAATTGCGCGTATGCTCACTGGCTTCAGACATTTAATTTAAACTAAATTTGGGACAGTCCATGCGCCACCGTACTTTCGGCTTAGGAAGTAATATTGTTAATCTTAGTAATGAGGAACTCCATGCTGATGATATATCTGTACTCAATAGAGGACTTTCATTCGTACCTTGTCCTAAATCATAAATTTATGGGGTTCAATCTCAGTCTACCGATGTTCTTGCCATAGTTAAGATGCGTAACCTTTGTCAATGTGTTACAGAAAGGATTCCAGAAAATTCTACTGACCAAGGCTAAGCTCCTGTCAGTCGTCAACCTAATGAGATATCATAGGTTTGGTTTGTTACAACAATTTATGATGGGGTATAAAGGTCTAAATGATATACCGATTTTTAACACAATTAGAAACCTGTCTCCATGGTTATTTTAGACAAAAAGATTTTCCCTGTGCCCTTGTGTTTTAGTGATCATAAATATATACAAACATTGACATAGATTTGGGTCTAAAATCTATAAAATTCCAAAGGTATCCTGACATCCGTTGTCCGGATAAAGACATTTTAGAATTGTTGGAACTTAGCTTTAAAGGTAAAGATTTTGAATTCAATGTGGAGATCTTCCAGCAAATTGTGCTGTGGGAAAACATTTAGTCCTAACTGTCCCGGCATTTTTATGGTCGTGTGGGGAAGTGACATACTTTGCGAATGTTACAAACAACCTTTCATTTACCTTCTGTATCTGGATGACATTTTTATCATTTGAAGACCTTCATATTTTCATTGATACTTTTAATTCCCATGATCACACTTCTGTTGATTTTCGGATGTAACTATTTGCCATACATATCATACTACTGGGTATCTAGATTTCAAAGGCGTTTTTGTCTGTGGTTTACACTCGGCAGGCTTTTATAATGCCTCTTACCTGTCCGTTAGTCTGTATTTCTCAGATAAAGTGTCGTAAAATTATGCTGTGTCGCTAATTCGCCAACAGGACTCTTGTGACATAAGGGCACTTGTGCGCATACTCAGGTTCGGAGGTTGTTCCTGTTTTTCAATTTCAAATTAAAATGACTAAATGATGCCAAAACTTTCAATTTCTGGTAAAAATAGAAAGTTCCTAACTTCTTCTGTCGGGGAATAATACAAAAAACCGCCCATTGTTTTTAATGTAAACAGTATTCTGGATTGTCGCTGCGAGTGTGCCTTTAAATAGTGTTTTGAACTTACTTAGATTTTAAACGAATGAACGCTCGTCCAGGTCATTCAAATTTTGATCACCTTTTTGCCAATGGCCCATCACATTCATTTAAACTGTCGTGACTATCAGAACTAATGAAAAAGTGAGAATTTTGGCAGCTCATACCATTTGAAAGAATCAGGACCATTAGATCTAATATTTCTTTTGCCACTAAGGATAAGACTTTACTTGAGTTTACATTAGTGCATCAATTCCTTGTCATTCTTCCAGTCCAAGTACGAATAGAGTCATTTTATTTCACCAAACATTAATATTAATTACTACAAAGCAAGCCAAAGCCAGGGCGAAAACCTCAAAGTTTTTTTTTTAAAATTGGCAAATTTTCTGACTGGGTTTTCACTCGAACGACCTATGTGGGATGGTCGCCAGTTACCAGCGGAAGGTCGTGGGTTTCCCCCGGGCACAGAGTCCGGTTTCTTCCAACAATATAACTGGCAACGCCGCCATATAATTGAAATAATCTTGAGCGCGGCGTAAAACATCAATCAATCAATCCAAAGTCTTCCTCTATCCCCGATAGATATTTTACTCTACAAGTACAAGACAAAATCAACACTAAAAATAATCATACTTATTGACTTATTGATGTTTTCCTGTGCACTCAAGATTATTTCACTAATATGGCGGCGTTGTCAGGACTAGTGGAGTGTGTGGAATGGCTCTCTATCCTGAGGACATTCCCGACCTTCGGCAGCTTTCCCACATGAAGTAATCGAGTTAAAAACACTAGTTTGTCTTCAACTAATTGTGAATGATTCGAACCAGCGGTCCACGGATGGGAGGCTTGTGTCGGACTGAAGTACCATCGCTCTACAGACCGAGCCACCTAGACTCTCATACCTATTGATATATCATGTTCCTCGTGAAAGTGAAATGGAAGTCCTGAGTATACATGATATAAAATGATAACTGAGGCCCCTTAAAGATGAGGAAATCTCTAGAAATACATACGGTTATTTAACTCCGATAAAAACAATCTTAAGTTAGTTACCATCAATGAATCTTAAGCTAATAAAAAGAGACATAAGTATGTCTTATCTGTTGGATGATGATGATTAGGGAAGACTAGGTCAGAATATGTAGCTCATTGATGCAACTGCTTGACTTTTCTTACAGCCAAGCCATTGGTTAAATTCCATCACAAGACTAGTCTGTGACGCCTCTCAATTTTATTCATCATTGATTGGTTAAAACAAATAAAAAGGACGGCGAGATTATTCTCTATTATTATGGCAAATTGAAAGACATTTATACACTAATTGGATAAATATTTTAGATTCTGATTGACGGGTGCTATAAATGGGATTTGAGGGAATGATTCTATGTAATATAGATCAAATAGCTATTGGTAAAAGACCAGGTAAATATGAGTAAATATGAAAACACATCTTATGATTGAATGAAGCACTTCTGAAAATAAGAAATTCTGTGTGATAAACTTGAAGGTCTTGTTAGTACCAGACTGCACCTCTTTTCTTTTTTTCAAAACAGTGTTTGTCATTTAGCTGGTGAACTAGGGAAAGTCCTCCAAAGAAAGCAGCCCGAATTAAATATATCAGACGAAGATATATTATGTGTACAGATTGCTGGTCTCTGTCATGATATAGGTAAGCTCAGATCGATTACAAGACTTAAACACTATCATTCACCATTTTAATACAAATAAAATGACCAACGTAAGTCAGTTTGCTTCTAGATAGCTGACGCGCTACAGGTTCAAGCGCCCATTTCCGAAGGGGGTTTAGAAAGCTAAAAAATCCAGTGGTTTAACATAACCGCTAACTCGGCTATCTCTTGTTGGCTAAATACTCCGCTCTAAGCCCCCGACTATTACGAAGTTCTTAAAACAACAGAAAAGACAAATTCTGAATTACAGGTGTTTTCTCCGATCCACCATTTTCCTACTATCTACCATCATTTGCCACAATGATTTGTGAGAAAACTGGGCTTCAGCACCTAAGTCATTGAACTATGGGTTTGGCGTCATTTTCATTACTGTTTTTCTGTATCGGATGACGTCAGCATTTATTATATGACGTAGAGAGCTATAAACAATAACATCCGACTGGCTTGATTCGGCCGTTATAACATGGACTTAAATATGAATAAATATCGTATCTAAGCTCTATTTCTCTGCGTTGTAAAGTAAATGTGTTGGCTCTCAAGAACCTACACAACCTGAAGTATATTAATTAACAATAAGCCATATAATGGAATATTTTGTAATTATGGTTATTATATTAGTCCCACAAATGTCCAAACTACTACTTGGTATCAAACAGAAGTGGTGATCAGTCAGAATATTTGTCTATAGCCCATGTTATTACATTATCTGAACCCACGGTTAAAAGTCACACTCACGCTCACTGTTTAAAGTGGCATGAGCTGCCAAAATGTTGATATTTTGACGTTAAAACAGAATGTTAAAATTATTGGCTATTTTTCTCAAGCTCTTTAGTGCTTTCAGTCTTGAAAATGTACGATAAAGTATTGTTGTTAACTAACTTTTGCTTAGAATGAATGAATGATCGTCCCGGTTATTTAAATTTTGTTTACTTTTCGGACACGTTTTCGGTTCGTACAGGCCACATACTGTATGGATTTTCCTCATTCCAACGCCAATCATATAGTTTTTCGATGGCCTTCAAAGCCTCTTACTGTCGTGACGATTAGAAATTATGAAAAAAGTGTGAATTTTGGCAGCTTTAAAACGTGAATGGATTTTAACCCTGGTGTGCTGGGATGGTGTACGTGTATAGGCATTTCTAACGTAGATGGCGGGCAGTGACGTTCTAAATTCACACAGATAAATTCAGACCAACTTTTTTTTCTCCCAGGACATGGCCCGTTTTCTCATTTATTTGACAGACAGTTCATACCAGCAGTTTGCCCTGGCTCCAAATGGAAGGTACGTACACAGCCAAGCCACCACCTCTCGGTACCGTAACGTTCATAACCGCAAGGTACTGTATGGTAACCGTGTGGTTCCATACAGTTACTGCAAGGTACTATAAAGATATAACCTCTCGGTACCGGTTGGTGACATTCCGTACGGTACATGTCGGTTACCGTACGGTACTTTGTGGTTTTATCCTCTTAGTACTTTAAAGTAACATGTTGGTTCCGTGCGGAAACTGTACGGAACATCAAAGTTAACTAACCACGCAGTTTGTTGCAGTTGTAAATACCAAAGGTACCTTACGGTCCATAACCCATCAAGAACATTGCAGTTCCCGCGCGGTACTTTGATGTTACCATGTTGGTTCAAAACTTTAAGGAACCTTGGTTCCCATTTTGTATTTTAAAGGTACAGTATCACTGTATGCCTATCTGCAGCTATACTCTAGAATCCTGTTTCTAGAAACGTTCTTTAGAGACATATCTGAGTCACACAGAAGGAGTTTGTTTTGTGGGACAAGGAATAGCCTGCCCAATAATTTGAGCTTGTAAACTATAATTGTCCGTGTCATTTAATTATCGCAGGTTTTAAAGTAGTCCGGGTTTCTGACTCCAAAATTACTATTTTTTTTTATACTGGTGGCCGTATTTTGGAGTCCGGGCTCATTGCAATCAAAAAGTCGGAGTTGGCTGCCCGCTTCTGATCGGGCAGTTTGCGGTCTGATTTAGATAGTAAATAACAACATAACTAACTCAAATAGTGTCAGTACGACATTCATTAAAAATTTAGCATTTTTTAAAGTAAATTTAACGTTTAAAAACTGAAAAACCGCTACACAGTGTTACGTCATCAATGGCGGAGAGTTTGAGACTTGGGGAAGGCTAAAGTAAATTCAGGGGAGGAATTTACTGACGGATGCTACTCGTCCATATCAGGCACTGGTAGGTAGCGAAATTATCCATGAACGTGATTATGACCGTTTAGACACGATCTGAGTAGGTTATATTGCTATTTCTTTGTCTAAATCAAACCACATACTGCCCGCTTCTGAGCGGGCAGCCAACTCCGGCTTTTTGATTGCAATGAACCCGGACTCCAAAATACGACCGTCAGTATAAAAAATAGTAATTTTGGAGTCAGAAACCCGGACTAGTTTTAAAGCCGATTAACACTCTGTTGAAACATATTTTTCTTTAAGTCATAAGGTGTAACAAACTAACTTTGATATAAGGTTTTAATGTCATTAACACGAGTAATTTGACAGACCTTTTGGCGTTTATCATGTTAAATGCCATAAGGTCGTCTATCCGCACCCACTATAGGTGCAGATCTTCCTCTTTCAAAACTGACATAGCGGCTGAGATGGCTCAGTCGGTTAGAGTGATAGTCCTTCACTTTGACGTAGGCCTCCCATCGATGTGGCGAGGGTTCGAATCTCACTCACTCAAAAATGGAAAAATGTTTGTTTGGATTTTTCACTCGATCGCCGCATGTGGTACAGTTGACAGGTACTTGCCGCAGGTTTCCTTTGGTCAATGAGCCCTGTTTCATCCCCCACTAAACTTGGCAACGCCGCCATATAAGTGAAATAATCTTGAGTGCGGCGTAAAATATCAATCAATCAATCAACCAATCTGCACTCAGCGGAATGTGAGATACGTTACTTGTTCTTTAAAAATACCAGTTAAACATGCTAACTAATTACTTTACTGCAGCTATATTTTGAGACGTAATACATTTTTACTTTGAAACTGAAAGTTACAATGACTTGATCCAAGCGCAAGGCCATTTATACGAACGTGCGTTTTGATTTCTGGATAGCTGCAACATCTGTACTCAATCAAGTTTCTCGGCACGTTTTCAAAATGTATTACGATGTCTATTAGCTCCAAAACTTCCGAGAGTATGCTCAAGGAGAGTTGAGCACTGAATGTTAGGCTTTTGAAAACCAGATTCACCGTTTAAAAATGTATAGTGCCAACCCTGTGACATAATACAAATCTTGAAGCATGTGTGAATCAATTAACTGAGGTCAGTAGATGCCCACAAATATCTGCCTTTTCGTGATAATCGAGACTTAGTTTAAAGTGGCATGAGCTGCCAAAATGTTGATATTTTGACGTTACAACAGATTGTTGAAATTATTGGCTATTTTTCTCAAGACGTATAATTCAGAAGCTTTTAAGCGCTTCTAGTCTCGAAAATGTACGATAAAGTATTGTTTTGAACTAACTCTCTCTTAGAATGAATGAATGGTCGTCCCGGTTATTTAAATTTTGTTTACTTTTCGAGCACGTTTTCGGTTTGTACAGGCCACATACTGTATGGGTTTTTCTCATTCCAACACCAATCATTTAGTTTTTCGATGGCCTTCAAAGCCTCTTACTGTCTTGACGATCAGAAATTATGAAAAAAATGTGAATTTTTGGCAGCTCATGCCATTTTAAAGGATGAGTCGACATACGAGAGCAGATCTTTTTCAGTATAGAATGGCTGTTACTTAAATTGTAAGTAACATGTAGACTGTAGCCCTAGGTACATATAAAATAGAATCTGTTCCTTACTTGCAGCATGAAGATGCCTCTGTGGAAATGCTCCAATATTTACTGGATGACAACAACTTGAAAGATGTGTTTACAAAACATGGTCTTTGTGACACAGATATCGTGTTTATCGAAGAGCTGATTGCTGGGCCATTATCAAACTTGGATGAATCTGACCAGGTAACACACTCAAAACCGTCTTTGGTTGGGATAACAAGAAGTCTGCCTGGATTAAGCTGCAAGTTGAGTCAGTCTGTCTGGTTTACTTGGTAAATCACTCTTCAAGTCTTTCACCAGTATTTATGGTCCATCGTCGGTGTTCTCCGTTATGCACGACAGTTGGGTCATTTTCTATGCTTTGTCCACATCTGCTATTCCATAAATATATATATATCTAAAAAACGTCTCTTTTGGTGCAGGGACGAGTTCATTTACGGGAGAAAAAAAATTCGGCAGAGCCAAGATTTCTCGGCTAGAGCCAACCCATATAAATAATTAGCGGGTTTTAATATGCTACCCAGTGGTTCTAGTTTTAAAATATCATCCGAAGAGTGCTTTCCCTTTATTTTTTAAACGATAAATAAACAGGCTTGGGCAAGATTTTTCAATTTGCTTTAAGTGTGTTGTAGAGTGTGTACTTAACAAGTCTGGCCAAAAAAAAAAAAAAAAACAATTTCGGGCGCAGCGCATACAAAATTCAATGCTACATTTACTGCCCTACAACGGTTACGAAATTTAATAAGCTCAGTGAAATAAGACATCAAAACACGGTTTTCATTGTGTACGTACCCTCAGAATGATGACATAGTACACAATCTCTGCTGTGTCAGTACATCTTCATGGCAGTTTGTACACATCAAATGTCGTGTACATGACGTCACTTTTGAAGAGTTTTACCGAGTAGTTACGAACAATACGAAAACTTACAAACCAGCTTTAAGTATGTTCATAAATCTTTTAAATGTTACCAATGTAAAGTCGGATAATTTTGAGGATTTACGTACCAAATACCATCGGACAGGATTCAGGACATATATAACGTGGCGATCTAAAAGGCGAAACGAATTTTTCGATATCCTCTTGTGAGCTCGTAAGTACAATATGTGTGCTCCTCAGTGTTAAAATCCAACGTCAAAGCACTAACTAAAAGTTAAAAAACAAGACGGTTGCCATGACTGCTTGCTCACATACATTTAAATAACATTAGTGTCATCTTGAAATCCGGGTGAACCCTGGTTTGTTGGATGTGGATTAGGTGGCACGGATAAATCGATCACGTGATACACAATTCCTTAGCTCAAGTAAGTCGTTTGGTTTACAGTTTCCCGTGTTCCGTGTACGCCGAATGCGTAATCGAACACGATCAGGATGAACAAATTATCGAGAAGATCATATTGAATTGTACACCAACATGGCTTCAAGCCGCATGACCTGCCAAAAATAGGGAAACAGTTAAAACACAAGCAGTTAACAGCTCGTCATTTTTATCAAGAAGTACAAAATAAGAGCTTTTCGCTGGTATCAATCTTAGAGAAGACATTTAGGCTGTTTTAATAGCAACAAAAAGTACGGAGATAATACACCCTGGTCATCATACTTACAGTTTCCCGTGTTCCGTGTACGCCGAATGCATAATCGAACACGATCAGGATGACCAAATCATACTTTTCTCTGTATATAAGTACACATCTTAGGATTTAACGATATCATTTGTTTCAGCGTCAATCTTTTAAGGTATTCCAAACGCTGACCTTCACTTGACAATCGGAATGGTTTTTTTTAACAAAGTTGAAATTTTCGTAAATTATACTTGTAAAGAAGACCTACATGTTCTACAGCAAAAATTAAAAATTTTCCTTTTTTTTCTTTTAAGAAGTACAAATTAGAAACTTGTTAGTGTTATTATTCTGGATAATATATAGTGTTTAGAACTAACACTGGGCTGACATGAATGTACGTTCGTCCCGGTTATTTAAATTTTGTTTACATTTCGAACACTATTCAGGTTTTTACAGACCATAGACTGTATGGATTTCCTTAATCCAACGTCAATCATTTAGTTTTTGATGAACTTCAAACTTTCCGTTGGTCTTAAAAATCTGAATTTATGAAAACAATGCGAGTTTTTGTTGATCATGTCACTTTTGATAATAATAATGATGTCCAAAATGTCCAAATTAAATGAAATACTAAATCTTCACCCTTCTAATCCATAGGACTGGCCATACAAGGGAAGACAAAAAGACAAAAGTTTTCTATACGAGGTTTGTTAAAATTAATGCAAATTAAAAAAAATATTTATTTATAAATAATTAACCGTTTTTTTTAATTTTCCGAATCACGCCCATCGCGACACGACGCGAGCATTTTGTCTTCGGTTTAAAGGAGGAGAAAACAAAAAAACAACATGCAATCGTATCGAACGGGCTCCCATAGACCATCGTATTCATGTGTGTGAGTCTTGCACGTGGTTTACAGTGTGAAAATACAATGAAAATGAATCTGCCCGCAAGCTCGTGCTCGATCGTCAGTGGAGCGCGCCATTGACGGTTTGAAATTGACCGGAAAAAGTATTAGTAGATTACTTCCCTTGCGAGCTTATCATATCTTGTATGGTTATAACCTGCAATGTCAGCGGTAAGACTACCTTTTTTGAAAATACTACAACGATCCCCACAAGTCGCGTAGACAACATAGCAGCCTGTCACGTCTTCCCAAAAGGTTGATTTACTAGCCAGTGTACATTTCAGAGCTGTTAGAGTGTTTATGTTCTCTTATAAGCGCGTCGAAATGATCAAAATTAACCTAGGTTTAAATGGGAGACTTTCAGAGTTGACCAATTTCTCTTACGCTACTGAGTGACTGGTGGCCAGGCGTATGCTGATTGGCCGATCGAGACACACAGCTAAGCTCTGCTGTGAAGATGGCTGCCGAGTCAGTTTAGACGTTCTCTGATAACGATTGTTAACTTTCTTACAGCACAGTTGGGCGAGGAAAAATCGTAGAAATATGGTTTTGGTACCGTTAGAAAGGAAAATGTGTCGCGTCTGTACTGTATTTACTTAGTTTTTTCCTTTTCTTCTCCTTTAACGGTGAGGAAAAGAAAAGAATTGATATACACTAGTGTCCAAAAGAAACGATACCAAATTGCTTTCAAAATATTTTTGTTGCGAATTGATTTTGTAATATGAAAACATGCCAATTCGTATTGCAGATCCCTAACACTGCGCATCAACCAAAAATACCGGGAACACTTGATCACTTCCGGGAGAATATGTAAATTTCGTGCAAGTGACATTGCCCTCTTTAGCATGGTTTGCGCGTGCAGAAAAGGGCTGAGAATACACGTTGCTATCACAGCAACAAAAAGATCACAAGACATGCCACGTTTGACAGCCGTCGAGAGAGAGTGAGCCGTTGGAATGGTCCAACAAGGAGCGACACACGTCGATGTAGCCAGAAAGTTGGGCTGTGCACGCATCTCTATCACCAGGTTGATGCAGCTGTTACGTCTGTTAGGTCAGACTTCAGACAGACCAAGGAGTGGAAGATCACGATTATACACGCCCCTTGAAGATCGTTATATCCTGGTACCGCACCGTAACAGCGGCTACAGCACAGAGACACAAGATCAGTATACAGACCGTCTACAGGAGACTGCGGCAGTATGGTATCCGGTCACGTCATCCCGTCCGCGGACCGCTCCTGACGCCTCAGCACCGGAACGACAGATTCATATGGGCCAGGTGAGTTCGGTGTTGGCAACGGCGGGACTGGGCACAGGTTCTGTTCTCTGATGAGAGCAGAATCCTCATCTTCAGACACACTTATGGGACCCCTTGATCGGCAAATCAGACAGCGCCGTGAGCCTCCAGTCAACCACTGGACGTGGAACGATGCCTCCTCGAGGAATGGGAACGCATCACTCCCAACGTCATCACGTTTGGCGTCATCAGTCCGAAGGCGTGGATATACCCGCTACTGACTTGACTTTGAGACGACTGGTGTGACATTTCCCGTTGTTTCTGAGATCAGTACTCTAACTAAATGTTCCTTTTTCGACCCCACCCATCTTTAAAGGCTTGCCATATTGATTGTACTGATTGAATTGAATTGAATTTTGGTTCAGAGGTTGTGAACATATTTCTCACAAAAATAACACCAAATTTAAACTTCTGCATTGTTTACTTTTTTATTTTATGTCGTTGCAAACATGTGTTATCGTTTCTTTTGGACACTAGTGCATTTTTTCCTTACTTCAAACCCACGCATTATATTGTTATTTTGAATTGACGAAAAAGGCTCGTCAGCTCTGGCCACTTTAATGTTCAATAAGAGTGAGGTAGAAAATAAACCGCGCGACTAGAGCAAGTCAACGGCCTCCCTGGATTTCAAAAGAATAATTTTCTCTCAAAATTAAGTTGAGTAAAACAAAATAGAAGGTATTTGGTGCTACAAGCCTCGAGAATGTACGTTGAAGTAGCATTTTGGCGTAATTTTGGCCGAAAATGAATTAAGGTTCGTGGGGTTATTTAAATTTGGTTTATTTTTCTAACACTATTTCTGTTGGCATAGGTCACAGGTTATGATGAAAGTTTGAATTTTGGCAGCCCATGCCACTTTAATGCTATTCACACTCAAATGTACAATATTCTGTTTATTGTCTATGTTGTCATTGAGTTGGGAATTTTTCTCATCTAGCACACTCTTAAAGGATAAATGTCAAGTTATTGCAAAACACCTAGCCGTGATTTGTTGTTGTAAATTGAATAAATGTGTGTCTACTGTTGAAACAAAACGAACTTACTTTTGGGTGTCAACGAAATATCGGTTGAAAATATGCATTGCTTCCGTCTCAAATCGGAAATATCTACGTTCATGTAATTGACGTCATAGTTGACATTTGAACGCTTTCAATGTCATTTCAACCAACCACGAAGACGCCCTGGCTCAAAGTCGTTTATGTATGACGTCACAACAATAGTTATGTACATCTCAAATGTAAACTATGACGTCATTGCTCTAAAGCTAATTAATTTCCGTATCTAGGCTCTGGAGAGAAAAACAATGCCTTGCATTTTGTAGGTTTTGTGCCTGAAATTTCATTCTGCTTTTGGCTGAGGTCTAAACGGTGCAAGTTTTTAAACAAATTGATTACCAAATAGGAGGCTTTGTCTTAAACTTGTCATTTATCCTTTAAACGACATCTCAATTCTGGTTACTGTCGCTTTATGTTCTCAATTACTCTCCCGTGACATAAGTAGGCGAAAATGTTCGCTAAAACAGAATTTCGAAAATGTATGCGAGTTTTCACATTACTTGGGAATTAAAAGCATACCGCTGGTATCAGTCGTTTAAGTGAACACTTAAAAGGACTCAACGTCCAAGTTTTTGTGATTCTCTGTTGACCTTCAGATTAGTAGAAAAGCATAGAGATAGAGAAAGTGATATCGGGTGAAAGACTGCAAGTCGACTTTCCGCGAAAAATGTAAATTTTACGAGTTATTTAAGGAATATTATGCTGTTATTGTTTTCTGTTTGACATCAGTTAATAACTAGCCGAGAATGTACCCCACGCGCAGTCACAAATGGTCTTCCCGCGCAGCTATACACCATGGTTGATTATTTCTACCACAAGGAGACAAATCAATTCCCCAAAACACTCCCTATCCAGAGCTTCGCGAGAGCTAGGGGAGTTACCAATGGCAGTCTGGAAACCTCATTTTTCTACAAACAATAGTAGAATAGCATACATTTTTATGATCTTTGTTTCGCTGGTTCTGGGTATGTCCCTTTAAGCAACAATATCTTATTTTCCATATTAAATCAGGTTTTGATAATTTCTTTTGGCTGTCCTGAAATGAACGAACATTGATTATTCACAAAGGTGTAGTAAGTGCGTGCCCATTGCCCAATTCTCCAAGCGTGTCATTTAGTTCATATGTTTTGTTGACCGAAGAAAACTGAGAGTCACTTGGCTAAATATTAGAAATAATATACAGCGATAATATAACCAAACCGCGTTTTCTTTGAAGGTTATTTTTAGATTTATTTATATTTTAGATTGTTGCCAACAAGAGGAACTGCATTGACGTTGACAAGTTTGACTATTTTGCTCGAGACTGTCATGGCGTAGGAATCCAGAAATGCTTTGATCATTCTCGCCTTGTTCAATTCGCCAAGGTTTTGTGTGTGGAAGGAGACATGCAGATTTGTTTCAAGGATAAGGCAAATACCTACTTGTACTTTTATTTATGAAAAATGTAAATTTGAGGATGAAATTTAGCATTACTAATGTCCAATGGCGGGCTTAAATTACTAGCCTCTCGGGAATTGTCGAAAAAAGTCATGACTTTGCATAAAGGTTTTGGGGACACACAGTTGCATTTTAAATTGATTCCGTAAGTTTGTGTCAAACAAAGATCTTAAAAATGATCAAAATTGTAGACACCAAGACAATGTTCAAAGTGAAGGGTGATGGTCGCCAGAAAACCATGAGAGGTTGACGTTCGTCAGGTTTGGTTTGGTTGTATTAAGTATATAGTACTAGAAAGCTCAGTGTGGATATAAAGATATCGTCTGTAAAAATTCTGTATCTATAAAGTATCTGCCATTCTTTTTAACTAATAACTCGTCTATATATGCATCATTGTGTCTACTTATTTATGTATACTTAGCGCCATTAAAAACGCACGGTTGAATTTTATGTTTCTACAGGCCCGGTCACACAGCCCTCCGCGTCCTGATCGCGTGTAAAATTTGACCATATTTTTGCCATTTTTTGCTACACGCGGTGGCTAGTGGTCGAAAATGTGCAAAATTGGGTTACCAGCGCTACACAAGTGATTGGAACGCGCATCAAACGCGCGCGTTTGGTCCGCGTTCCAATCACTTGTGTAGCACTTGTCCAGCACTTGTGAGCGCGATTGATCGGAAAATGAGGTCAATCGTCCGCGTGTGACCTCGTGTCGATCACTACTGATCCGCGTGTGATGCGTGTGCTCCGCGTGCTCCGCGTGTGCTCCGCGTGTGCTCCGCGTTTGTAGCACTACTGATCCGCGTGCCAAGCGCGTGTGAATTACGTGACCTTCCCTAGTCATCCGCGTGTATAAAAGCCGCGACGTCCGGCTGATCCAGTTGCGCACCCAGATGGCTCTGACCCTTCTTTGTCTTCTCCTTTGTCTTCTTCTGCCAATGAGCTGATGAACCTGTACTAGCTGGTTCTGATGTTGATGCAACAGCATGACGATAGCATTACGATGCTGGGGATCCATGTTTACCCCTCGACGTCTGGATCACAACTGATGAATTCTCGGCAAAACGCGGCGTTTATATAGCCGAAATCACAAGTGATACAATAGGGATTGGGTAGTGGACTAAACTCTCTTGGGTCGTGCTTCAGTCGCGATTGAACGCGAAAAAACGCGATTCAGACGCGATTCAGTAGTGCTGTAATAGCGGAGAAATATGTTAGACGCTGCCCACACGCTATTACAAGTGCTGGGGACGGGGTACAAACGCTAAACACACGTGCTTAGAACGTGCTCCCGTCGCGATTACACGCAAATCTTTCGCGTCTGTACCACTTGTACCACTCGCGGTGACCCGTGCACCAAATTTTTGAACAGTTCAAAACTTTTTCCGCGACCCCATCGCGTGCAAAATTGTCCCCGCGTGTGCGCAATTGTAATTCGCGACTGCTACGCGTTTTATTCGCTTGCTATTAGCGTTTTACAACGTTTACTTGGCGTTTGCCATTTTTTCCCAGCGATTCAGTCGCGATCAACTCGCGGAGGGCTGTGTGACCGGGCCTTACCCCAGTAAGGCTATTGGCCATTTACGTTTTGTTGTTTATTGTTAGTTCGAGTTGAGTTGCAATAACTGGACAGCCTGTGGTGTTCCCAACGCGCCTGTCGTGAACATTACGCAACATTTCCTAATAACGTCCATCGAGTGTTTCACCGTCACTGAGAACAGCTTTCAGGGCTCATTTGTCGTGGGTTCAACACTTTACACGAAGCTCAGAAAAAAGACGAAAAAAAATCAGAAAACGTTACCATGCCCCGACTTACGACACAACAAAGGGAACGTGCCATTGGCATGTTGCGGGCGAGTCTCAGCTGTGCCGCCGTAGGACGTCACACGCAGTGTCATCCCTCCACAATTAGTCGCCTCAGAATCAGGGAACATGAAACTGGCAATGTTGCTGACTCCCGATCCCGGATTTATCGCCCATAGAGCACTTGTGGGATCAGCTTAAGAATGCCGTTGCACAACGTCAACCCAGGCCACGCAACTGACGTGAATTGATCCAGGTAGTGCAGGAAGAGTGGGACCGGATCCCACAGCACAGAATAGCCACACTCATCAGGTCCTTGCGTCGCAGATGTACTGCTTGCGTTGATGCCCGAGGTGGACATACCCAGTATTGAATAATGACACCTTCAATTTCTGTATTAACGAATTGTTTGCAAGGAATACAAGTCACCAGGGTTTCACATATTGTCAATTCTTTGTCTCATTGTGACTAATGCCTTGTTCTTCAATTTAAGAGTACTTACAATATTTTACACTTTACATTTCTCAAAATATTTTACATTCTTTGGGTCGTGCGTTTTTAATGGCGCTATAAAGTATATTTATAGTAATGTCTGCACATATGTAATCCTGGTGCATATGTATATTTTAATACTAATCTCCGCCTAGAACGAAAAGCGAAAATCACCAATAAGTAAATTCAATTAATAAATTGTTGACTTTCAGGAAGCTGTTAATGTCTATGACATGTTTAATACTCGGAAATCTCTCCACAAAAAGGCATGCAGGCATCCAGTGACCATAAACGTTGAGGCAATGTATGTACCAACTCCATCTTCTTATTTTATTTATTTATCCATTTATTTAATACTAAGATTGACAGGAGCTGCCAAATTGGTTATAAAGATAAAATTACAAAATTGTCGATAATTTTCCAATAATGACATTGTCGAGAATGTAGTGTAAGCTGGTGTTTAGAACTAAACGCGTGAGCAATATATACCCATACAAGTCAGATGCCTATCTATTTCTTTTACAAAAACCTAAATCATTTTGTTCCGTTGTCTTGAAGTACTGGTATCTTGAAAAACCGAAAAAACAACGTTGAGACAAAATATATCAGTAAAGCCAGCTACCCATAGTCATACGAACCAAAATGAAGGGGCAAAATTCAAATAGCCAAGATGTATGAGCAGATTTTGTTGCTTCTGACAGCTCCTGCCACTTTAACATAGAGTTATTTAATACAACTTTGTACCATAATCCCAAAATATTTGTATTAAAGCACCCCTGATGACTTAATCAAACCGCCTTTCTACATAAGATAGACCAATGTTTATTTACTTCTATACTGTAAGTCGTTTTATTATCTAAGAATTTATATTGATGCATGGAAGGTGGTAGCTTAGTTTTTCCCGAGCATATCTGTCAGTGTTTATCAGAAAGATTGTTTTCATTCAAATGTCACATTTAGCCACCTAAAATGAAATTCCTTGTTTTAACGCTTCATGAACTGTCAAAATTTCTGCGTTTTGAGGCTCTGGAATCTAAGTATGGACTTATATAATGTGTGCTGATGATTCTTATCTAATCAACATATTTCAGGATTACAGATGTATTGATCAAAGCCAATGACCATCTGAAAATACAAGGAAAGGATGGGTAGGTAAAGCTTTAAGTCACAACCCCAGTTATAATAAATAATCGTGTCTCATTTTATGGTAAATAATCGTGTCTCCAGTTAGAATACATAGCCCTGTCTCAAGTAATAATACATAGTTGTGTCCCCGGTTATAACGAATACTCGTGTCTCTTGGTGTAATAACTAATTGTGTATCCAGTTATGATAAATAGTTCTGTCTACAGTTATAATGAATACTCGTGTCTCTTGTAATACATAATTGTGCCTCCAGTTATAATAGATAGTTGTGTCTCCAGTTATGAGGAATACTCGTGTCTCCACTTGTAATCAATAATGGTGTCTCCAGTTGTAATAAGTAATCGTGTCAGTAATAAAAAACAGCTATTGCTCCACTAACAGTAAAAAAACGTGTCCCATTCTGTGGTAAAAAATCGTGTCTCGTTTTATGGTAAATAATTGTATCTCCTTTTATTGAAAATAATCGAACAGCGGATACGGTCGATTCAATGTCCAATAGATGGTTCTTACACTGTGCAATTTTAAGGATGATCTTATGGTCTCCGTTTATAAAGCTATAAGCACTGTCAAGAAAAACTTAAATGACTCGAATCGGTAAAAATAACGTTAAACAGTGATTCCTACCAACCGGGCTCTGTGTTAGGCTACACGATGCAACACGAAACATATAACCAGTCAACTTGTCGCCAAACACTTCAATATCTATGTTATCTAAAATGCTTACTTAAAACCAGTTGTTATTTTTATATACTAATTCATTATGCATATTACTTTTGTTGTCATTGAGGCCTGGCTGCAAACGGAGAAACCGTTAACGAAAAAAATCATGTTTAAACTAACTTTTCGTAACTTTTCTTGACAGAAATTCTGTGAAGATGTCCGATTCTATACATGATATGGTTGCACTTGCTAGGATGAACGACTCAGTTTTGGATATAATTGCTCACAGCAAGGACCCCAATCTGAAAGAATCACAGGAATTATTGACCAGGATTTATAAACGAGATTTTTATAAATTTTTAGGAGAAAGTCAACCGGAAACAAACATCGAAGTGAAAAGGGTTCGTCTTTGTTTTTTTTTGTATAACGTCCGTTAGGATTTGTTACATATATAAAGTTTATTATTTGCACGTTAAGCTAAAGCTTATTTTGTGAAATTATTAGATACAATATAATACATTGATAATGATATATAACATATTTACGTGGAAGGGGTGTTGGTTCTTCTAGGATTACAAAACAGTAGACAAGAAATGACAACAAAACACGTACGAATTTAACTGATACTAAAGCATGATAATTAATATATAAGTATAAATAGCTTTGCGTGATATAAGAGTTCATGGCCGTCCAAACCGTGTCATACATTGGTCCTTTATATAGATCTTAGAATCGCTTTGACTGGATAATGTATGCGCATATAACAGTGAAAATAAAGGCATTCATTTCTTGTGATACGACATTAGACCCGGACAATAGTGTTGTTGTGGTCAGATCCCCTACATAACCATTTGATCTGATTTCGTCCATCATGACTGTCCTATATCCTAAAAAATAATGATGTGCTGTTTCAACAGGATATCTACATAATTATTTTCGAGAATCGCTAAGGAAATTATTGAACAGGTCGTCGTTTAAGGAGCTACGGCCATTTCGTAGCCTACAGAAGATTATGTTTCCCTTTCTGTGGCCAAAATAAAACTAGGAACTTCCGGTACAGGAAAATATTCATTCAAGGAATGTTTTAAAGCTGGTCGACTTGTTAGGGATTTAATTGGAGGAGGTTATTCATTCCAATCTCGCAAAGTTTTTCGGATAGAAGGACTTGCTAAAGCTGGCTCTTTTGTATCTAAAAGTGGTTCGTTGGTTAGCATTTCTTACAGGATAAGGGTTACGGGCGAAAGTTATAGGCGGTATAATTGTATTTAGTGTGCTGTCTGGGTTATTAACGTTAGAGTGAAAAGTAAACAAGCGATGTATTTTACGTCAGGTTGTCAGTGTATGCAGACCGGACTCCTGATATAATAGACTAGTTGCAACACTTATAGTGCTGATGCAGTCTTTTTGAATATTCTAGAGTGCTGTGGCCTGGCAATCAGTGAGACTCTTGCACATGATTTCTAGGCTTTTTCTAGGAAGTTGGCATTTCAAACCCCGAAACATTGACACTTTTTTATTGGCCGATTCTATTATTTTCACTACGTGTTGATTCCAATTACCAGAACAGTTAAACGTTAACCCAAGATGTTTGTGAGAGGATACTGGCTCAAGTTGGCAACCTTCAAATGTGCAGAACATGTTTGAGGGAGGTCTTCGGCTTGATACTATAAGGGACTCGGTTTTTTTAGGATTTTATTCAACGAGCCATTTTTGTGCCCAGTCTTCCAATGATTTCAAATCAGTTTGTATGGAGGGAGCAGTATCTTTTATTTCACCCGATATACCGTACAAACACGTGTCATCTGCAAAGAGTTCAATATTGTTTACAATTTTCTGAGGTAGATCGTTAGTATAAATTAGAAAAAATAACGGCCCAAGGACTAACCTTGAGGAACGCCTGCAAACAAAGCCATAGTCAAAGAATTTACCTCTCCCAAGACAACTCGTTTCCTATTTGTTATCTAACACTTTACCACCCGTTATCCCAAGAGACTCCAATTTCGTTAGGATTTAAAGTGTTATCCAGCTTCGTGGTCATGCAGTCATCATTAAACTCTAGCCCAAACCTGCTTAAATAGGGGTTATGTCTTAGAGTTATTTGCACGTGACGAATTCCCGAACATCTACTTCTTACGCGTGGTCAAACATGATCATATCAACGTTAGTGATTTTACAATATATACGGCCTAATGTATTTCAGAGAGATTGGCAGGCGCTCCGCCATAATGGTGTCATTTACCCGTCATACCGATGTAATTGATTGATTGTTTGGGGTTTTATGCCGCTCTCAAGATTATTTCACTTTTTTGACGGCGTTGCCAGTTTTATTGTGGGAGGAATCCGGGCTCTATATCCGGAGAAAACCCACGACCTTCCGGTGGTAACTGGCAACCATCCCACATAGGTTGTTCGAGTGAAAATCCAGTCAGACAATTTTCCAATTTGTTTTGGACTGAGTGGGATTCGAACCCGCGACCCATTGGCGGAAGGCTGTTCGGATTGAGCCACGGAGGCCCCTTCATACCGATCTGAGGCCACTTTTACAAGTAGGCCTACCTTTAAAACATTATCTGACAGTCCATTAATTTTAACTTGAATTTAAGCGTATTGTTAGGCAGAATTATAAAATTGTTTTTCTCAAGCCATAAAATGAGCCATTTGCAGTTAATTCTTCTCCCAGAAACGTACTTGCCTTCCAAAATAGTGATATTTTTTCCGTAGATATTTTTTGGTAAATTGATTGCCGTTTTTTTGTCTCAAATCTCAAAATTAGAAGATTAGTTATATCGTTCTCGAGAATGTACCTGAACGCAGTGTATGGTGTATGGTAGTATATAAATGGGGACTAAAAGTATGAGCTGCCTTAATTCGCACCTTTGTCCTAAATCCTTATTGTAAAGACAATAACAAAATAGCTGACGTTAACTTGAAGACCTATCCGGGTCGAACATCATTTAAATAACCGGACGAATGTTCATCCATTTTAAGCGCAGCTTTTTTTCCAAACACCACATCTCGAAACTATTTATTCATACGTTTTAAGCAAAATTACCGATAATATCAAGATTTTGATAAATGGACGTGACCCAGTTTTTGATTGCATTTCGCACACATATTCGGTACATGGGGTGGATTCCCCGACTCGATTATTTTTATTTCAACCTTAATGACTTACAGACAAAAGAAAAAACCCTTGAAGGATATTCTAAGAAGCAGGTTTCGGGAAAAGACATGTGTAATTTTATGAATTATCTGATTGTATTGCAGGTGGCAGAAATCACTGAACAAGTATATCAAATCGCAAATTCGACTGGTGCGGATGAAGTATCTGTCAACAAAGAAGACATTTTAATTTCTGTAAGAAATTCAGGATCTTTGACCGTTCTGTCAAATTTAAATATTTTATCCAATTATAAATCTGAAAACTTAGATTTTTTCCATGTTGAGAGAGATTCGTTGAAAAAATGATATCTACTTTGAAAATATGTTTGTGTAATTATACATCCTTTTGAGAGTTCACTGTGAGCAGTTTATGAACTATGATACAATTTAGAATTTGACTTTGAAGCTTATAACTTTACGCTTTGGGGTTGAGAGTCAGGTGATTTAGAGTACAGTCCGAACGGTCACTTGAATGTGTTAAAAAAACGCCTTTTAAATAATTGCCCCATGTTTACTCCCAAAATATATACCCCATCATTTTGACCTACATTGACATTCATATTCTGGGGAGTAGCTTTTTTGTGATGGGAAACTTCAGTTGATTCCTAATAAATCATTTAGCTGTGATATGCGGTTTATGAATAATACAATGGTTTTTGAACAGGTGATGACACTGGATTATGGAAAAAAGTTGGAAAATCCGGTAGATGGCGTAAGATTTTATTCTAAAGACAACCCAGAGAAGGCTTTCAAACTGGGAAAAGAAGAGGTAAATCTAATCACTAGAACATTTCGATTGATTGATTGATTGATGTTTTACGCCGCACTCAAATTTTTTTTTCACTTATCGTTGGCAAGTTCGTGTGTGTGTTTCGGGGGGGGGGGACCCCCGACCTTCGGCGAGTACCTAACAACTCTTCCACATACGGCGACCGAGTGAAAAATCCACTCAGATATTTTCTATTTTTATTTGGTCTGAGGTATGTGTGGGACTGAGGGACGATCACTCTAACCCACTGGACCACCGAGGCCCCAGCACATTTCGAAATGTTCAGCCGAAATTAGTGTTTTTGGTTTTACGCGCACATGTGTTTGGGGTTTTGTCTCTCAGAAAGTGATTATGAAAATATTTTCATCTTTTTATAAGTTGACATTTTAAAGTACCTGAAAAAGTTAAGGATTGACGTTGGAATTAATGGTATCAATAAAGCTAGAAACCTGTACGAACTGAAGACGTAGGCTAATAACGGTACAGATTCAAATAACTGTGGTGAAGGAGTACATTTTTGGAGTATTGGATGCTTGCTATCTAAACGTACAATGCAAGGACTGGCAAGCAAAACAGGTATACCTAGACCATATAGACCTTGATACCCAAACATACATGTATATATATAGTGATCATAAGTATATATATATGTAACAAAATAAACCCAATGGGCTACATACATTTTTCACCAGCGCTAGCAATCATTAAATAAAATGTAACAAAACAAAAGTCAATTTTTCGATCGTCTGACAGTGTTGTTTTAACAGCTGGCTTCTGATAATCCTATTACTGCGTTTAAGCTCACAACACCAAGTTTCTGATTTTTTTTTCTGCCAATGGAAATTGATCTCGGTTATACTAGAGCTATGAAGTGGCTTACATAGCGATAGTTTTGCAACTGGGTTTTTTCAATATTGCATTGAAACTAATGCAGGTCTACTGTACATAGCTTTCAATCAATGCCTGATTGAAGATTTTTGTGTGTGTGTTTTTTTTTTAATTTTTAACTCATTTTGAAAATACCCCAGATTGGCTGAGAATATGTAAGACCGACATGCACTATGTCACAAATCAAAACGTTAACAATACCGCAAATGGGAAATAAAACTGTATCCTGTAACCTTAATGTAAATTCTTAGATCTTTATTTTATTCTGGTGACTGGTGCAGAGTGAAATAACGCAAGAAATAACGCAAAAAAGCGTAAGAGAAAATGGCCAATCAATCGCCAACAAATCTGACAGTGACTTGTGAAGAACAAATATGCCGCCGTTTCATTGGTCAGTGATATGTAATCTTACGCTTAAAGGCACTATGAGACAAAATAATAAATGAAGAAGTAAAATAAAAACCAGCAGATTAATTTATAAAAAAAACAGAGTAACTTACCAACAGGCAAATAAACTGACGACCAAAAGAAACTTTACAGCGTTGTTGACAGCAAAAAAATATATTTTAACAAAACAATACACGCACGAAATATAATGTATTTGAAGCGCCAATGTTTTTAGGTCACCAATGTCCCAAGTAAAAAAACAAACATTAGCCCTTAGAAAAATCAGAAATGCCCAATTAGGTGCGGGGTCAAAAAATGCCTTTGCTTTTGGATGGTCAATATGGTTAGGAACAAAAACTTTGTCCAAACGGCAAAAACACTTCATCAATACCGTGTATGGCCACCCCTTGCTTCGATGCATGCAGCAATCCTTCGACGCACAGAAAACGTCAGTCCTCGGATGACGCCACGTGGGATGCGTTGCCATTAGTCTTCTAGGGCATCTGCCATTTCTTGTCGGTTAGTTGGTAGTCGTGGCTGATTTCTTACGCGACGATCCATGACATCCCATAGGTGTTCTATCGGTGACATGTCGGACATATCGGAGTACGTGCAGGCCATGGCAAGACGTTGCGTTGTTGGCGTCAAGAGTTGCTCCCAAAGCGGCCATACCCAAGACCCTCTGGCGTTGTTCTGGAGTAAGCCGTGGCATCACAATAGTGTTTTTCTTTCTCTCTGCAAGTCTGACATTCTGTTGGCCCGGTTTTATACACATGAAGAATGACCGGTTTGAGCCAGTCATGAGTCACGTGGTTTTGTAACTTTCCTCGTTTCCTCAGCACAGATTGGTGTAGCCTTACACGAACCTTGATCCATATATGGAGTATGCTTGTACTATTTTTGCTTATATTGATTTAGTCAGAAATTGCTTCCTACATTTGAAAAAAATCTAATTCTGAGTGGTAAAGTTTCTTTTGGCCGTCAGTGTATTATACAAACAGTGGACCATCAAAGTAACTTCACACGCTAATTTAAATGGCTTTGAAAAGTCACTTGCTAAGAGAACTGGATTGCTGCTGAGTATCGCTTTCGTGTTTTCAAAAGCATCTTGACATTTATCTGAGCAAATAAATGTTACATATTTTTCTGAAGTAAATTAGTCAAAGGCTCAGAACATGAAGAGGAATTTTGATCATTTTTTAAAAAATAATATTCAGCCATACCTAAGAAGCGTTTCAGTTGTTTTTTACAACAGGGCACTGGGATATTTGAAATGTCAACCTAGCTCTAATAGGGAGCGCAAGTCACGTGTGAATTCTACATATTTCCTGTCACCGGCAGTGTATGGCGCATGTGACTGAGCGTTTTTCGTTCCAATATGACGTCTTAATCTGACGTTATGGAACCAAATACGTCAAATGGAATTGCAGCGTCATCAAAAACGTTCTTAATGGCGTCATCTGTCACCGGATATCACAAAATCTCGCAATAATTCTTATGAGACTTGCGCTCCCTATTGGTGTGACCTGACCCTGAACGACAACAAATCAGAGATAAATGACTGTGGCACATCAAAATTTACTTTTGGAAAGATTAATAATGAACTTTGCTTCCCTGCGTCTCTTGTAAAGTTGGATTATCCTATCAAGGTGGTCTTCATGAGTCTAGCTGACGTCATTTTTGAAGAAAAAAAAACGACAACCTTGTAAACCGGATATGACATGATCTTTGAATTGGCCTGCAATCTTAACTAAATAATTAGGATCAACAGTATCACTTATACTAAAGTTTGTCTAAGCATAACACCCAGTTGCATCTAACACAACGTCAGTATCCAAAGGATTGGAAATACAACTATCTTGAGATTTTTTAACCATTAAAAGATTGTTAGATAAATATTCTAGCTTTCCAAATATACAATCAGTAATAAAATTACAAAATGTAACGGCTTTTAAAAAATCAGCCAAAAATGTGTCCTCCCAATCAGCATAATTGTTATCATGACCGTTTTCATTTGATAGGGCAAAACTATTTTTAATCGTAATATTGTTACAGTACACCACGAATTGAAGTTAGGTATTTCTTGCTTGTTTTGCTCAGTATTGATAACTGTACCAGGTCCGCTAGATATAATCTACGTCTTTCACTTGAAGAAATATAAACGCTATTCAAACACAACCGTTTAATATCCTCTATGCATTTAACAGGAATTAGCAATAACATTCACCTGACATTCGAGTAAGTTTTCGTGTTCTGAATTTTATTGCTTTATTTATAGGTGTCCAAGATGTTACCTAATATATTTCAAGAACAAGTTATGAGATTATACTCAAAGAATTCCAATCCAGCTATTAATGCACTTCTGACTTCGGCGTTTCTACAATGGTGTCAGAAAAACAACATCAAGACATCAAATGTAGGTTCTTTGTTTACTTTTAAGGAAAAGGTTTCTTTACATAACTATCTTGAAAGCTATAGTCCCTTAGTTTTTGGTGCTATTATGTCAAGCTGTAGCCTAGTGTTTAAAGGAGGGGAAATCTCTAAAAATACATGTACATAGGGATTATCGTCGATAACAACCTTCAAAGTGCTTAAAACATTTCATGTCAATTACCTCCAGTGACCCTCAAGCTAATAAAAACAGACAGAAGTATGTCCTTTCAGTGGCTTATCTGTGTAGCCATTTTTCCGTTTTAGGATGACGTAATGTTGGTATAGCTATTTTTAGATCAATAATGACGTATTTTTACCGCTCTCTAATGTATAATGGTAGATTTAGGTCCAAAAAAACATGGCGACAAACTTGAAGTGGGAAGATTGTCTCCGAATATATAGGTCAGTATGCAACCGCACGCCATTGCTCAGCCAGCCATTGGCTAAATTGCATCACATGACTAATCTATAACGCACTTAAATTTGTATTCAACAATAATTGGATAAAACTAATGAAAAAATGGTGGCGGCCTTGTGATTGGCCTATCGAGCTTATTCTCTATTGTAACGCCACCTTCAAATTTATAGTATTCGCTTACGTGGGGATAAAAATACATTGGACAGTTGTTTTGGACTAAATGAACTCTACTCTTTCCATCTAAACTAGTCTAAAGCTTAGATTTTCTTTCCCTTTAAAGGCATACTTGCCGCCGTAGCCTGTTGAACATTTGTTAAGAAACCCAATTTACATGTGTTTACTACAACTAAAACCTCTCAAATTAAACATAAAACATGTCCAGTTAGTTTTAGAATGTAAAAATTTGGGTGAAATACAAACAAAGAATCGAAGCCTGATTACAACAACGACGAGTGTCGGTTAACTTAAGTGTTGGATTACCCTCATATCAGGCATGTTTATCTGTGGATTACACTTGGAAAAATATCTGCAGGCTTTTTTAGTCACTCTCACCGATGGTCATTATGTACGTAAAATTATACTGTGACGTTAGATCACTCACACGACCCAAACATTAGGGCGCTTGTGCGCATGTTCAAATTCGGGGTTTGTTTACATTGCGGGTACTTGATAAATCTAATTTTCAATTTCAAATTTAAAATACTAAATAATGCCAAAACCTTTTATTTTTGGTAGAAATGGAAAGTTTCTAACTCGGTCTGTCTGGGAAAAATACAGGAAACCGTCCTCTGTTTTTATGTCAACAGTATTCCAGATTATCGCGGCAAGTGTGCCTTTAACTGTTTATTATTAACCTTAGATAAAGTTTTACACACGAAGTCGAGACAATTCAAACACTAATATATAAACAATTTATTTTCCCATTATGAAATTTAACGACATCAGTCAATACAGGCCTACGTCATTTTCTAGGCGTTTACTATGCGTTTGACTAGGGAGTGCATGACAGAAAAATTGTGTATGTACAGATTTATGGCCCAGTGACTCTTCTAGTGTTAAACATACTTGGCTGGCTAAGAAAGACGTCGAAATCACGACTGTGCTTGCCCTGTCAAACGATCTACCACGACATTACGACATTGTTGCGTGCCGAACTGGTAAATAGGTCGTTTATAGAACATGAAACTGGATAATTTTACTGGTTTCTTTTGGGAGGATATTTTAGGCAACTTTACCCTTTCTATGCTACTGTCGTCAGTCTATACAGTATAGTAGTTGACACTGGCAAAACATTAAAAAGCATGATCTTATGGTGTATACAATTGTTTTGAAAATAAGTCCTCTTTGACCAGAAAAAGTTATTTTGGAATAGATGACGTGTTAAAAAGGCAAAATTCACACTTTTCAAGTGAGTGCGTTGGTGATTGAGTGAGAGAAGATTTAACGTCGATTTAAACATTATTTCAGTCTTATCGAGACGAGTTCGAATTGGGACGTATCTATACATCTGTTACATCAACTCGCCTGTATCTGGCATACGAAAAGTAAACACAATGTAAATAATCAGATCATTCATTCTCAGTCTAAGGTAGCTCAATACACCTAAAGTTATTTTTGACATTATATGAATACGCAAATTGATTATATCTGCATTGAATAATGTTAGAATTATATTAGCAGAACAAATATGCACAAAAAGTTAAGCACCTCCCTGGAAAGTCATTGGTGTAGGGAGATTGTTGGCAAACCGATGATGCAGAAATGATTGTGATCATAAAGGGCACCATTCTGGCGATACGAAATCACCGTTAATGACAATAAGCTATACAATTTATTCAGGATATCGTTAGCCAAATTAAAAGTCCATTTTAACAAAAGAAAAAGATGCTTGTAAGTATGAAACTTCAGAGTTCATCTGGCTTCACAGAGCGAACATATTGAAGTAAAAATGTCACTTTGAGTGTGTAGATCACATCCCTAGAGGAATTACACTTTTGATTTGGCTAACAATATCCTGAATAAATTGTATAGCTTATTGTCGTTAATGGTGATTTCTTATCGCCAGAATGTTGCCATTTATGATCACACTTGTTTCTGCAATATCAGTTTGTCAACAATCTCCCTACACCAATGATTTTATCGGTCGGTGCAGACTTTCCATGGAGGTGCTTAACTTTTTTCTTTATGTATAGTTTCGTGAAAAGTCTCGACAACCTTAATGTTTCCTGCGTCTTTTTTATCTTTGCAGAGTGATAACTACGTTGACAACTCCGAGGAACGTTAAAAAATAGTGTCGCCTCCTGAAAATTGGTTCATACATAGAAGATCCTATGTTGCAAGGCAACTCATTTACTTTGCCTATTTTACAGATTGTTATCTATTGATTTCTATGTTGTAAAATGTCCTCCTATGAGCTAATAATCGACTCGACCTGTGCCGTTATTATAAGTGCTGGGTGGATGAGTACCTGCATGTGAGGAGAGTCCACTACTTAATGAGTGGGATAGGAGTTCAGGTGTGGGGCTGAGTGGATAATTTGCCTTTTCTAATACGAGGAATCGATTTCCTTAAAATCGGTAGATAAATTTCTTTAATTTGTCTAGGAAATGTAATCCAGCCGCATAATTACATGTCCTCCATTTCGTGTTTTATCTTGGCGGAATACTCCACTCCAATCCGTAAATCGAACAGCGCCCACCGGTGGAAATGTAAGAGTTGTCTGTCCTACGCGTACAAATATCTTTCTAAATGATATTAGCATTTAATACATTTATAATTATTTTCTTTTTTGTCTGTAGTAAAACATTTTGATATTTACTTTCGACGCCATTTTTATTCAGCCCAAAAAACACGGTGATTTACCGTATAAAAAGCGCAGACTGTCCGAGGCGTATCAAAGCCGACCGGCAGCGAGCGAAGATAGCCGAAGGCAGTTCCGACTGCACTTATAGTACTCACAACTATCAGCTATATTTGTTTATAAGGCGTTTGAAATCCCAACAAAATCAATCTATCAAACAGTAACCTTTTGATGTCCAATCTGTTTTATATTCTTGCTATAGGTGGCAGCAATGCATTTCGAAAATAACTGTCGGGTTTTTTTTTAAATATATTAGACATATTGCAGAAAAATTCACACTCGATACCGTACCCTTTCTGACATTTGTTGAGAAAGCAAATTTCAACGAGTTTACTACAAGTTAAACCCATTATACATGCCTAGTTAGGATCAGAACCCGGTTAGACTCATTTTAGGCCTTTTTGTCAATGGTTTACACTCTTATATTTATCGACAGGCTTTGTATCTCTCAAATCAGATCCTCCGTCTGTAATTCTAATTGTATGTTCGTTAAATTGTATTGTCCTGTTAGATTGCTAACACGATTCAATTCACGAGCGCGCTAATGTGTGTGCTCAGGCTCTGCGGGTCGTTTAGATTGCGGGTACGAAACAATTTCAAATTCAAAATACAAAATGTTGTCATCACTTTCAACTGTGGGTAAGAATAGAAAGTTCTTAACTTCTTCTGTCGGGAAAATGCAGAAAATTCAGTGTTTCTAATGTAAACAGTATTCACGATTTTCGCGACTAGAGTACCTTTACAGTTTAATGCTCTCTTTATTATGTTTCCCCAACACATGTTGGAGGCACATACTGTAGTAATTGTGCTGTTCGTCGTCCTGCGTCCGTAGCCCGGCGTCTGTCAACTAGGACTTGCCGGAATTTGATGAAATTTGATGTACAGCTTTTTGGTGGGGACGTTCAGATTTGATCATGTTTTGGCGCCTGTACGCTTGTCCGATCAGTTGGCCTCCGAATCGGATATTTTCATTGGTTGTTGCTTGTCTTCAATATATCTCCAGAATCACTTGGCGGAATTTGATGAAAAAATTTTAATTACAACTTATTGATGGCGACGTACAGAGGTGATCAAGTTTTGGTGCCTGTACGCCTGTCCGATCTTCAGTTGGCCTCAGAATCGTACATTTCCATTTATTTGTTGCTTGTCTGCAAACTATCCCCAGTACCACTAGGCGGTATTTCACACAATTTATTTGCAGCTTATTTGAGGGTGACATTGAGCGTTGATCAAGTTTTGAGGCCTGTAAGTCTTTTTACTTTTCTGTTAGTCTCAGAATTGGATATATCCATTGGTTGTTGCTTGTCTTCAAGATATCACCAGAATCATTTGGTTGAATTTCGTGATTTTTTTTTTACAATTTTAGTGGGGAGGTCAGCTTAATACAGGACAAAATCCAATACCTCTCACAGATAACAAATCACCTACTGATATTGATTCAGGATAATGAGAAAACTCCTTGAATTTCATGCTTCCTTAGCTCTACATGTCGAACAAACTGATAAGCGTCGTTAAGATTTCAGCAACCCTCCACTCTGTCAAAGATGGATTTGTCTTTTACTGTTCGTATTTTCACTTAGTTATTACATGTGCTTTCTACAAGATGATTGATTGTTTGGTGTTTTACGCTTCGCTCAAGATTATTTCACTTACATGGCGGCGTTGCCAGTTTTATTGTTAGAGGAAACCGGGCTCTTTTCGGAGAAGGAACCCACGACCTTCTGCTGGTAACTGGTAACCATCCCACACAGGTCGTTCGAGTGAAAACCCAGTCAGAAAATTTTTCAATTTTTGGGAGGGACTGAGTGGGATTCGAAACCGCGACCCATTGGGCGAAGGCTGTTTGGATTGAGTGTCCAGCGCTCTACCTACTGAGCCACGGAGGCCTCATCTACAAGTTGAAATGATAGAGAGTTATGCTTAGAGGCATGTAGTACCTTTCATCAATAACGTCACTGCAGGGGGAGACATATGTTTTGATCTCAAAACCTTCTAGTTTATTTTACAAGTATTATGTCATCATATGGAATTTTATGGTGTTTAATTTTATTGTAAGTTTTTATATTGAAAGTCTTTGCTATTTGTTATGTTTATAATCGGCTTGACAACTGTGTTCTTTCTTCCATATAACCTATATTTTTCTGTGATATAGCTGATAAGTTATTTTGGTAAAGTTTGTAATAAAAGCATCCAATATTCACAAATGATGTAATGTTTCTTATGAATGTACAATGCACGAGTAATTAGTGGGAGTTCTGGGGTACATAATTACATTGTTCACTGTCTGACAAACGGTTTCGGGTTAATATAAACAGAGGTCCTACATGGATGAACCCTACTGTAGTGAGTTACAAAAGTGTTATTAGTATTCATCTATCTGATAAACTGTAAAGATCCGACATTCTTTAGTTTATTTCTACATTATGTAACCAGGACAAAAAAAACCCATAAAAGTCAGGAGACAACGAAGCGATCGACCAGGCTGTAAGAATGCAACGACTCCCTCTGGAGACTCCAGATTGGCTGAAACCAGAAGTAAACAAATCAACTGCAAACTAATTCAAAATCTTAAAGGGGTGGATACACTAGGCGAATTTTACTCGCCGGCGCACCGGCGATTCGGCCGAAACTCGCACAGCCGAATTCGCCTGAGAAGCGAGGTGGACACACTAGGCGAATTTCATGCGAATCTCCGGCGATTTGACAGCTGTCAATGTAATGAAGGTCACGTTTATTTATGTCACGTGTGGATACAAGTGTCTGCTATTGGCTGAGAATATCTTGCGTTCTAAATTCGCTTAACAAAAATTCGCTGAAGTGGACACACTAGGCGAATTAACTGTCAACAATGAAAATGCACATGGAAAATATCAAACATGCTTGATGTCTGCGAATGCATTCGGGCAAGATTCGACCGAACTTCGGCGACCCGGACACAGGCGAATTTACCGGCGATTGACTCGGCGAATAAATTCGCATGAAAAATCCACCTAGTGTGTCCACCTCTTTAAGCTCGACATTGGACGGTCTGTCAGGGAAAAGAAGTTTACCAGTGATCATCCCAACATCATCCTAATATGTGTACGACAGTAAAATCTCTGATTTTTTATCCTTAATTTGCCTCATAGGCACGGTGCCCTTTTAAGTAACACGTCAATATTTAATACGCGTTAGGAAATTGGATAAACGATTAACTTTCAAAGGTTGATACACATGTATGGTTGGTGGATGTGGGCACAATTGTCTACAATTACCAGACGTTGCTAGTTTGACAGTATTGTAGTTCAAAGTTTGTAACGCGTATTTACATTTTTATAATAGCCATTGAAAATGTAGCTTTATATCACGCGTGCATTTGTTTTCATATATGTATAAATGAAAACCAATCAAAATAAAGCTTCTTAACACGCCATCTCAACAGCCAATGAAATCACAGATTAAGAGTTCTGTATGATATATGTAATAGCCAATTACGGAATTAAATTATGAAATTAAAGCTTTAAGTAATGTGTGGTCAATATTATACAACGCGTAAGAATAGCAAACAAACGGGCTCTTCATGAAGTGTGGTCGACTTGTTTGTGTGCGGTTAGAAGCCTTACACGTCATAAAAACCACAAGACGCGAACTGGTAGGAAATCATCAAGTTGAATAACGACGTTATAACGCCATAAATCTTCGGCTTAATTCTACTGCGTTATAACTCTGTTATTCTTGGACAATAGGCCTGTTAATTCAGGTTTGAATGAATAACTTTGATTTGATCTTCCTCGAGGCGCTCTTAATAAATCACTACAACAAGATGACCAATATAAATAATAAGTATGTTAGTGAAGTTAGCTCACAGTTCACAGTTCACGGTTCGATATTCAGTTTTGAAGTTAGCTCCCAGTTCACAGTTCACGGTTCGATATTCGAAATGAATAATGAACCGTGAACTGGGAGCCAACTTCACAGTCCAGTTTGATATTCAACGATATAGTGAATAACGAACCGTGAACTGGGAGACAAATTCACACTGTAGTTTAATAATAATATCCAGCAGAACTGAATAATGAACCAGGAACTTGGAGCCAACTTCACAGTCCAGTTTGATATTCAAACGAAAATATAATACAAAACTGAATATGAAACTGGCTTCCTGGGCCTTTATTATTGTATGTAAAGAGACGAAACTTACTGAGGGTACACACTAGGACATTCTGCACAATATGACGTCATCATTTTAGGAATCCACCGCCAGGGGGCGAAAATCGAATACGAAACTGAATATGAAACTGGCTTCCTGTGCCTTTATTATTGTACATAGAGGGACGAAACTTACTGAGGGTACACACTAGGACATTTTGCACAATATGACGTCATCATTTTCGGAATCCACCGCCAGGGGGCGAAAATCGAATACGAAACTGAATATGAAACTGGCTTCCTGTGCCTTTATTATTGTACATTAATAGGCGAAACTTACTGAGGGTACACACTAGGACATTCTGCACAACATGACGTCATCATTTTCGGAATCCACCGCCAGGGGGCGAAAATCGAATACGAAACTGAATATGAAACTGGCTTCATGTGCCTTTATTATTGTACATAAAGAGACGAAACTTACTGTGGGTACACACTAGGACATTCTGCACAATATGACGTCATCATTTTCGTAATCCACCGCCAGGGGGCGAAAATCGAATACGAAACTGAATATGAAACTGGCTTCCTGTGCCTTTATGATTGTACATAAAGAGACGAAACTAACTGAGGGTAGACACTAGGACATTCTGCACAATATGACGTCATCATTTTCGGAATCCACCGCCAGGGGGTGAAAATCGAATACGAAACTGAATATGAAACTGGCTTCCTGTGCCTTTATTATTGTACATAGAGGGACGAAACTTACTGAAGGTACACACTAGGACATTCTGCACAACATGACGTCATCATTTTCGGAATCCACTGCCAGGGGGCGAAAATCGAATACGAAACTGAATATGAAACTGGCTTCCTGTGCCTTTATTATTGTACATTAAGAGACGAAACTTACTGAGGGTATACACTAGGACATTCTGCACAATATGACGTCATCATTTTTGGAAACCACCGCCAGGGGGCGAAACTCAAATACGAAACTGAATATGAAACTGGCTTCATGTGCCTTTATTATTGTACATAGAGGGACGAAACTTACTGAGGGTACACACTAGGACATTCTGCACAATATGACGTCATCATTTTCGGAATCCACCGCCAGGGGGCGAAAATCGAATACGAAACTGAATATGAAACTGGCTTCCTGTGCCTTTATTATTGTACATAAAGAGACGAAACTTACTGAGGGTACACACTAGGACATTCTGCACAATATGACGTCATCATTTTCGTAATCCACCGCCAGGGGGCGAAAATCGAATACGAAACTGAATATGAAACTGGCTTCCTGTGCCTTTATGATTGTACATAAAGAGACGAAACTAACTGAGGGTAGACACTAGGACATTCTGCACAATATGACGTCATCATTTTCGGAATCCACCGCCAGGGGGTGAAAATCGAATACGAAACTGAATATGAAACTGGCTTCCTGTGCCTTTATTATTGTACATAGAGGGACGAAACTTACTGAAGGTACACACTAGGACATTCTGCACAACATGACGTCATCATTTTCGGAATCCACTGCCAGGGGGCGAAAATCGAATACGAAACTGAATATGAAACTGGCTTCCTGTGCCTTTATTATTGTACATTAAGAGACGAAACTTACTGAGGGTATACACTAGGACATTCTGCACAATATGACGTCATCATTTTTGGAAACCACCGCCAGGGGGCGAAACTCAAATACGAAACTGAATATGAAACTGGCTTCATGTGCCTTTATTATTGTACATAGAGGGACGAAACTTACTGAGGGTACACACTAGGACATTCTGCACAATATGACGTCATCATTTTCGGAATCCACCGCCAGGGGGCGAAAATCGAATACGAAACTGAATATGAAACTGGCTTCCTGTGCCTTTATTATTGTACATAAAGAGACGAAACTTACTGAGGGTACACACTAGGACATTCTGCACAATATGACCTCAACATTTTTAGAATCCACCGCCAGGGGGCTAAAATCGAATACGAAACTGAATATGAAACTGGCTCCCTGTGCCTTTATTATTGTACATAAAGAGACGAAACTTACTGAGGATACACACTAAGAAGTTCTGCACATTGTGGCATCATCAATTACAGAATCCACCGCCAGGGGGCGAAAATCGAATACGAAACTGAATATGAAACTGGCTTCCTGTGCCTTTATTATTGTTGTTTTAAACGTATTTTATTGCACAAGAGTACACTTTCTCGACACTTTAAGCCAAGGGCTTATACTGTGCGAGATATTTATACAATAATAATTTACAGCATTTATATGGAAGACACAAAATGTTATTGAAGGATGGAACAAGTGAAAAGAAGTACTGTACAAGGACAAAAATGACATAACTTACAAAAAATGGTATTGTTTTGCAAAAAAGAAAAAACAAAAACAAAAAGAAAAACAAAAAACGCATGTTAACTTTACACATCAAGTGTCTCTTTAGAAGGGAGGAGATTGGCCACTATCAGGTCTCCGATAGGACCATTAGACAGGTTGGTAGTTGGATAAATGTTTAATGCACAATTATATATATGGAATAAATGATAATAAAAAATAATGAAACATAAAAAAATAATCAAGAAAAATAATAGTAAAAAAAAATACAGATATCATGTTTTTTGAAAACGTTTTGTAGATAAAATATATCTACAAGTTTCTGTCACAATTTGAATATTTACAGCACTTGGTGCCTCAGTGTCACCGTATAAAAGAGTGGTTGTAGAAATCGGCTTATCGTATCCATGATTTATAACATTTTCCAACATGACCCTGCGTTCCCTGATATAATTTTTACAATTAAGAAAATAATGATCAGCTGTTTCTAATTTGTCACAACAAATACAATTTGGTGAGTCAATAATAAAATTATTGTACAGGTCATCATTTAAATTACTACATCCGTTTCTAAGTCTACAAAGATGTATATTGGCAAACCTATCCCCAAAATAGTACCAGCTTGGAGGTCGAGTTGGGCGATATATACATTCCAGGTTTGTTTTGAATTGCTTAGGGTTAACTAATTCTTTTAATGGGCCTGGTAGTGCGTTCCAACTTTTGAGGGTGTTAGGAAGGAAGGATTTGCTAAAGGTGGCTGTATTACAAAAATATGGTGTTAGAATATTTGAAGAACGGACGGGGTAAGGATTTCTGGATTCAGTTAGTAGTGGTAGTTTTGTGCTGAGGTGGTGGTTTGAAGGATCATGAATTAATTTCTGAAACATAACTAGTCTGTGTATTAAGCGACGTGTTTTCAGCTTTACTAGACCTGATTCTTCGTAAAGCAGGACTGTCGCGGTACTTTTTGTGAGGCCCGTGATTATTCTTATTGATTCTTTCTGCAGGTTCTCTAAAGCAGTTATTTGGTTTTCGTTTATGTTGTCCCAGACAACATCTGCGTACTCAAGTGATGGCCGTATAAAGCTTTTATACATAATATCAAGGCTCTTCCTACTGAGGCGATACTTTAGGCCACGGAGCATAGAAATCTTTTTTGTTGCATTCAATATCAGATTATTTATATGGTGGGTCCAAGTGCCGTTCTTATTAAATGTTAAGCCTAAGTGTTTATGGGTATCAGAACTGTCTATGGTTTGTCCTAGAAATGTAAGATTAGTATTGCTTGGTTGTCTACGTCGTGAACATAGTAATTTATTTGTCTTAGAAGTGTTAAAGTCGACTAACCACCTGCTTGCCCACTGTTCAATTTCTTTTAGATCGCTGTCAATAGAGTCCTTAATGTCGTTACTTAGTAAGTCGTTAGATGATATGTACAAACAGGTATCGTCCGCGAAAAGTTTGATGTTGTTAGTTATTTTTTCCGGCAAGTCGTTAATGAATATTAAGAACAAAAGAGGGCCCAGGACTGAGCCCTGAGGTACTCCGGCATTGAGTGGGAGGTACTCAGATTGACAACCATTTAGCACAACGCGCTGTTTCCTGTTACTCAAATAGCTCTTAAACCAATTTAATAGACATCCGTCAATTCCGAGTGATTTAAGCTTTGCCAACAAACCACGATGCCACACTCGATCAAATGCTTTGGATATGTCGAAAAATACAAAGACCACTTCCTTTCCATCATCCAAAGCATTTGCAAGGTCATGGTAAATGTCTAAGAGTTGGGTTATGGTTGACTTGTTTGGCAAAAAACCGTACTGGCTTGATGAGACGTTGTCGTACAGGAAAGAGAATAAAAACTTGAAAGCAACGCGCTCGAAAACTTTACTGATACAGCTTAATAACGATATTGGACGATAGTTTTTAACATTTGCTGCGTCGCCCGATTTAAAAATTGGAGTTACGTTGGCACGTTTCCAGGCACTTGGAAATTCTCCTCTGCTCAAGGACAGGTTAAAAAATTTGGCCAAAATGGGACAAAGAATGGTTTTGGCTTCCGATAGAAGTTTCGGACTAACCCCGTCGGGTCCGGTAGCTTTTGAGGTATCTAAGTCTTTTAGCGCACTTAAAACGTCTGATTCAGAAATTGTGATTAGGGTGAGGCTGTTTTCGGTGACAGAAGGAATTTCTGGTAGAGTCTTATCAGTGTCATCTACATTGCAAACATTAGAAAAGTGGGCGTTCATTAAGTTGGCTTTAGCGACATGATCAAACTCGTGTGTATTGTCTGGTTTTAAGAGAGGTGGAACTGTACTGAGGTTTGAATTGCAGTTTTTTAACAGTGATCTACATAGTTTCCACCAAAACTTACTTGTTGTGTTACCTGAACTTATTTGGTTGGCAATTTTCTCATCATAAGAGCTCTTAGCGGCTCTAACAAGGGCATTTACATGGTTGCGTTGTTTTTTTGTAGGCGGATATATCTGTGACAAACTTAGTTTTTCGGGAACGCTTGAATAATTTCTCACGAACGTTAATTTCAGATTTAATTAGAGATGTCATCCAGGTTTTGTCATTTGGATTAACAGTCACGTATCTGTTGGGAATAGATTCGTGTGCAGCGTTCAGAACACGATCAGTTATAATACGACAGAGGTCGTCAACGCTGGTTGTGGGGTCGACTGTCCAGTCTGCAGAAGATAGTATTTGTCTAAATTTGTCCCAATTTGCCCTATCGTATACCCAAATTAAGCGTTTATATTTTGGCAATTTAGGGACATTAGACTGAAAGGAAATATGGACAGGACAATGATCACTACAAAAGTTTGATAGAATGCCATGATCTGTTATAAGTGAGGGTCTGTTGCAGATTATTGGATCAAGAAGTGTATTTGAAGCTGGTCTGGTTGGTCCGTTTATGATTTGAGAGAGTCCAAAGCTGTAAATTATATTTCTTAGGTTATTTTTCTGAGGGTTAAGTAGATCTTCGTTAATGTCGCCTGCAATTAATATATTATGAGTTGAATATGCTTCAAGAGCGTGTTCAATAGTTGCTTGGATTGTGCTCCATAGTGCTATTTCAGTATTCGGTGGCCGATATAAGATACCAATTAGTGATTTTGGTTTGTCATTTACTTCAATCCATACCAGTTCTAGGTGATCGTTCTCGAGCTCAGGGTGTCGTATAAATGACAGCCTTTGTGAAACATAAACACATACGCCACCCCAAGCTCGATCACGATCACGACGAACTGGTTCATATTATTGTTCATAAAGGAACGAAACTTACTTGCACCAGGTCTCGAACATAGGTGATTTGCCGACGTCATAATTTTAGCGACGTCACAAGGGCGGTCATATGTGGTAGACCGGATAAAGTATCTGTCTGTTTTTAACTCAAAATTTTCAGCATTTTACAAAATATTTTTGGAAAGAACCTCTCTATTGTGACAGTATATGTCTGAAATAATCAAGTAATGCGAAAAAATCTTGCATGAAATGGGAGCTCAAATGAATATAGCTTAACTCTAAGCTATAGGTGTAAATTTTGTGCCACGACGTAATGTCATTGTTGGGCAAAAAAAACAACAACTGACAAATGGTCTATTGAATATGAAATTGGCTTCTTGTGCCTTTATCATTGTACATAAAGAGACGATACTTGGTATGTATACACATTAAAACACTTTGTATCTTATAACGTCTTTTTTCGTAATCTGATAGTATCTCATCTGATCCAGATAGATCCTATTTAGTTACAAGTATAATTACATAGATTTCGACATTTATCCTCAGTGTTGGATGTTCACATTTTTTTATTGGGATGTAAACAACGTAATTAAACCCCAAGAAAGAATGGATAAAATTACTAAAAGATTAACAACCCCACTTCAATATGTTATTCACTTTTCCTGTTTTCTTTTTCTGAACAGGCTACTTTCAGACGTTAAAAATGCCAATACCTCTTGCCTATGTGCCCTATGTAAAACAATAGATGTATTAGGTCTACCCCAGACATTCAGTGGCGCCAATAACGGACGCTTTTATTATACTTGATGGGGGGGGGGGGGGGGGGGGGACTAGACCACATAGGTTTTGACAAAGCATTAGTATTAAAAACCCAAGACAACTAGCCAGATATTCAATTAAATATTTGAAAAAGAAGAAGAAGGGCAAAAACAGCTGAAATATTATGTTATCCAAATCCATCAAGATAGACAAAGCTTCCCCATTGAGTTGAAATTGAAATGGTCCAGCTTCCAAGCAGGGCCATATATGAAGGTACCTACAGTGTTTTACGATGTAACTCGTGACTTAATCCGTTTAAGACACATCTTAAACAAAACACTCACAGTTCGTTCGGATGGCATAAAGACGACAAGGAAACGGGGATTTTCGTTTGCAAATTCCACGAATTTAACGTCTATTTTACTAAAAACTGTGTGAATTTTGGCCGCTCAGGTCACTATTGTATAATGTTGGTTTAAATTAATTTATTTCATATGAGAACGCTGTATGCCGAAGCTTGTAAGTGCGTCCCCTTACATAGATAAAATTATGTTACAAGTTAAATATGCATGTTTGCTCTACACATCTAATACCCTAATGATAACATTACCAACAACCGTATTTGTCCCTTTAGAAATGATATTGTGGGCTGAAAATTGTTATTGTGCGTTTGTTTTTGTACTCGGAAATCATCTGAGGTACGTTCGTTTTGGGGTTTTTTGTCGTATAATATATACAAAATATATCTAATAAATTATAAAGTTGACACTAGTGGATTTTTACTAGAATATCAATGAAATATACAGGGAGTGAAAATTGATGAACACAAAGAAGGTGCTCCTTGTTGAATTGGTCTAAAACCGGACCCCTGAGTATTAAAAGATAATTCACAAAAACAATGTATAATATGAAAAGAACACAGTATGAGCCTTGTCTTAAAGTGTACATTTATCCAAATAAACATGTTTAGAAAAAAAAAAGATAATTATACAGAATAGCACCCATTACTGAATTTAATGTTCTCTTCCTAGTTGGGTTAATGTCAGTATTGAAAATTAAAAATCTGTAATGAATTTTACTCTGTAAAATAACCTCATATACAGATTGGAGAAAAGTTTTAAAAACAGCACATAACCATTGAATCTATATACAACAATCAGACGTGGAAATAATGGTATCCAGACATTTCGGCCTGGGACATTTCGGCCCGGGACATTTCGGCCTGGGACATTTCGGTACAGTACATTTCGGCCTGGGACAGTTCGGCCTGGGACATTTCGGTCCAAAGTGAAAAGGGGACATTTCGGCCTACCTTGTTTTTAATTATATTTGATTAAACATTTTCTCATTTCTTTCTTTTATTCTATATGGATATATATATGCTCATTAAGTTGAGCTCAAATTGATAAATTTATCTAACCACAATAGGTTACATATATAGCCCACCACTACATAACGCCAGCTGCCAAAATTCATACAATTTTCATAATTTCTGATCTTCACGACACTACGAGGGTTTGAAAAGTATTTTAAAAAAGCAAAAGATTGACGATGGAATGAGGTAAATCCATACAGTATGGGGCCTGTAAAAACGGAAAACGTGTTCGAAAAGTAAACAAAATTTAAATAACCGGGACGACCATTCATTCATTCTAAGCCAAGGCTAGTTCAAAACAACATTTTACCGTACATTTTCGAGACTAGAAGCACTAAAAAGTTTCAGAATTATGCGTCTTGAGAAAAATAGCCAATAATTTCAATATTCTGTCTTAACGTCAGAGAATCAGAGATTAACAAAACGGAGAGGGGTTTGAAGCTCCTCTCTTATATTAGTCCCAGTCACCAGCCCTTAAACTTGTATAGGTAGTGTTCGGTACTGATCTACACGCGCATTACCTAATCTTACGTTCTGGAGTAGGCTACTAATGACACTTGGCAAGGTGTTTGATGTCTTACAGCAGCACACATGTACATTTTTAAACCTAGACCCGTATACTTGTTAATATATTACAAAGTATTCAAGAAAATTATCCTGTCCCTCTTCATTGTCAACCTAATGAAATATCGTGGGTTTGGGTTATTACAACAACCTTTGACAAGGTATATAGGTCTAAACGACATACTCCCTTCCAAACATAATTAGAAACTTGTCTCCATGGTTATTTTAGTGCTCAATATACACGGGATTCAGGGACAACCAAGACACCAAAAAGCGATTGAACATTCATGACAAAATATTTTAGTACTTACAGAAATAGAAAAGGAAAATAATCATAAATTTATAAAATGTTTAAATCATTCATTAAGTTAACAATAAGGTGAAGAATTACTTATGGATAACAACTTTTTGTTTTATTGGGTGACGACGTTTCTATGTAGTTCTTGCATGGAAATTATGTGTTCAGAAATGGCAGATTTGTAATCAAGTTAAATTAACAGATGTTTGGTGTTCTTTTAGTCTAATGTTGAGGGGCATCCATAAACTAAATGGTTGGCGTTAGAATGGGGAAAATCCATACAGTATGTAGCCTGTAAAAACCGAAAACGTGTTCGAAAAGTAAACAAAATTTAAATAACCGGGACGACCATTCATTCATTTTATGACAAAGTTAGTTCAAAACAATACTTTACCGTACATTTTCGAGAGTAGAAGCACTAAAAAGCATGGCCAATAATGGCCAATAATTTCAACATTCTGTTATAACGTCAAAATGTCAACATTTTGGCAGCTCATGCCACTTTAAGTTATGGGTTCTCTCTGTAAACACCTGATGTTAGTTATTTATACACCAAGAAGTTGATTTCAGAACTTGTTAACCCTTCTGATGTCAGCCCCACTGAAATTTAGGTTTTAAACAAATACCAGACTGTCCAACTTGTCGAGGTATATCTTTTTACTCAAATAAATAAAAATTGTTTTAATAATTTAAATTGATGCGCGAATTTGTAAAATTGTTTCCATAGTTTCTAGTACAACACTGTATTATCATGTTTTCTGAATTTTTTACTACAGGTAATTACAAAAGGGTATAAATTTTAAAGCAAAGCCTTGGCATGTACTGCAGACAATTTTCACTTTATTATACGACTTTTAACAAGAAAATATAAATAAATTTGTCTATCCTGGGCAGTTTGGCTGCGTAAATCATATTGTATAGTCATGTAAACTTCCTAACTTTATCCACAAAAATAAACCTGTAACAATAAGATGAGCAATATTAAGCATGATAAGGGTAGGTAAGCTTATGTTGATTGGCCCAGTAATTAAAACCAAAGAGGGAAAGATTATCTCTGTTGTGACTTCCTGAACACTCAGTATGTGGCCAGCTTCAGAATGGCCCTGGTCACCTTATCAGATGGAAGCCTGTGATTGTCGTGAACATTATATAATTTATAGGAAGTTTCTTTTAAGGTTTAACAAAAACAAAAGTGCAGAAAACAGAGAAAAATTATGTGAAGATAGAATAAAATTCAAGAATATATCTAAGAAATACAAGAGAAAATGTAAGAATACTCAAGGAAACAAGATACTTAAACTAAAATACGAAAACCCAAAAGAATTTTATAAAATTTTTGGACAAACTAAGAAACATGTTATAGGTGATATTACCCAGGGTGACTTCTTAGATTGTTTCAAGCGCTTGGTAGGTTTTACTCAAATAGAAGCTAGAGATAATGAAAACGAAAATGTACAAGATTTTCCTACCCACACTGAATTGAATGCTAATGTTACAGCTAATGAAGTAAGTAGTGCCATCAAGCATCTAAAACGAAATAAAAGTCCAGACGTAGACAACTTATTGAATGAATATATGATTGAGTATGAAGATTCTCTAATTAACATCATTGTATTACTCTTTAAAGGTTCATAACACTTTAGGGTTCATAAGAAGGAATAATAATAAGGAACTGATTTCAAATTTTTTTTTCTTTCTATAGTCACATCATACTGATGCAATCAATTTGATAAATACTTATTTTTCATGACACCTATGAAGTATGTAACTGATTTCAAATTTCTTTTTTTTATAGTCACATCATACTGATGCAATCAATTTGATAAATACTTATTTTTTTATGACATCTATGAAGTATGGAACTGATTTCCAATTTCTTTTTTGTTTTTAGAGCCACATCATACTGATGCAATCAATTTGATAAATATTTATGAAGTATATGACACCTATAAAGTATGGAACTGATTTCAATTTTTTTTTTATAGCCACATCATACTGATGCAATCAATTTGATAAATACTTATTTTTTTTCATGACACCTATGAAGTATGTAACTGATTTCCAATTTCTTTTTTTTATAGCCACATCATACTGATGCAATCAATTTGATAAATATTTATTTTTCTATGACACCTATGAAGTATGGAACTGATTTCAAATTTCTTTTTTTTATATAGTCACATTATACTGATGCAATCAATTTGATAAATACTTATAAAGTAAGACATCTATGAAGTATTGAACTGATTTCATTTTTTTTTTCTATTGTCACATCATACTGTTGCAATCAATTTGATAAATACTGATGAAGTATATGACAGATATGAAGTATGGAACTGATTTCAAATATAGTTTTTTTATAGCCACATCATACTGATGCAATCAATTTGATAAATACTTATTTTTCTATGACACCTATGAAGTACGGAACTGATTTTAAATTTCTTTTTTCTATTGTCACATCATACTGTTGCAATAAATTTAATAAATACTGATGAAGTATATGACACCTGTATGTAGTATGGAACTGATTTCAATTTTTTTTTTTTTAATGTCACATCATACTGATGCAATCAATTTGATAAATACTTATAAAGTAAGACACCTATGAAGTATGGAACTGATTTAAAATTTCTGTTTTCTATTGTCACATCATACTGTTGCAATAAATTTAATAAATACTGATGAAGTATATGACACCTGTATGTAGTATGGAACTGATTTCAATTTTTTTTTTTTTAATGTCACATCATGCTGATGCAATCAATTTGATAAATACTTATTTTTTTTTTTATGACACCTATAAAGTATGGAACTGATTTCAAATTTCTTTATTCTATTTTCACATCATACCGATGCAATCAATTTGATAAATACTTATAAAGTAAGACACCTATGAAGTATGGAACTGATTTAAACTTTCTATTTTCTATAGTCACATCATGCTGATGCAATCAATTTGATAAATACTTAATTTTTTTATGACACCTATGAAGTATGGAACTGATTTCAAATTTCGTTTTTTTTTTCTCTATAGTCACATCATACTGATGCAATCAATTTGATAAATACTTATAAAGTAAGACACCTAAGAAGTATAGAACTGATTTCAAATTTCTTGTTTTATAGTCACATCATAGTAATGCAATCAATTTGATAAATACTTATAAAGTATATGACACCTATGAAGCTGATTTAAAGTTTCTTCTTCTATAGCACTTGAAATCATAGTAATGCAATCAATTTGATCAACACTCATAATGTATAGGCAATCAATTTGATAAATACTTATGAAGTATATGACACCTATGAAGTATGAAACTGATTTAAAGTTTCTTTTTCTATAGCACTTGAAATCATAGTAATGCAATCAATTTGATCAACACTCATAATGTATATGACACCTATGAAGTATGGAACTGATTTCAATTTTTTTTTTTTGATAGTCACATCATACTGATGCAATCAATTAGATAAATACTTTTTTTTTTTTTTTGACATCTATGAAGTATGGAACTGATTTCAAATTTCTTTATTTTCTCTATAGTCACATCATACGGATGCAATTACTTTGATAAATACTTATAAAGTAAGACACCTATGAAGTATGGAACTGATTTCAAATTTATTTTTCTATTGTCACATCATACCGATGCTATCAATTTTATAAATACTCAGGAAGTGTGTGACACCTAAGAAATATAGAACTGATTTCAAATTTCTTTTTTCTATAGTCACATCATACTGATGCAATAAATTTGATAAATACTTAGGAAGTATATGACACCTAATAAGTATGGAACTGATTTCAAAATTCTTTATTCTATTTTCACACCATACTGATGCAATCAAATTGATAAATACTTATTTTTTTATGACACCTAAGAAGTATGGAACTGATTTAAAATTTCTTTATTCTATTTTCACACCATACTGATGCAGTCAAATTGATAAATACTTATTTTTTTTATGACACCTATGAAGTATGGAACTGATTTAAATTTTTTTTTTCTATTGTCACGCAATCAATTTGATAAATACTTATTTTTCTATGACACCTATGAAGTATGGAACTGATTTCAAATTTCTTTTTTCTATTGTCACATCATACTGTTGCAATCAATTTGATAAATACTTATGAAGTATATGACACCTGTATATAGTATGGAACTGATTCCAAATTTCTTTTTTTTTATTGTCACATCATACTGTTGTAATAAATTTGATAAATATTTCTGAAGTATATGACACCTGTATGTAGTATGGAACTGATTCCAAATTTCTTTTTTCTATTGTCACATCATACTGTTGCAATCAATTTGATAAATATTTCTGAAGTATATGACACCTGTATATAGTATGGAACTGATTCCAAATTTCTTTTTTTTTATTGTCACATCATACTGTTGTAATAAATTTGATAAATATTTCTGAAGTATATGACACCTGTATGTAGTATGGAACTGATTCCAAATTTCTTTTTTCTATTGTCACATCATACTGTTGCAATCAATTTGATAAATACTGATGAAGTATATGACACCTATGAAGTATGGAACTGTTTCCAAATTTTTTTTTTGTTTACTATTGTCGCATACTGCTGTCAATGGGTCGTCACGAAAATGACCGATCAGCTATCTTGGTACTTGATGATTTTTTTTTTTCGGTCAATATCAAATTGGTTTACTGATGACAGTTTACTTTCGCTTAGACAAAAATTGTTGTACTCCACCCACTTACTTTTTTATTTATTTTTTTTAATTTTATTTTTATTATATCCGTCCTTAAGACTTAATATTTAACAAGTTAGTTTTATTCTTATTTATGTAACACACACTCTTGTTTTTTAATGCTTATAGTATTGCTACCATCACAGCCAAATCACCCTGATTAACATTTGTCAATTCATCTCAGTATGTTTTATGCAAATGAGTCTCGAAACATATTAGATCAGCTTTTTATCTTTATTATTTGTGAAATGTATTTTTTTAAATTTTGTGAAAGGATAAGTGCATGTGATGGGGAAGACAAGGTAATCAGAACGACCATTCTGCTATTGTATTGTTATATCCGATATTTACTCGTAAATTTGACAATCGGTCATTTTGATAATGGTTGAAGATATCTGTTCATATCGAGTAAATATCGGATTGTTTCATAACCGTTGCCATGGATCTTGCAAATCAAGTAAGCGAAAACCTAGAATGAACCTTAAACCTAGTTATATGCACTACATCGGACATAACCCTGTGTACTCAATTTTTTGCATACTCTTACTTACTGTCCTACAGCCTTTTTCCTCTCCGTCCAGCTTTTTCAACTTTCTCTGCATCTTCCTACTCACGTGTGGTGATGTAGAATCTAACCCAGGTCCCGATAGTATAGATCATTGTGATAACATTAGAATTATACACTTGAATGTTCGTAGCCTGAGAAATAAGCTCAACTATGTACGTGATATTGCCGACGACTTCGATATTCTTTGTTTTACTGAAAGTAATCTAGACTATACCATATCCACATCTGATCTGTTAACCACCACTTCGTAAAGATAGAGATCTAACAATAACTAACCCATGGGGAGGAATAATTGTTTATATCTTTACGTAACGTCATTGACAAACCTACACGAATCACTCAGTGAGATCAGTGACCATAAGGCCACGTATATTGACATAGGTATTGACCACATAATTAAGAAAGCCTATAATAGACAGGTGTGGCTATATAAACACGCCAACTATAATTTATTTAATGAATTGATTTCAGCCTTCGATCGGGTCTCTCTTTTTGATCATTGTAGTGTTGACAATGCGGCTGACAAATTTACGGAACATTTCACTAAAATTGCGAAAATGTGTATACCAAACCACAATGTCACAATTCGTCCCAACGATAAACCGTGGTTTGACTCCGAACTTCGTAGGTATATTCGCCGACGTGATAGACTAAAAAGAAAAGCTAGTAAAAGTAAGACGCCCACCGACTGGGAAGCGTACAAGAACATCCGAAACCAGATTAATAATATGAAAAAATTTGCCCGCGAACAATATTTTAATAATCTGGAGACGAACTTGGAAAAGGCTAAATCTTCGAATCCTAAGTTCTTCTGGAAAACTATTGGAAAATTTATGAAAAATATGTTTAAATATTTATACAATCATTTCCACTCGACCAAACTATTTTATTACCTTCAAGTTGGTTTTCTCCCTGGTCACTCAGCTGTTTATCAGTTGCTTGAGTTTTACGATATGTTATGCAAATCCCTTGACAGGGGCGAATTATCCTGTGTTGTCTTTTGCGACATATCCAAAGCTTTTGACACAGTGTGGCACAGTGGATTGCTTTTCAAACTTGAACAGTATGGGGTGAAGGGTGAAGTTTTAAAGTGGATTAAAAGTTACTTGACTGACAGGACACAAAAAGTGGTTCTTGGAAACTCTCACTCAAACACTATACCTATGAAAGCAGGCGTTCCACAAGGCTCGGTACTTGGGCCCCTGTTTTTTCTCATTTACATAAACGACCTTCCGGACAAAACTAGAAGTACTGCTAGACTTTTTGCAGATGACTCTTGTCTGCATGTAAACGGTAAATACTTGCGTGACATTGAAAATGTTATAAGCAGTGATCTAGATGAACTGCAGGAATGGTCCAATACCTGGCATCTAAACTTTAACACGGCTAAAACGGTTCTAATGTTCTTCTCAAACCATACACCTTATGTAACTAACATCAGTTTCTCAGGTGCGCCTCTAACTGAAACTTTTTCCCATCGTCATTTGGGTTTATATTTGCAGAGCGATTGTAAATGGGCCACACACATCGACCATATCATAAAATCGGCGTCGCGAAGAATTGGGATTATGCGAAAACTTAAATTCAAACTTGGACGTGTAGCACTGTCACAAATTAACATTAGCTATGCACGCCCAATTCTGGAATATGCATCTGTGATCTGGGATAAGTGTACCCTAGCACAAGCAGAGCGATTGGAAAGGGTACAGATATCTGCTGCGCGCGTTGTAACAGGACTTCCTATCTACGCAAGTAAAAACTCCTTGAGTTTGGAGACTGGGTGGCACGACCTACGGAGCAGACGGCAGCATGCAAAACTAAAAGTCCTGTACAATGTTTACAATGAACAAGTTCCTGCCTATCTACAAAATATTATCCCAAATCAAGTAGGCCAAGTCACATCCTACAATTTTAGAAACGCTCAACATTATCGCACACCTCGCTGCAGTCTCACCTTATATAAAAACTCTTTTTTACCGTCCGCTCTTGCTGCTTGGAACAATCTTGACGACGAAACCCGTAACTGTCCTACTGTTAAAAAATTCAAATACCGGACCTAGACAGGCCCCCTGACTATATTCTGCGAGGAAACAGAAAACTTACCATTATTCTTACCAAACTACGACATTATTGTAGCTCCTTGAACTCTCATTTATTTAGAGTTAATCTAGTAGAAAGTCCATCATGTGTTTGTGGTAGTTCTGATAAAAATTCCGATCATTTCTTTTTCCGTTGTCCTCTCTATGATCATATCAGAACAGATCTCTTGTCAAACTTACCAACCACATCCAACTTAAATGATATACTATTTGGCAATCTTATGCTAACAAATGCTCAAAATGAAGCTATCTTCGCTTCTGTTTTAAGATTCATACAAAACAGCTCAAGATTCCATGACTTCATTCAATAAACGTCAATATACCTAACATCTAGCTCATACGGTCGTCTCTGTTTCTTATACCTTGTATATTGTAGATATATACCCCACTCATGCACTTATCCAAATGCTCTATTTCTTTTGTTTGCAAATTTTATGCAGTAATTAAGAATTGTATTATGTACTTCCTTTTCTTTGTATTATGATTTAAAAGTACGGAAAGGGGTAATCTAAGTTGTAAGAACTTGTCCCCCGATCCTTTTGCTTTGCTGCAATAAAATAAGTTTAAAACAAAACTGGAAGCCAGTTTCATATTCAGTTTCGTATTCGATTTTCGCCCCCTGGCGGTGGATTCCAAAAGTGATGACGTCATATTGTGCAGAATTTCCTAGTGTGTACCCTCAGTAAGTTTCGTCTCTTTATGTACAATAATAAAGGCACAGGAAGCCAGTTTCATATTCAGTTTCGTATTCGATTTTCGCCCCCTGGCGGTGGATTCCGAAAATGATGACGTCATATTGTGCAGAATGTCCTAGTGTGTACCCTCAGTAAGTTTTGCCTCTTTATGTACAATAATAAAGGCACAGGGAGCCAGTTTCATATTCAGTTCCGTATTCGATTTTCGCCCCCTGGCGGTGCATAACGAAAATGATGACGTCATATTGTGCAGAATGTCCTAGTGTGTACCCTCAGTAAGTTTCGTCCCTCTATGTACAATACTAAAGGCACAGGAAGCCAGTTTCATATTCAGTTTCGTATTCGATTTTCGCCCCCTGGCGGTGGATTCCGAAAATAATGACGTCATATTGTGCAGAATGTCCTAGTGTGTACGCTCAGTAAGTTTCGCCTCTTTATGTACAATCATAAAGGCACAGGAAGCCAGTTTCATATTCAGTTTCGTATTCGATTTTCGCCCCCTGGCGGTGGATTCCGAAAATGATGACTTCATATTGTGCAGAATGTCCTAGTGTGTACCCTCAGTTAGTTTCGTCCCTCTATGTACAATCATAAAGGCACAGGAAGCCAGTTTCATATTCAGTTTCGTATTCGATTTTCGCCCCCTGAGGGTGGATTCCGAAAATGATGACGTCATATTGTGCAGAATGTCCTAGTGTGTACCCTCAGTTAGTTTCGTCCCTCTATGTACAATAATAAAGGCACAGGAACCCAGTTTCATATTCAGTTTCGTATTCGATTTTCGCCCCCTGGCGGTGGATTCCAAAAATGATGACATCATATTGTGCAGAATGTCCTAGTGTGTACCCTCGGTAAGTTTCGTCCCTCTATGTACAATAATAAAGGCACAGGAAGCCAGTTTCATATTCAGTTTCGTATTCGATTTTCGCCCCCTGGCGGTGGATTCCGAAAATGATGACGTCATATTGTGCAGAATGTCCTAGTGTGTACCCTCACTTAGTTTCGTCCCTCTATGTACAATAATAAAGGCACAGGAAGCCAGTTTCATATTCAGTTTCGTATTCGATTTTCGCCCCCTGCCGGTGGATTCCGAAATGATGACGTCATATTGTGCAGAATGTCCTAGTGTGTACCCTCAGTTAGTTTCGTCCCTCTATGTACAATAATAAAGGCACAGGAAGCCAGTTTCATATTCAGTTTCGTATTCGATTTTCGCCCCCTGGCGGTGGATTCCGAAAATGATGACGTCATATTGTGCAGAATGTCCTAGTGTGTACCCTCAGTAAGTTTCGTCTCTTAATGTACAATAATAAAGGCACAGGAAACCAGTTTCATATTCAGTTTTGTATTCTATTTTCGTTTGAATATCAAACTGGACTGTGAAGTTGGCTGCAAGTTCCTGGTTCATTATTCAGTTCTGCTGAATATTAAACTACAGTGCGAAGTTGGCTCCCAGTTCACGGTTCGTTATTCACTATGTCGTTGAATATCAAACTGAACTGTGAAGTTGGCTCCCAGTTCACGGTTCATTATTCATTTCGAATATCGAACCGTGAACTGTGAACTGGGAGCTAACTTCAAAACTGAATATCGAACCGTGAACTGTGAACTGGGAGCTAACTTCACTAACATATAATAAGTGAAGGTAATCAATAAAAATAAATTAGAAAATAGGTAATACTTCTAAAATGAATACCATCAAAAGCAAATTGTATTTTTACATGCTTCATTTAAAAAATCAGGCGGAGAAGATGATGGTTTAATGTAATCATGTAAACTGTTCCAAGCAGTAACTAAGTATTGCTAGGTAAATACTTACTGTATGATTTCTAGAATTCGTATTTATGATAACTCGACATTAATCGACAATAATACATGAGGACACAAGGGTCATATGTATGCTTGAAGAGAGACTGGTATGTATGTAGCCGCATGTTTGTGGCTCTCTACTGCATTATTTACTTATTTGCCAGGCAATATATGTTGCATTAGCGGACATAAAATGTACAGCGTTATAACGCTCTAAATACTGCAGAAGAATTACGGCGTTATAACATCTCATTGCATCTCAGTTTGTTTACGGAACCACTAAGACAATATGTTACAAAATTCCAAAACTAAGAAAAGGAAACTTAACTGCTTTGATGATTGGTTTTTATAAAAATGTTAAGATGTGAATAACTGCACTTCATTTTCTTAAACGTTTTGGAACATTTTGGGCGCTTTAACTTGATAAGCTACGTGTATAGTGTAACCCTCACTCGACTCATTGATGCATGTCGTGTACAAAATTGAATTGGACGTGTTTTTTGTAAATATATGGCGTCGTTAACTTGCGTATATAAAGTTACCTTACACTACATTTAATCTGTGGTTTGATTGGATGATAACGTGGCGTGTTATGAGACTTCATTTTTATTGCTTCGTATTGATACGAGTATGATAATAAAGGCACGTGTCGTATAAATAGAGGTTAACAAATGAGAGCCCGTTTGTTACGATGAATATCGCTCTCGAGTCTCTGGCGAGTAACTTTGGAAATGAATAGATGTGAGTAATATTCATTGTGACAAACGGACTCGAGTTGGTTAAAGTGGCGTGAGCTGCCAAAATTCAAACTTTTTTCAAAAGTTCTGATCCTCACGACAGTAAGAGGGTTGAAGATCATCGAAAAACTAAATGATTGGCGTTGGAATGAGGAAAATCCGTTCAGTATTCGGCCTGTACGAACCAAAAACGTGTTCGCAAAGTAAACAAATTTTAAATAACCGGGATGACCATTCATTCATTCTAAGCCAAAGTTAGTTCAAAACAATACTTTATCGTACATTTTCGAGACTAGAAGCACTAAAAAGCTTCTGAATTATACGTCTTGAGAAAAATAGCTAATAATTTCAACATTCTGTTTTAAAGTCAAAATATCAACATTTTGGCAGCTCATGCCACTTTAATCTTTTTCTCACAATACACGAAATTGCTGCATTTTATTCTGAAATCACATCGTTCAATCCAGCCAACCTTTCTGGATCCTAATGAGGTCAGACCGCTGTACCGCGTTGACATGGAGACTGTAGTCATTACGCTACACAAGAAAGGTCTCTAAAATCAAACAGTTTTGTTGCTCACGAATTCTTAAAGGCACACTTGCCGCGAAAATCAGGAATATTGTTTACATTAAAAAAGAAAGTCCGTTTTCTGTATTTTTCCCAGACAATATCAGTTAGGAACTTTCTATTTTTACCAAAATTTAAAAGTTTGGACGTCACTTTGTATTTTTAATTTGAATTTGAAAATTTGAATTGTTAGGTGCCCGTAACTTAAACAAACCAAACTGCCCCCTATTGGCGATTTTATGTTTCAGTCGAGTGAGTGAACTAACGGCACAGTGTAATTTTACGTAGGCCTATTTATCTGAGAAATACAGACTGACGATCGGTTAACAGCGACTGGAAAAGCCTGCTGATAATTGTTTGAGTGTAAAAAAACAGATAAAAAGGCCTGAAATGAGGGTTATCCAACACGAAAGTTGACCGACACTGATCGTTGTTGTTGTAATCAGGCTTCGATTCTTCGTTTGTTTTTCACCTCATTTCTACATTCTAAAGCTAACTAGACATGTTTTATGTGTCCTATGTTTAAGTTCAGTTGTATTAGTCGTAGTAAGCTCATGTAAATTGGTTTTCTTAGCAAATTTAAACAGGCTACGGCGGTAAGTGGGCCTTTAAGTATAAAGAGATGGAATAGTTATCCTACAAATGAATGGCACTTTTTTTTAGAATAAAACAAAAATAAACATATCAATAGTTCAATGTCTTCAATCCGATGACGAAGTCAGGTTTTGCTGTGACCTCTACACCCACATAATTACGGTTGCCGGTTTGATTGCGCGTGCTCACTGAGTCGATCGCGGTTGATAATCGTTAAAGGCACACTTGCCGCGAAAATCAGGAATATTGTTTACATTAAAAAAGAAAGACCGTTTTCTGTATTTTTCCCAGACAATATAAGTTAGGAACTTTCTATTTTTACCAAAATTTAAAAGTTTGGACGTCACTTTGTATTTTTAATTTTAATTTGAAAATTTGAATTGTTACGTACCCGGAACGTAAACAAACCGAACTGCCCCCTATTGGCGATTTTATGTTTCAGTCGAGTGAGTGAACTAACGGCACAGTGTAATTTTACGTAGGCCTATTTATCTGAGAGATACAGACTGACGATCGGTTAACAGCGACTGGAAAAGCCTGCTGATAATTGTTTGAGTGTAACCCACAGATACAAAGGCCTGAAAGGAGGGTAAACCAACACGAAAGTTGACCGACACTGATCGTTGTTGTTGTAATCAGGCTTCGATTCTTCGTTTGTTTTTCACCCCATTTCTACAGTCTAAAGCTAACTGGGCATGTTTTATGTGTCCTATGTTTAAGTTTAGTGGTATTAGTCGTAGTAAGCTCATGTAAATTGGTTTTCTTAGCAAATTTAAACAGGCTACGGCGGGAAGTGTGCCTTTACTGGCTGCCGCAAATTTCGAATTGGAGCTTGAAGCGATTCCAAATCGATCCAGACAGACCTTAGACATGGTCATGCGTTAAAATAAATACCCCGTACTTAAAGAGGAAGGAATTCTGAACGGATAGATGTCCGATAGGACCCATAAACTGGCATATTTATTTAGTACGGGTGTCACGAAGTGTCGTACCTTCGTTTTCAGGGCCCTGTCTTACGAAGCTGGCGTAAAGTTGCGCATAGGCCTACAACATGGACCAGTTGCGACTAGGGCGTAAGTTCCTATAGCTTTAACACTGATTTACGTCCGACGTAGCTTACGCCAGCTTTGTAAGAAAGGGCCCAGGGCCCTGTCTTACGAAGCCGGCGTAAAGTTGCGCATAGGGCTACAACATGGACCAGTTGCGACTAGGGCGTAAGTTCCTATAGTTTTAACACTGATTTACGTCCGACGTAACTTACGCCAGCTTTGTAAGACAGGGCCCAGCGGTGATTTATCTTTGACCATAAAACGAGAGCTATTGAGTATGGTCAAAGTTTTGGCTAGATCAAGCCCTAGTTTAGATTGGCCGTTCACTATTCGCGAAATGGTGGCCGATGGCTCTCGTGTCATGCCTGCAATCTAAAATTAGAAGTTAACCTTGTCCTAAAGTCTAAAGTTGTACCTCTAAGGCCCGTAGTTGCCATTTTTATCGAAAACATCTATGATTAAATCTATTGGAATGGGGTTGGAGATTTCACCTTGGAGGTCAACTGATCATGTGTCTTTTAAGCATTCGACAAAACAACAACATCGTGGAATTTTACCTAGCGTTTGCTCGCATTTTACAGGCTTTTCTATTGCTCTTTTACACGCAGCTAGAGATATCGTAAGTTACATCGGAAATTTCAAACACTAGCAGCTATTGGAAACGCCCCGTGAAGTTTATGGCAGTGGCCACTTCAAGGTGAGTCGGGTCGACAGTAACCTCGCCAGCTTGCCTGTTTTCATAAAAATGGGATAATTTCGTGAAATAGGCACTACGTTTTCTTTACTAGTTTAACATTTTCTTTACTAGTTTAACGTTTTCTTTAATTCAAAGTTTTCGTTCGAGGTCATTGTCGTGGGATTTAGGTTAGATAATGTGGACGAGTTTTATTTTTGAACGAGAGGCGCTGGCCCCGAGTTCAAAAATTGTGAAACTCGTCCACATTCTCGAACCTAAATCTGCTGCTAGGGGTGAAAGGCTGTTGGATGAGCGACGAGAACTATGTTATTAAGTCATGACGTTATCCCGCTCTGTAACCTATGATGGCCGAGAAGGGACATCCCGTTTTACTTTCAAATCTTCCTTCAATCTTAGTCACAAACACGATAAAAATGCGATGGTAAAGCGATGGTTAATATTTACCATCGCTTTACCATCGCGTTTCCATCCTGTTTGTGATTTTCTTTCAAAACCCAGTCCATAAAGTAAGTTGCAGGAATAATCCTTTCGATCCTAATTTATATCGCAAAATACGTATAGAACCAAGCTTTATTCAACTGAGAAACACGATAAAAACGCGATGATAAATAGGTACCATCGCTTTATCATCACGTTTCCATCGTGTTTCTGAGATCAAAATATAGCCGGTTTAATAAGTAAAACGCAATGATAAGTATTTTTCATCGTGTTTTACATAGCAAGTGAGCCATTTCATAAAGTATAACACGAAAATAAATGTTGCTGTATTTTTGCATCGCGTTTTAGATTGGCTCACTTGCTATGTAAAACACGATGAAAAATACTTTTCGTTGCGTTTTACTTACTAAACCGCCTATATTTTGATCTCAGAAACGCTATGGTAAAGCGATGGTTAATATTTACCATCGCTTGATCACCTGGTTGAGTATCTATAACGCGATATCCCTTCTCGGCCATCATAGTAACCTGTCTTTCATAGGATTGTGACGTCACTGAATTGCTGATTTTATGATGTCGTTGCCTTTAGCGCGCGTTTGTTTGTTTAAATTTTCAAAAGGCTTTTACATTGAAGTCAAATATAACATTCCTCTACACTAGAATGGATACGTCCGAAATTGACGCGTCACTCCGCGTGCGGAACTTCAACGGTGCATTGTCGTGAGGTTTTGATGCAATGATTTTCAACGTTACAAGTATTAGGGAAAATGTCAAAGGTGATAGAACTTGTTTTAAACTTATTTTATTGCAGCAAAGCAAAAGGATCGGAGGACAAGTTCTTACAACTTAGATTACCCCTTTCCGTACTTTTAAATCATAATACAAAGAAAAGGAAGTACATAATACAATTCTTAATTACTGCATAAAATTTGCAAACAAAAGAAATAGAGCATTTGGATAAGTGCATGAGTGGGGTATATACATGTATGTACAATATACAAGGTATAAGAAACAGAGACGACCGTATGAGCTAGATGTTAGGTATATTGACGTTTATCGAATGAAGTCATGGAATCTTGAGCTGTTTTGTATGAATCTTAAAACAGAAGCGAAGATAGCTTCATTTTGAGCATTTGTTAGCATAGGATTACCAAATAGTATGTCATTTAAGTTGGATGTGGTTGGTAAGTTTGACAAGAGATCTGTTCTGATATGATCATAGAGAGGACAACGGAAAAAGAAATGATCGGAATTTTCATCAGAACTACCACAAACACATGATGGACTTTCTACTAGATTAACTCTAAATAAATGAGAGTTCAAGGAGCTACAGGAATGTCGTAGTTTGGTAAAAATAATGGTAAGTTTTCTGTTTCCTCGCAGAATATAGTCAGGGGGCCTGTCTAGGTCCGGTACTACCCTGGATTTGAATTTTTTAACAGTAGGACAGTTATGGGTTTCGTCGTCAAGATTGTTCCAAGCAGCAAGAGCGGACGGTAAAAAAGAGTTTTTATATAAGATGAGACTGCAGCGAGGTGTGCGATAATGTTGAGCGTTTCTAAAATTGTAGGATGTGACTTGGCCTATTTGATTTGGGATAATATTTTGTAGATAGGCAGGAACTTGTTCATTGTAAATATTGTACATGACTTTTAGTTTTGCATGCTGCCGTCTGCTCCGTAGGTCGTGCCACCCAGTCTCCAAACTCAAGGAGTTTTTACTTGCGTAGATAGGAAGTCCTGTTACAACGCGCGCAGCAGACATCTGCACCCTTTCCAATCGCTCTACTTGTGCTAGGGTACAATTATCCCAGATCACAGATGCATATTCCAGAATTGGGCGTACATAGCTAATGTAAATTTGTGACAGTGCTACACGTCCAAGTTTGAATTTAAGTTTTCGCATAATCCCAATTCTTCGCGACGCCGATTTTATGATATGGTCGATGTGTGTGGCCCATTTACAATCGCTCTGCAAATATAAACCCAAATGACGATGGGAAAAAGTTTCAGTTAGAGGCGCACCTGAGAAACTGATGTTAGTTACATAAGGTGTATGGTTTGAGAAGAACATTAGAACCGTTTTAGCCGTGTTAAAGTTTAGATGCCAGGTATTGGACCATTCCTGCAGTTCATCTAGATCACTGCTTATAACATTTTCAATGTCACGCAAGTATTTACCGTTTACATGCAGACAAGAGTCATCTGCAAAAAGTCTAGCAGTACTTCTAGTTTTGTCCGGAAGGTCGTTTATGTAAATGAGAAAAAACAGGGGCCCAAGTACCGAGCCTTGTGGAACGCCTGCTTTCATAGGTATAGTGTTTGAGTGAGAGTTTCCAAGAACCACTTTTTGTGTCCTGTAAGTCAAGTAACTTTTAATCCACTTTAAAACTTCACCCTTCACCCCATACTGTTCAAGTTTGAAAAGCAATCCACTGTGCCACACTGTGTCAAAAGCTTTGGATATGTCGCAAAAGACAACACAGGATAATTCGCCCCTGTCAAGGGATTTGCATAACATATCGTAAAACTCCAGCAACTGATAAACAGCTGAGTGACCAGGGAGAAAACCAGCTTGAAGGTAATAAAATAGTTTGGTCGAGTGGAAATGATTGTATAAATATTTAAACATAACTCTTTCAAATAATTTCCCTACACAGCTTAATAGCGATATTGGTCTATAGTTAGACGGCAAATTTGGCTCCCCTTTCTTGAAAATTGGGACAACGTTAGCAATTTTCCAGCTATTTGGGAACAGTCCATGTTTTAGAGATTTGTTAAATAGCAAAGCCAAAGGTACGCTAATTGACGGTGCAACACCCTTTAACATTCTGTGACTGATGAGGTCCGGACCAACAGCTTTGTTAGAGTCGAGAAGTTTGATCATACACCTGACTTCCTTGTCAGTGATAGTAACTAAATTGATGATAGATTCTGCTTTTTCTCAAAGTCAGGCAAGGAAAAATCCCGGTCATCAATATCAGCGACAGAAGAAAAGTAGGTATTTAAGGCATTAGCTTTTGCAAGTTCAGTAAAACAGGTTACATTGTTTTGAACAAGGGGTGGAATGTCAGTAGCGTCATTTTTCATAAATTTTCCAATAGATATTCAGAAGAACTTAGGATTCGAAGATTTAGCCTTTTCCAAGTTCGTCTCCAGATTATTAAAATATTGTTCGCGGGCAAATTTTTTCATATTATTAATCTGGTTTCGGATGTTCTTGTACGCTTTCCAGTCGGTGGGCTTCTTACTTTTACTAGCTTTTCTTTTTAGTCTATCACGTCGGCGAATATTCCTACGAAGTTCGGAGTCAAACCACGGTTTATCGTTGGGACGAATTGTGACATTGTGGTTTGGTATACACATTTTCGCAATTTTAGTGAAATGTTCCGTAAATTTGTCAGCCGCATTGTCAACACTACAATGATCAAAAAGAGAGACCCAATCGAAGGCTGAAATCAATTCATTAAATAAATTATAGTTGGCGTGTTTATATAGCCACACCTGTCTATTATAGGCTTTCTTAATTGTGTGGTCAATACCTATGTCAATATATATTTATGAGCACTAAAACACACGGGCACAGGGAAAATCTTCTTGTCTAAAATAACCACGGAGACAAGTTTCTAATTGTGTTAAAAAGAGGTATATCATTTAGACCTTTATACCCCATCATAAATTGTTGTAATAAAGTAAACCTATGATATTTCATTAGGTTGACGACTGACAGGAGCTTGGCCTTAGTCAGTAGAATTTTCTGGAACACTTTGTATTGCATTGACAATGCTTATGCATCTTAAGATATAGTAAGAATATCGTCAGACTATATATTATGGGGTCATGGGAAAAGACAGTGAAAATTCCCCCATCCCCCCCCTCATACCCCTTTCCCAGAAAACCTAGGTAGAAGGCAGAAAGGGGAGTTTAGCCCTGACCAGTATGTCTTTCAAACTCTTGTTCTTTTTATAAGCAATGACTGGCCTTTGGGTCAGAGGTCGAGCAAGTTTACTTTGAAGTAGTTTGTATTCTTCTACTATAATCTTGGCCATAGCAATGCTAGCTTTGTTATACTGAAACACAAATGGTATTATAGTTTTTTCACGACATCTTCCGGGGTCCAAGTTCAAACCCAAAGGATAAATAGTTTGTAATGTTTGAATCCAAAAACTTTCCCTTTCCAAACGTTTGTGCTTGGTATCTGCAGCGGAAGTGAGAAAAGGGATTTTCTCAATAGGCATAATTTCAAAATGGTCCTTGACCGAATGACCTTGAGTATTGAAATGTTGTGCCACGGGTACATCATGTTTAAGTCTTATACTAGATAAATGGTTGGCTGCTCTTTGTCGTAGAGAATTCTGAGTTTCTCCGACGTACTGTTTGCGACATTTTTTGCACGTGATTACATACACGATATTAGAGGAGTCACAGTTAAGATTCTCTGCCATTTGATATTTGTCGCGAGTTTGTTCTCCGAAAAAGGTACCGCGATCGGGTACGTATAAATCAAGTTTGCATCGCGTCTTAAGGCATTTCATTGATGTACCTGAGAGAAATGTTGGACGGTAATGGTACACTCGTGAAGGGGAGGTAAGCGTATCGGGGGATGAAGGGGGAAACATGATTTGTCTTACTGTGTTAGATTTAATCCTTCGGTGTAATCTAATAGAATACTTCATAGGAAGGAGAGCTTTAAAAAGAACAGAACAAGCCTGGTTAAAAAAATCTAAAGAACTACAGTTTCTATAGAATCTAAATATCTGAGATTTAATGACTCCCTTGAAAGTGTGAGGAGGATGGTATGACCCAGCATGTAGCAGCTGATGCGTGTCAGTAGGTTTGAAGAATACTTTGTAATCTAGATACCCAGTAGTATGATATGTATGACCCTTGTAAATAGTTACATCCAAAAAATCCACAGAAGTATGATCAATAGTAGGCTGTAATTTAATGCTTGAGTCGTGAGAATTAAGAGTATCAATGAAAATATGAAGGTCTTCCAACGTATGTTGCCAAATGATAAAAATGTCATCCAGATACCGTAGGTAAATAAAAGGTTGTTTGTGACATTTGTGAAGAATGTCACTCTCCCACTCAGCCATAAAAATAGAGGCAAAGTTAGGACTAAAACGTTTCCCCATAGCACACCCTTTAATTTGCTGAAAGATCTCCCCATTGAATTCAAAATCGTTTCCTTTTAAGCTGAGTTCCAGCAATTCTAAAATGTCTTTATCCGGACGACGGTGGTCAGGATATCTTTGGAATGTTGATTTTATGGATTTAAGACCCAAATCTATGTCAATGTTTGTATACATAGACTCCACATCCAGAGTAACTAAAATCACATCTTGTGGGATGGATTTCTCAGATAATTTGGCCAATAAATCATCCGTATTTTTTATAAAGCTAGGATGCCGATTCGCTATAGGTTTTAGATAGTAATAAATTAGCTCTGATATTCTGTAACTTTCACTGCCACAATCTGAGATAATAGGACGCCCAGGGGGCATTGTAGGCTTCGGCCATTTTTCAATGGGTTTGTGAATTTTCGGAAGAATATAGAAGACCCTGTTTTTAGAGTTATGATCAGATTCCAAATAGCGATACTGTTTTTCATTAAGTAAGCCTTTATCTTGAAGAGAAACAAGAATTTTATTAAACTTCCTAACATTTTCAGGCCAAATTTCCTTATCAAGTTTTTTGTAATGAAGAGGGTTGCTTAGCTGCCGTTCTATCTCTTCAATATAATCCTGTTTTGACATAATAACTGTTGCCTAACCTTTATCAGCAGGTTTAATAACTATGTTTGGATTTCTCCTTAGCTTACTTAAGGCAAGACATTCTGAATGAGTAAGGTTATGTTTGTTTTTCTGATTAGTTAAAACATCAAACTTCCTAGATACAGAGTCACGACTAATGTTTATCTCTGGGTCATACATGTGAGAAGGGGGTGTATAGCCGCTTTTAGATGTAAACGGCTTGCGTACCCCACTAGAATCTCGGTAGATATCAGCCAGACTAAGATTTCTGGAGAACTCCATAACATGCACTAATTTACTAATAGAAAAGTCCCTATCAGATAATGGTTTTGGGCAAGGCACAAATGAGAGTCCTCTATTGAGTAGAGATGTATCATCAACAGTGAGTTCCTCGTTACTAAGATTAACAATATTACTTCCTAAGCCGAAAGTAGGGTGGCACATGCCCTGTCCCAAATTTAGTTTAAATCTAGTGTCTGAAGCCAGTGAGTATACAAGCAATTTGCTGTATCTTCGGTCCAGTGAATTTTGTCCGTGGATACTCTAAATTTTGAATTGGGAATTTTTGGTATGACCATAACTCTCTTCATCTTGGAAGCAGAAGAGTTATATAGGTTCAGGTTCGAAACTTCACTGGCCGGTAATTTTGTGGATGACTGGATCTCTACAAAGTAGATGAGCGATATGGAAAAAGTCTTCCTAACCGCTGTCATCATGTTGCGCATTTGATTTAACGAAGCGTTTGGCTCAGTAGTTGTCTTGTTATTGATACCAATATTCAAGATAACTTTCTCCGGTTTGGGACCTTGATACTTTTGAATTAGCGTCCGAAATGAATTGAAATTGGCACCAGGAAAACATTCTACCTGCATATCAGGGTGGGGGTCAAGGTTAATTCTAGATAGATTAGAATCCCCAAGTAAAAGAACTTTCTTAGTTACATTAGGAAGGTGCCAATTAGAGGAGGTGTGCCGAAATTTCCAAAATTTAGAATTAGCTAAATTATTCCGAGGGTTGCGCTGACCCCTCGGAGGGGATCTCACTGCATCTGAATATCTCATAGGAGAATGGACTGACAAAACTGGGGATGGGGGAGGAGGAGAGGGACTAGATGTACTAGGTCTAGGAGAAGTGACCCTAGTAGAAACTGGGGAGGGTGGAGGCCGAAAGGGGACAGAGGTACTACTAGGTCTAGGGGAGGGGGGCTGAGGGGATGAAAAAGAGGGGACAGAGGTACTAGGTCTAAGGGAGGGAGCACCAGTAGGGAAAGGCGAAGGGGAAACAGAAGGTAAAGTTACGACCTAGGAGTCTGTGACTGCAGAGTAGGAGGTGAGATAACGGATGTCGACGGACTGACAGGCGGATGGGGTTGGGGAGACGATGGTGGACTAAACTGAGTAGTAGCAGCAGAAGTGACAGATTTAGCGATGGAAAGAAAAGAATAAAAATTTTGAATGGTCGAAAGTTGTAATTTACCTTTATAATTCTGTTTGCCCCATTTTAAAGCATTTTTGAAAGCACTGTCAAAGTTTAGACCATTGGATGACCTGGCAGAAGTCACCTGTGCTTTTAATCTATTTAAACATGCCGCATAATGTGAAATCATCTCTTGTATGATCTTATGGGCCCAATTTTTGTGTACATGGTCAAACGCAATATCAACTTCCCGATTGCGTTCAGCCGGTTTAAGAAAAGAATTTAGCTCTTTAATTTTATTATTTAAGGAATTTGGGAGGGTTTGGTCACGTAAATGTCCCTCAAGGATGCC